>WBMV01001768.1:3885590-4070016 GCA_013396655.1 Campylorhamphus procurvoides | reverse complement strand
TGTGTGTGGGAGGGGCTCCCTGCGTTTAGGTGGGTGTGTATGAGTGGCTTTCTGTGCTTTTGGGTGTGTGAGGGGCTCCCTGTGTGTGTTTGTGTGTTCGTGTGTGTGTGAGGGGGTTCCCTGGGTTCGTGTGTGAGGGGCTCCCCATGTTTGGGTGTGTGTGAGGGGGTTCCCTGTCTGAGGGGCTGCCCCTCCGTGTGTGTGAGGGGCTCCCTCTGTATTGTGGNTCCCATCCTTTCCCATCCCATCCCTCCCCTCACCCGGCCGGCACAGCCGCAGCCCCTCCTTTGTGTCCCCCCGAGCCCGGGCAGCGCTGGGCACCGCAGCCGGCGCGGCGAGGTGCGTAGTAAACACTCGCAGCCTGGGAAGGGCTCTGCTTGCTCTCCCCGCATGGAAGGAGCTTGATCTCTGTCAATATTTAGAGGCTGTTCGCAGTAACCTGCCGTAGTGAGTGAGGAATTCCTGGAAACAAGCGCCTTGCCTTTTATTGCCGCGTTACGGGCTTCGCCGGCGGGGCGCGGGGTGCGGAATTACGGCGGCATCCCGCAATCTAAAGGTCACGGGCTGCCGTTCGGTTTTATTAATATTTTTTAAATTATTTCCCCCATCGACGCTTTACGTTTGCGCACTGATGGGAAGGTCTGATGGCCGGACGGGCCGTAATGTTGGAGGTGGTGTGTGTGTGTTTAAGCAGCCAGCGCTGGGGTTGGAGCGGCGTGCGAGCCCCTCGCTCCAGCACCGGGAGAAGGGGATGGCGGGGCGATCCTGGCGATCCTGCCGCCCCATCCTCGGCCCGTCGCCGCTGCCTCCCTCGCTCGGGAGTTGCAGAAGCCCCGACTTTGTTGTTGTGCGTTTCCAACCTGTGATTGTGTTGCAGTGCCCGCCCCTCTCGGGCGCAGGGGGAATCGAGGGGGCAGGGATGGCTGCGCTGCCATTGATTACACTGCAATCATCGCCGGATTAATCCCGGGGCTGGGCGGTTTGCTCGTGGTATGTCGGGCCCACGCTGGATTGAGGATTTCTTGCATGGAATTAGCCTTCCCTTGTTTCCCGGAGTATCTCCGTGGACGGGGAGATGGTAAATGTGCCTTGGAGCCCAACCATTTTAAGCACTGCTCCCTCTCCTTCAGCGTCTGCAGGAACAGGGATGTTCCTTTACTGCATCCTGATGCTTTAATTTCTTCTGCCGTGTGTTTTTCAACATGCTCCTGGAGCTGTTTTGCTGCAGCTTCTTGGAAGGAAGGAACGGAGAGATCAATTTTCTCCATTTTAAATGTAAAGGGAAAGAATTTAGGAGGCTTTTCTAAAAGTAGTAGTTTCAGACGGAAAAGAAAGGGAAGTTCTTTGAATGCACTGACAATGAGGCTCAGTACAAAAAAAAAGGAGTGAGCAAGAAGCACATAGATGGAGTCTGTAATGCATGTTGAGTAATATTGTGTTTCATTAGGCAGTGAATGCCTGGTAACTCCTTGCAAATTAAGGCCCAGTTGTGGCTTTTGGGTTGTAGTGGCAGGGCCAGCAAGGGCTGAGGAGCTGCACTCTGACTTCCACGAGCTGAACTTTTTGACTAGGGCTTCTTTCAAGAGGGAAGATTAATCTCTAGGTTTAAAAACAAACCTCAGTGCCCTTCTCCGGGGAAGGGCTTACAAAGGATTGAGTAGTGTGGAGGAACAGTGCAGGAGAGGAGGAGGAGATCTGGTGTGGCCTTAAACTGCTTACAATTGTTTTTCTTGTCTTACCTGGTGCAAAGTATCTTCAAATGAAAATGCCCAGCTCTGGCAATGAAGTAATGAAGGAACATTGGGATTTTAGATTCTAGTCTTCTGAAGTGTTTGCAGTTGCCATTTAGCTAAAATGAGCATCCCAAATGAAATATCTCCTTCTGAGGAAGTCGTAGGCATTTGAATATGGGAAGATATGCTGAAAAACTTGTCTTAGCTGAATACTGCCTCTAATCGATTGTCTTTGTAGTTTACAGTTTAATAGCCTTTGTTTTCACGAGTTATTGCTGAAAGAATTTTGCTGTTAGGGGGAAAAATGATCTCCAGAGCAGATGTTTTGCATCTCTTCATATTCTTCTCTCTCCCCACAATAGTGGAGGGAAGATTAATCTTAATTTTTATTTGTTTTTCATATATACTGTGTCATAGCTAAAAGGCACTTCCATTTTCGGTCAAACAAGCAAGGCATTCCTAAATAGGAATACAAAGGAGTTACAACTGGAGGGGAGAGACCCATCCCTTTAATGCTCAAGTATATAAAATATGTTCGTGGTTATGTGAAAGAAACCTCTTTAAAATGCAGGTAGCTGCAGTGGAGAGCTTCTGATTTAGAAAAAGTAATTAAAAAATGCTGAGAATTCCCTGAGATTGTGTTAGAACAGCACGAAAATGGAAATGAGAAGACCTTTCATTAAGACAGAATATGTGCTGGTGTACCCAGCGTTTGATGTGCAAAGCTACAACTGTTGGAGGCTGTTTGATCCTGGGGGTGGGTTTAAGAGGAGGTGTAAACACGGTGTTTTCTTCCTTTTCTACCTTGATCGCGATGGGGTTTTGATTTTCACCCTTTTGTACATGTACAGCGAGAATGTCTAGGAGGGAATGGGTTAAACACTTCGAATAAAAATAATAGTTTTGGCTCTGGTAGTACTTGAGACTGGGAGATACCTTGATGGGTCTGTTCATGTTAGCACCGAGCTTTTGTTTGTCTGTCCAGGCTGTGTGTTGTGTTTCTGCTGTTAATAAACAGTAGCTCATGCTGATGCTTAATCTCTCTCCCAGGTTGCTTAGTAAAAGCCCTCATGACCTGCTGAGTGTCGGCGTTACACACACCTCGCTTTTGCATCAGCGCTTTCCTGTGCGCCTAGTGGCCAGGGAATGCTGTGAGCTGGGTAATTCCTCCTGTAGCTGGGGTGGTGGAGAGAAAATGCCAGAGTAAGCGAGGAATTGGTGTCAGTCGGGGCTCACCAGAAGCAGCAGAGGAGAGAAGTGTTCAGGGAGGAGGAGAGGGAGCCAGGCAGCACTTGGAGGTTTTTTCATTGTGTTAGATTGGACTTTGAGAGCATTTCCATACCAGAACTGAAGCAAAGGGTTGTGTGAGTCAGAAACTGAGAGGGTTAGGAAATGGTAGTGACTTGGCTAATATCAGGCAAAATGTGTTGAGAATGTGAGGAAGCAGAGGGATGAGTGTGGAAAGAAGGTGTGTTAGAAGTTTCCGTGTTGAACCAACACTTAAGAGAGAAACAGTCTTGGTTTTTTTTGTGTAAAGTGAAGGAAATTTAACTTCTTAAGTATGTTTTGAGAAGTGAAGAAGGGGCTGCAGAGAGCAAGAAGACAGATCAATTAGTTTAACTTCAGTTACAACAGAAGACATGATTTATTTGGTTTAATAGGAAGATTGCTCAGATTTGATCAACTATTGTGTTAAGTTTTGGGTCAGCTTTTCCCTGACTTGTTGTTCCTTCAAACTAATTCTAGAGTATAGTTAAAGCACAACTCCAGTGCTGAAATTGTTTTCATCTTGAAACACACACACAAAATCTAGTGTTACAGAGCATCCATGTGATGATCCTTGAATCTGTCTTCACTGCTAAATAATTAATTTCTGCCAGTATGTGTTACCATGGGAAAAGTTGTTTCAAATGTTTAATTTTCTGCTAAACTGGCATTTACTAAGGAAATCTTGGAGTAGAATTTTTTTTAAATATCTAACATTTAAGATCAAAATACATTTCAGGGCTGAAACTATTATCTTTAAAGGACAATTTCAGTTCATGTTTAGCTAATGCTTTTTCTCTTCCCCAGTAATTTTTGTTTTCTTTTTACTCTTGAGGTAGATTTTAGCAGTGATCACTGGAACGATTATCTCAGTGAGAGCAGAAGAGGCAGTTTTGTTAAATGATTAATTATATTGTGTGTGTTTTCCATCTGTGTGAATTGTGAGCTACCGCAAACTTCACTGGAGAGGAGTTTGTTTATGGTCCCGAACTTTGAGAGAGAGAGGCAATAATATATGCAGGAAACCTGTTTTTCTCACACTGGATGTTAACTTTATGATCCCACACAGCAAACAACTTATCTAGCTCATCATCTGTAATGGCTCTAAAGTTCATAACTTGCAAAATGTGCTGAATTAAATTGTTTTTCAGAAGTTAGTGTATTTATCTGAATTATCTACAGTTGAATTAATAAACTTCATGAGTGTTGCTGTACTTGAAAAGCTGATGACTGAGAAGCAATGGCAGCTTGCTGAAAAAGTTCTGGAAGCTTTGGTTTATAAAATTAAATACATTCTTACTGGGATTTTAGTGTAAAGCTTGCACATTTGGAAATGCTTTCGGATGTTATCAAGTAGCAGCTGGTTTTTATTTATGTGTGAGTGTGCACATAGGAATGGGTAAACTACAGTTTATTATTGAAAACTATTGTGGATGCTAAATTTTTAAAAAAGCTGCAGTTTGAGTAATTGTCTCGAGAGTCTCATAATTAAGCTTGTTGCAGATTTGTAGTTTCAGTTTATTTCACATCTTTCTGACAAAGCTGAGCTTTTAAGGTTTCTGGGCTTTGGTGGCAAAGGAACGTGCTGCTTCTCTAAGAGTTTGTGTGCAGAAAGACTTCAGGAATGCAATGATGTGTTTGAAAGGTAGAAATACTGTTTTAGTATTTTGATCTATTTGACATGTATAATTTTTCTATCACTGTAAATTGTATAGACAGCTTCTTTGTGTAGGTTAGTTGGATTACTTTTTATGATTTATGAAAGCCACTTTAAAAAGAATAGTTTCTTTCTTTTTTTTTTCCCCTTGTACAAAAGCAGAACTCAACAAACAGTAGTTGATGAAGACACATTGGTGGTTGTTAGCCAGCCTGTCTTGTGTGTGGTTTCTTTGGGCTGCTTTTTTTCCCTCGTAGCCAAGTCATGACAGGTACAATCTGGACTGATTTCTGGAGTACTATATTTATCTTTTTTGGTGTCCAAAACTGTCTGAGAGAAACTTTGAGGACCGGCAAACGATTAGCAACACGCAGTGTTCATTCATATGTTCCTGTGCTCTGCAAACAGAGCTGTACTGAGTCCTCAAGCTCAAAAATAAGCTCTGATTCCTTTAGGCAGGACTTGTTGGTTTTGCTTGCAAAGTTTGATAACAGTTTGACTTATTAATTAATTAAGGAGATGCATTCTGGCACACCCGGGGTCAGCACAGTGATGTGTTGTGAAGGCTTAATGTACCTTTATCACTGCAAGTTTTGCCTTCTAACCTTTGCAAATGCTAAATATGAACCGTTCCCTTAGGATATCTTGTGAGACACCAATTAACTTCTTCAGTGTTGATACCCTCCAGAAGTTGCTGTTGTGGCACAAGATTGTTTAAAATGTGCTGAAAAGCAAAACTGCCGTTTATTTACAGGTTGATTTGCATATGGCTTGTAAGCTGTAATGTAACATCATTTTATTTATTTATTAATGTTGGAACATCCAAACCTGTACATTTCCAGTTACTCTGTTTCTTGGTAGACTTCATGGTATGAGCAGAAAGAAGTATCTGCATGTTTTAGTGACTCCCCAGAAAGTTTTTCAGGGAAAATGTTGTCTTTGACCTACCCAGGGAGCAGGGATCTCACACCCCAGCGAAGTACTGAGATTATTCCTCTAGAGGAACCAGTCCACTAGGAAATAGTTTTGTAGAGCAGCAAGTGTGCACTTCTGTAGCAGCACAAAGTTATTTTAATAATAACTTGGAGCAATAATTCCCGTTAGGATTGTCACCACCAGGTTGTGGTTTATGCTGTGCTGTTGACTTAAAAAAGGTGTGCATTATCCATCCTAAAGTTTTAAAGCAGGAAATCGGTGACCTGCCCATGGCCGTGCTTTGCTGTCACAGTTTATAAATTAGAGGTGTGTGTCCCACTTTTGTGAATACTCGGCTTGTGAAGGTGTGTGTTTTGGGCAGGTCCGAGGGGCGGGGGAGGTTGTTTGCCGTGTGTTGCCAGCCAGGCACATGTTGCTGCAATAGCTGTGACCGGCCGGCCAGTGTTATCTGCAAAGCCCTTATTGGTGCCATTACATGCTGTAAAGATAGCTCTGTTTACTTGCAAGTGTGAGCATCAACCGATCAGAACACTTTCTCTTAACAGGTGGGCTTTTTTTGGAGTTCTTGCTGAACATCCGTTCTCCCTGTGGAGGGAGCAGTGTCAGAATGTGACAACAGCAGGCAGATGCAGGAAATATTAACAGGTTTTTAATGACAGAGGCAGACTTTACACGAATGGTTTTCCCCTGCTGTTGAATTGGTGATGGGTCATTTTTACTGAGTGTTTCCAGCAGCTTTGTAGTTTTTTTTTTCCTTCAGTATCTGCAAATTATTACACTGCTCATTTAAGTGAGCTACTTGCACAATACTGTTCAAATAGTGGAGGGTTTGATTTGAGGCAGGGATGAATTTTTTGAAGTTCAGAATGCATGAAATGAACGCATGCTGAAGTAGTCAAAGATCCCTTGTACTTTATCAGAGAGCAGTCTGCTTGAATGAAAGGTACTGTACCTGCTGTTAAGTTTATAAACTTGGTTTATACGGATTACTTTTTAAATTATTCATTATGCCACGTTACAAGTATATCTGACAGGTTTAAAATAAATGGCTTGATGGTAAGAGGGAGCATGCATAAATTAGAGCTGGGATAATGTGCTCTTTGAAGTATCTCTCCCATTTGTTACTACTGGAATACAGCAGGTAGCTGCAGCTGAGTGTGATTCTCAAGTACGAGTGCATCCTTATCTCCAGACTCTGGTGTAGTGGCAGTTCTTATGTAAGACAGATGAGATGAAGCAGGGAGGACCAAGGTGCTCCTTTTGTTTCTAGCTATAGACGCATTTCTGCTGAAACTTGGGCAGCGTGGGATGAAATTTCTGTAAGCACAGCAGTTGGAAGGGTCTGTGGGGAGCTGTGTGTTGGTAAGGTTAGGGTGGCATCCCTGCTTTATTTGCTGTTTCCTGTTAGCATTGCTGTGGGTTTGGAAGAGGTGCTTTAGCAAGGTGAGAGGAGGTTTCCTCTTGTACTTAGCAGGACACTGTATCTGGTGTGCTTTTGGATCTTGGTGCTCAGCCTGGGAAGCTTTCCTGAGATGTACGCATGGAAAAGCTTCACTGAGCTTCACAAGAGCTGAACTGTTGTGTTTGGAGAGGGTTCTTGGTGGGGAAAGAGAATTCCAGATCTCTTGGATGTAGAAACAGCTTCCCCAAACATAAATTGATGCACCACTGGTTTTCCCGATTCTGTAGTCAGGCAGTTCATTTTATTTGAGAAGCAAGCTCCCAGAGGAGTTTATGGGGTAGGAAAAACCCCCATAACGATGTGTGATAGAGCAGTTATAAAAATGATCACAGGTTTTTCTGCAAGTAGAAGGTCTTCTTATAGAGATGAATATTTGAAATCTTAAGTCTCAATCAAATGGATACAACATTTGGGAGAAGGGTCTGGTGACAACTGCCCCTGGAAACTGCCCATAATCAACCCTCTACCAGAGAATTGCTTGGGCTTAAGAAGGGTTTTATCCCTGGATCTCACTGGGGTGGTTTCCTTATTATTTGTATTGGCTTCAGTTTAGAGTTGTCTCCACATTTTGACCTTCTGCAAGTATTTTTTACTTCCCTGCTGCTCCTCTCACATCCCCTTGGGTCTGTCTGTGTGACAAGTTGTCTGTACCTTGAAAGGCTTAAAATTGCACCTCAGGCAGGAGGGAGGAGCTGGCACTGCATGGTAGGAAGGGACACGTCTTTGCCCTGCTCAGCTGATCTGAGAGTAACACTTGGCTCAGGTGTGAAGAGTTGAAATCTCAGTGGAAGTCCCAAGTTTGTCCTGGTCCCCTGTGCTCTTCGCCAGGGCAGAAATTAGTTTTATTCTGGTCTTTTTTGCCCCCTCAGGGGGCTTTTGATGTGTAGTTAAATTGTTACTGTTGCCTTCCCTAGTCAAGTTTCATCCATCCCACTGGGGGTTTGGTTTGTTCTCCAAAAGACAGGTGGACTTAAATAGCGTGGATTGTTCTTGTGAAGCTTTCAGGTGGGTCTGCCTTTCTTTTAGCTGAGACTCAACTTGAGAGGCGCAGCAGGATGGTGACACAAACTTCATTAGGAGTTCACAGACCCACTGGGATGGAAGGGGGAGCCCACTGGAGCTGTGATAGTGTCTGACTTCCACAACTGGGTTTTGAACTGTTGCTTCTCTCTGGTTGTTCTGTACCCCAGCAGGTGGAAGCAGCTTGTGATGCAGTGATTGCAGTGAACATCTTTCATTGCGTCTGAAGCTTTTTTTCTTTGTTTATTTTTGAGATGGATGTGAATTTATTGGTCCCTTGCAAATGCCATGTCTCCTGGAAGGTATGGAAGGAATGAATGTCCAGCTGTGTTTAGAGGTGCATATAAGTTATTGTTACTCTGCATGCTTTGCTCCTCTTCCTTGGACTTGAGAGTTGCAAACCAGTAGGACTTATGCCCAGTTGTGTGTGGAGGAGGATGCCAAAAATCAGAGAGGGTCTGTTAGTCCTGTTGATTGTGCACTTGGATATGGAGATTCTGTTTTCTTGGTGTTCCTGCAGCTCTTCCAGTGGCTCCGCCCGTGATGGAGCTGGAGCCTGTGCAGTGGTCACTGTGCAGAAGAGCAGAGCTGGGATTTAAGAAAAGCACATTTGTTGTTCCAAACTTGAGACTTGGCTTGGTTTGAGACTGACTTGAGCTTGCCAGGGTCCTGCCTGGGAGCGACTGAAGGTTTTGATTGTTTGTTTGTTTCCTTTTGTGTGTGCGCTAATAAAATGTTTATATTTTTGTCACACTGGAGTAGGCTGACTACGTGGACAAATATTTGCGTTGGGGCTGTGTCTCAGCGAGAGGCATGAAATATGTACTTAATATTTAAATTGCTTTATGAGAGTCTCTTTTAAGATTTGAGCTTTTATATTCTTCAGTGGGTTGTGGTTGTGAAGTGGCTGTTGTTATCAGTGAAGGAACAGAGATCCTTGCGAGTGGGATCAGTTGTTATCCTCCAGGAATGGGGCACAGACAGGCAGTGCAGTGTGTGAGTGTGTGCTGGAGGTTCTGGGCTGCAGCACAACGAAATGCACATGAAATGCACATCTGTTTGTTCATGGGTTGTGGAGCTCTTTGGGTAGTTCACTGTTTAAATAAACATGTTGCATTAGCTGTAGGGCTTTAGTGCCAAATGCCCACTGATGAGATGTGTGAGGGTTTTGTTGTTCCCAAGCCGCACTGAGAAACACAACAGCTCTATAACTCAACACGTTTGAGGAAGATTACAAAAGGAATTTGGGGTGGATCGCAATCAGCACTTCAAAAGCAATAGCTTAGAGTAACTGTGCTACAACACAGCACAGCCCATGGAAAAACACTGTCATCTTAACAGATGCAGTGTTATTTTGGAGATTCCACTGTATAAATACATGGACTGTGGTTAAATTGTGATGGCAACAGATGCAATCTCGGTTCTTGATTCTTTCATCTCTTTAATATTTAAAAATACCCACAAAGTAAAAGAAAAAAACCCCAACATCAAGGCAGAAAACATGCCGTCTCTCAGTTGCTGGGGCTGTATCTTTTGAGACTCGTATCATTTTGGATACATCGCTGCAGATGAGACTTGGGCAGAGTAAGGCAGAGTAAATGCTCCATCTCTGTGAGGGAACTGCAAGTGCTGCTACTCAGGGCTTATTGTACCATTTGCATATGAATGGGATTATTCAGCTCTACTTAAGAAATGTCAGCGAGATTGAAGTCAGAGTTGGTTAACCTGGCAAAAAGATATTTCCAGTATTTTTCATGAAAGAAAGTGAAAGTCTGAAGATGAGAATTACACATTCTGCTGGCTAAGCCAACACCGTCTGAGGATTTGCTCAGTGTTTTTGTAGTTGGTATCAGTGACTTCACTTTTAAATTTGTCTGCAATACATTGCAGTGTTGGAGAGCAAGAGGGTTGGAATGTGGGAATCAGATTAATGCTGCACAGTTGTTCACATTTGTTTTTCTTTCCAGATTTGATATTGTTTAAATACTGATTTGAGAAATATAAATTTAGAGCAAGGGTCTTTTATTTTTAATGTAGAGCAAATAAAGCATATTAAGTTGTTTTTACCAGTGCATTCACCTTTATCCATCTTCTAGTTGGGTAGAGAAGCCTGAAGTTCAGTACTGTAACTGGCTTTTAAAAAGGCACTGGATAATTTGTGTGAGCAGCAGCATTGGTAGTCATGCATGCTAAAATAGGGAGTGATCACATCTCGTGCTTCAGGAGCTGCCAGTATTGAAGGGTTGGGGAGAAATGGTATTCCTCCTCCGGGTGTCTGTATTTCCCTCCCCCTTTGTAAAACACAGAAAATGCTGCCTTTGGGGGCTGGTTAAAGGCTTAGTTTTTGCAACACTGACGTGGCTTGGGATGGGATGCTCGTGTGAGACTGTCATCCAGGTGATGGCACTTTCCCTGGGAAGCTGCACGTTGCCAGGCGTTCGATGACTCTACTCTTAGCAGAAGTATGAGGGTGGGGGTGTTGGAATCAGCTGACTGATAAGGAGATAGTATATTGCACTAAAAATAACCCCAGATCTTCATAGGCAACTGTGAAGATTACCTGGAGTCACGTGCAGTTGGAAGGGAACTAAAGTCAAGGTGGGTTGAGCGTGGCTTGGCCTCCCTGTGAGGACATGCTGTGATGCTCTCCGTTCATTCCACTGCATTTTCCTTCCCTCTTCAGGAGCAGCAGCTCGCAGAAGTGTGCAGTTATTCAGTGTTTCTTGCTTGCTGGATGTGTGGCCACAGGCCTTGTTTACTGCAGTATCAAAATACTGCTGTGACCTCAGGATGACTGTCCCTGTCACAGCAGCTCATGCCTCACGTCTGGGTTTAGCGCCCCTGCAGCTTCTCCCAGACTTGGTGACTTGAGAAGAGGTGAATCCCATTTAATGGGGAGCAGGGAAGAGCAGCAGGGCTGGGGATGTAATTACCCTGTTAAATGATCTTTGCAGAAGAGGGGAAGGCTCTGTTTAAGATGTGTGCATACCCTGGATGGGGACATTCCCCTCTGCTCCCCCTCTCCATCAATGTCCCACCTCCCAGTGGTGACACATGCTCGCTCTGTGGCTCCTTCACAGCTGGGTTGGCTTTGCTGGTGCCCAGAACGTGGGTCAGGTAGTTCCAGGCTGTGGCTCAGAGGGATGCTGTGTTCCTGACTGCTCAGGTGTTCCCAGGGTGGAGGAGTTCCAGTGTCCTCTCACCTGACTGAGTTACACTGCCCAGAGAAGGGCACTGGGAGAGCCTGAGGGGATGGATCGTGACGCTTGCTAATTTTCTGGTGAAAATGTTGTGGATTTTGGTCCAATTTGCCCTTTGCAGCTATTTTCTTTCTTAGTATGAAGGCCTCAGAGCACTGCTAGTATATCATTGGGGTTTTTTATTTTATTGAGCCGGAGTGAATGATTTCCGTAGTGACTTAGGAAGAGCTTGCTCTAAATACAGTTTTAATCTCATTTTGCATGTTTTTAGTTGGATTTTTTTAATTGACTGACAGCTGTTAGAAGACTGATTCACAAACAACCTTTCTGAAAGTACAGACCTTTTTACAGATTCATGTAAGAATTAGATGTCTTGGATACACTTGCTCAGATCCATAATTTTCACATTTTTAAGTGACAAAATAGCAAGTGATGTATTTTCTGGTGGATTACTTCTCATTTGTGGTATTTTTTCATTTGGATGGAAAATGGAATTTCAGTTGAAATGCAGAAGATCTGAGTTTTGAGACCTAATTAAAACTCCAAGTGTGGATGTAAAAAAAACCCACACCACCAAAAACCAAACTGTCAACAGAAAAAATAGTTTGTCATTGTTTCTCAAACGTTTAGAGCTAATAAAACATTCCCACTGACTGTTTCACAGGTTTCCATGCAGGAGTCCTTTATAATTTGGGATTAAGTGCTTGTTGAACTGAACCATTTGAGTAAACTGAAATGAGGCACTTGCAGAAGGAGCTGTTGAATGTAAAAGCTCTGAGCTTTTCATCAAAGGGTGTCTCCAAGAGAGCACCAAGCAGCAAATTCACCAGTTCCAACTTTTTTTTTGGTGTAAATTATATGCTTACTATTTTTATTTTATTTAAATTACAGTAGGCATTTGCCCTAATATATGCTGTTACAATTTCATGTTAGATTTGTAATTAAGTTTATTTTTAGAAGAATGCATTTAAGTGGTTTATATAAAACGATTTTCTATTTTTGTAAATGAAATAATTGTTTTTTATTGACTTTTAATTTCATGCAAATGTGGGGCTTTTTTTTTTTTGGCTTGGAGGTTGTGTAAGCAGAAAGAAATTAATGATTTGAGAGTATTTTCATAATATGAAGGATAGGAGATTCATTGTCATTAGCTGGGGGCACTGCTGGGCAGAGTTAACTCTTATTTGTTCATGTTCAGATGGAGTGATGGATGTTACAGAGAGCAGGCCAGTGGGTTTGTATAATAAATTTCCCTGATTATTTTTCCTGAGAAAAGCCAAATTGTGAGTGCGTTTGGAATCTGACAGGGGGATAAGCAGGGTGGTCATTATGTTGCAATGCTGAAAATGTTGCAATCCACGGCAAATCTGATGGACGAGGGAGTGTTAATTGTGTGCAAGCCAGATTTGCTATTTTTACTTTGGCCTCGCTATCATGTCTCTTCGCAGATGAATTTGAAGGCTACAGGGAGTTGAATGATGAGTCATTATTGAGTTAGTAAAATCACAATTGATCTCCATTTCCTGTTGATTCCAAAATTACTGAAGTGTGAAAGCCGAGAGAGTGACTGATCACTTCTTGGAGGGAAGTTTGGGGGTGGAATGTGGAAGTGACTGTGGCTGCAGTAACTCAAGCTGCCCTGGTGTGAGTGCAGGGAGGTCTGTGGTGAGAACAGGTGTGTGCCATGCTCTGCCCAGCCCAGTTACCTCCCAGCAATGATAATCTGGGCACTAAAATATGCTCTGCTCTGCAGCAAGGTGGGGGGAGCAGGTGTCGTAAGTGGCTAATGATAGAAGCTTGAGATTAAACTTTTCATTAGTCTCCTCAGCAGTGGAGTGCTGTCTGACTGACCTGTGTTTCTGTTGCTTAGCTCAGAACAGCCTCTCCTGGAATCCCTCTGCCCCAGGTGCTGTTGGTGTGGCCGTGTCCCTCTCCTCTGCAGCAGGGATGTCTGCTCAGTGGCACAGGGGGATGGAGGGGCACCAGTGGGGCCTCAGTGATGCAGAGAACTTTCCCTCTCTGTTGTTGTTTGCAATTACCTCTTGATGAGTGACAAATTATCTTTGTCATTCTGCAGCTTTGTTCTTTTCTTGTGATGAAAATGCTCTTTTGACAGATACTAATTAGAAACACTGTGGTAGCATGTGCAGGTAAGATTTAAAATTTCTTTCTTTTTTTTCCTAGGACTTATTGTTAGCAAAACTGGGGTTTTTTTGTTTGTTAGGAACTATTAAGTTGCATTACTAGACTCTGCCCATGTTGCAAACGTGAGAGTAAATTCTGCTGAAAGGGGATTTGTGAGAAGAAATGAAAGGGAGGATGTGCACTGTTCTGAGTTATATTGGAAACAAGCTATAAAGAAGCCTTGAAGTATCACTTTAGGAAGGCAGAACTTACTTTAGTTCCCTGGAGGAATAAGAGGAGGTGGGAGGTGAGGCTCTCCTTTCTCCTCTTTCCATTGCATCCCTCACAAAATCCTGATTTTAGAGTTTTTCGGAGGGGCTGTTTTGAAAGGCAAAATAACAATCTGTGTTCTGCCTTACAATTGTTCACATGGTCTTTAAACCATTGAAACTTGTCGTGGATGTACACTCTGACATGCTGTGTTAAAACAAAGAAAGGACTAAGAGAAGGAGATATCTACTGATTCCTTGGAAAGCGTGTACAAGCTTTTCCCAGTGCTGCCATATTTAGGACTGCAGAAAATTGGGAAGGGGGAAAAGAGATGGCTGATCCTGCCATCTGAGAACAGCTCTGTTTTCAAATTTGTAAACAAAACAGGAAAAAAAATTCTTGCCGCTTCCTGACAGGCAGGGTGTGTGGTTTTCAGTCAGAAGAGCCGATTCAGTTGGTCTGGCTTTTGCAAGGGAACAACTGGAGGAATGAATTGCACTGATGGGGTGTAAAGAACTTTCCTTTCCTCTAGAAAAAGTTGAGCAAACACGGAGCACTGAGTGGCATGGTTGAAATTTGGTGAGGCGTGCAAAGGACTCTGGTTCTCAGCAAAGTATGATGTTTGTTCAGGGTGTTGTGAGTTCAGGACTAAGAGTTGCCACACTTAAAATACGTGTCTCAGTGCCGGGGTTTAGAGGAGCTGCAGGAGAGCTTCATGAGGAGGCATCTTGGCAGTTCCCAATGCTGTTGCTGGCAGAGAACCTTCAATTGCTTAAAAGCTACACCTTGATACCTTATATCTTGTCTTGTAGCATCTCTGTTGATATGCCCCACTGCAAGAGCACTTTGTTAAACACAATTAAATGTATAATATTTTTATAATACTCGTGTTTTGGAAAAATCAATATGACTGGTTTCCCTTAGAAATGACAAGACGCCTGTTGTGCTGACAGAGTCGAACGCATTAGGAAGTGGTGCTTTGTATCCTCTCAAGAGTAATGTGCTCTTGTTTTCTCTTAATCAGCAGGATATTCTCCTGTATGTCAAATGTCTTGGTTGTTTTTGTGATCTCTATCGGGGAGGAGTGAGGGGGGAAAAATTGTCAGAGAAACAGCATAGGTTTAAAAGCTTTGCAGCAGAGAAAGCCTGCAGCCCTGCGTTCCTGTTTTAGTAAAAGTGCTAATCACCACCTTAGGGTTGGACACTTTGTGTTTATGTTTGTGCTTTAAACAATAAATAAAAGAACAACTTGCCCTTCAGAAGAACATAATGTGTAGCCCGCTGAAATACTCTGGAGCATAAGGGATATAATTAACCCTTTTCCCTTTAGCTTGGTTGTGTTTCAGAAGGTAAGGCACGATGTCTAACACATCTGAAATTGCTTATTTGCCAGTTCACTGAAGTAAGGATTTTTTCAAGTTGATTGTCTGCAAATCAGACCTCTCCTTCTTCCCATCATTGCCTTCCCCTCCTTCCCTGTTTCCTGTGCTGCAGTTTCCAAATTTTTAATAGGGCTAGTACTGACTGCCCCATTTTTTTTTTTAACGTTAAAGCAGCCATTGAATACAAAAGTTTATTTTTCCCATCGTTCTTGCTCAAGGCTATGGAGAATAGATCTTGGAAGTTTAGGCACTTGTCCAGGCTTTTCAGAGGAATTTTTAAGAGATGCCTTTTGCTTTTGATACAATGAAGGAAGGGGAATGACTTGAAAGGACTGACAGAACATGCAGTTTGGCTTATTGCACGAACAAAACCTCTTCCTGTGACCCTTGAGTATTTTGCTTTACTGACCAGGTGCTCAAGTAGGACAAATCACTTCTGAGCTGTTCTCCCAGATAGTTGTGGTATGATTCAGTGAAAATGGGCTGAAAGGAGACAGAACCTGAAATGCTTCCAACTTTTTTTTTCTCTCATCTTGACTCTCCTTGAAGTATGTGAATTAGTGTGAGAAAGTGTCTGTAGCTCCCACTGGGTCAAATAGAGGTTGAGATAAAAATACCTGTCTCTGTGTGTATTGTAATATTGATCGTCATGTGGTAAATAATTCCTTGGCAGCAGCATTGCCAAGTCCGATGTTTTACACTTCATTTGTAAGTTTTGGTGCAGTCTTGCTGCTGGCTCTGTGCTCAGACCTGCCTGGCGTGCTTTGATGGGTATCTGCTGCATTACTTCCTTCTGACCAGCCTTTCCTTTCCGATAAACTGCCATCCCTTGGATTGGTTAAGCTGACTGAAGCTCACTCAGTCTGTTAGTTCAGAGCTGCTCTCTTTTTGTTGTGACATTTTAAATTAATGGTCTCCATGAAGACCCATTTCTGTCTCTCACCTGTCCCAGCACGGGTGTGCACCAACACAAAGATTGCTACCCAGTCTCTTGTTTTGAATCTCTGTTTTTATCTGCTCCATTATAAACCCCTTGAAGGAGTGTTACCCAACACAGTCATTCCTGTCACTGGGGGACCCTCCTCTTTGGCTGCTCACCTTGTCCAAAGCGGGCTGGGAGGTTTTCTGTTCCGGGCAGTGTGTGCCCTTCACAGATCTGGGTGTGTTCAGGACTCTGTCTGTGTCCTGAATCGCTGGTTAACTGCGGAGGAAATAAGGAGGCCGAGTCCTGCTTTCTGAATGTGAAGCTGAATGGAGCTGGCATGTGGTAAAGCAAAGCGCTGTCGGCTCAGATGTGTTTTCTTAACATGGACCCAACTAGCCTTGCACAAATCCCGTGGTTTTCTTTCCCAACAGTGGCGGGGCTGGCGGGCGGCTGAGGCGAGGCCGAGGGCTGTCCATCAGCTCCGCTCGCCACAGGAGTTTGCCTTCCAGCTGGCACTTGGGAAGGAGGGGGTTTTTTGGTCTTCCTGCCCAGGTCCTTTTTACCTGTGCTTTCCCCCTCTTCCTGTTAGCTTGTGTTTTTCTTTTGGCCTAAGGCTGTGCAGTGGGGCTGTGTCGGGATGCACGTGTGGCATCACTGCCCGGCGTGGCTGTGCCATCCAACACCCGCCCTGTCCGTGCAGTTTGGCTTGGCAGGAGCTGCTTGGCTGGGCTGACTTCGTGTTGTTTGGGCAGGCAGATGATAACTACAGGCAGGACAACTCCTTTTTTTGGGGTGGCTGTAGTGGCACAGGGAAGATTATATCCGCCTTTAACTTCCAGTTTGGCAGCTGGTTTTAGTCTAGAGCAAGCGGTGGTGGTGGGGAAGGATGTGGGGTGCTATAATTAGTGCTGGGATTTCAGAGCTTGGTGAAACCTTCCTCGTGTCTGAAGGAAACAGTCTCACCAAGGCTTTGTAGAATGTACAGTAGTCTGGATCCAGAGAGAGGTTTGTTTTGATGCAGTCCCGTAGCCTGACTCTAAACTCTGGTGAGCAGCTTCTGCCCAGTTTCCTTCTCATGAGGAGACGTGGAGAGTTATTCTTGCTAGTGGCCCCTCTATTGAGCATCTGCTAATATTTTTTTGTCTACCTTGCAGAGTGCAAAGTGTCTGTATTGTTATCATGATAAAAGAGTTTCTGAATGCAATGGAACTAAAGAATAAGTCATTCAGGTTTATGCATTCAGGAGTGTATTACAGGGTTCATGTGGTTTCTCTTGATTCCCTTTGTCTAACTCCTTTTATTTGTTGCGGTGGATAAAGTTCACTGTTTGAATTTTAATCTTAAGCTCTCTGAGGAAAGATTTATCATAGGTTATTTATAAATATATTTTCTATAGTAACTTAAATATTAAGTAGTACACACTTGTGAACAAAGAATGCTTTGCTGAAGAAACACACTTGCCCAGCAGGCTCAGGTTCCAGGTGTTCTAGTGCTAAACCACCTCTTAACAGCATTTGCCCACTCCACAGTTCCTCCAGGGAGGGTATTTTTATTTTAATTCAGTCAACCAGGTCAAACAGTTGATAAGTTCTACTGCAGTTACGAAAATTTGAGTCCGAAAAGATACTGTGTGTAATGTGCCCCTTTCCCCAGATGAAAATTGATTTTGAGAGGACGAGGTCTTTTAAGATAGTGATCTTTCAAAAGACTCTGCTTTTCAAGAATCAGGTCAGGTTAATAAACCTAGTAAAGCATGTTTAGATCCACTTTTTCCTTGTGAATGCAACAAGTTAACTTTAAAGGTGACTTGAAAGGTGTTTTGCTGAGTTAGAATCTTGTTTTGTACATATCCCTCTTCTACATACCAGTTATAAAAACAGCCCAAAACTTTCACTTGGTTGCAGATCCCAGTAGAGGGAGGTGCCTAAAAGTTGGGAGTGTTTCAGGTATCCAGGCTGTTTGGTTTGCCTGAGTCCCATCTCCTGTAACTTCACACATCCTCTTCCCCCCTCCCCGAGTGGTGCAACACTCTTCCCCCCAGTTTTGGCTCAGAAGGGGAACAGAATAGGCAATCCCTGATGATGAGTTGCTGAAAGAAAGGTGCTGTGCCTGTGTTTGTCTCACCCAGCTGGACCCACTGCTTTCCCATGGGGGGATTTGTTAGAAATGCATCAGGGCAACCTGTTGCATCCCTGGCTCTCCAGAAGTGCCAGCCAGAGGATGAACAGTAATTCTCCTGCTTGCTTTGCCATTCCAGTGCTCTTCTAACGAAATTGTGACAGTGATTGCAGTTGCCAAGCAATAGAGCTCAGCACAGCCTGGCTGGTTCCATCCCCAAACCGCTCTGGTAACCAGAATTGCAGCATTGTGCATCACCCTCAGTGCTCTGGGCAGGGTCTAACACCTGTGTATGGGCTGGCAGTGCAATGTCTAAGGCAGGATATGGATGTAAAATGGACACTGGGGGCTGAAAAGTCACCTGGAACTTAAAAGTGTGGAAAGTGGCTGGCAGTAAACCACTGCTGGCCTTCTTTTATCAACAAAGTGTATATTCAGTGTGGGTTTTTTTATTTTTAAATTTGTTTTCACTGTTTTACAGTGAGGGTCAAATAATTGCAGATCAGAAGATCTGCGTAGATATGCTGAAAATTCTAAACTCAGGATTGGAACCTTTCCTTTATCTTGAGAGAAATGAAACTCCTGGAGCTCTGGTCCTTGACTGTGCCTAAAGGGCTCTAGTTTTCCCTGCTTAACCCTGTTTACTTGGTAGTTTCTCACCTGTGTGCATTAAGGGTGCTTTGTTTGTGGGGAGATCCACCTTGACTGGTATCACAGAGCTGTTCTGTTTTCTTTTTCCATGGTTATTGTGCTGTGGTGTCTCTGAGACAATAAATACCGTGTGAATGTTGCCCTCGTGGTATAAAGGACACTTTCCTTGGCTGGGCTGTGTTTGTGATGCTAACAGTGAGTCTGAAGCATGCAACTGGCCAGAAAAGTGAGCTCACATAAGAACTCCTCCTGGTATAGCTGCTTTGGTTTATATTTGCCTTAAATTGTGTTCTGGTGCAACTGTTTTTGGCTGATAAGACCTGAACTGCTCCTTACCTTGTCTCTGGCACTATCCCAGGTGTTTTACCTTGTATTTGGAGAGGAAGGTTCTTTTTTCAATCTAGTTAGCTCATGGCTGGAAAGCCCCACAGCACCTGCATGTATGTAATTCAATACCTTTAAAGCCCTTTTTGGGGATTGCAAGTTGGTCATATTTTAACTGCCTTGAGAAAGCAGGTTACAGCATGACCTATGTGATTCTGAAGCTGTGTAGCTGCCGTGTGAAGGGAGGGGGGAGAGGGCTCTCTGTTCTGTTAACTGAAGTTTGATAGCACTGTCTTTGTCTTCTGTGCAGTTAGATGATCTTTTTTAACACCGTGTTAGATCTCTGTTTGGGAGGAAATACAGGACTGATGGAAGTGCTGTGGAAGGCCAGGGAACGTGGGATTTCTGTGTTTCATTGCTTAAGAGCTGGTGAGCACAGCATAGTAGGGCTGTGTGTTGCATATTATTAACAGTAATTGCATCAGACTTTAAACTTGCTTTGTGGATCCATGACTTGCTGTTAAATCCTCTGCTCACCATTATGGTTTCAGTTGTATGTTACGATACTGTTTTGTCATTTTGCTTCTAATGAAGCCTAAGCCATGTGGCCTGATTGGCCAGCCTTTTTTTGAAAATAATAATAATAAAAAAGGTTTCCTAGATTACTGCAGGGTGGCAACCCAGCAGGCAGCTAAGGGTAGTAAAGTCTCCCGAAATGTGAGTTGCTGAGCCCAGCCACATGATGAATTTTCATTCTGGAAGAATTTGGCTGCTTGTCCCGGCTACCTAAGTGTATGTCCCATAGGTTTCTGTCAGCCAATTGCTGAGTCACTTGGATGTGCAGACAACTGTTTTAAAAGCAAATAAATAAAATTGTGCACACAACTATTTTTTTTAAAGGTGGAGAAGGAGAGTCCCCAGGAGAGACAATTTTTGTTAAGCTCTATTGTCATCACAGATTGTGAAGCATAAATTCAGTGTTCTAAACAGCTTGCAATTTCTGTCTTCCATTTTTTGCTTTAGCAGGCATTAGACTGGAGCTGCTGGCGTTGGGTTTAAACATTATTGTCACCATTAAAAAAATGTTTTACTCTCATAGTTATTGATTGTAACGTGCCACCTACTCACTGTTATCTGAAGTATTTTGTGTAGAATGGCACATTCTCGTTTCGTGGTGCTGCCAGGGAAGTTACAGTGCAGGGTAAGAAGGTGCAGGGGTGTGAAGTCTGTGTGCCCTCCTGTGAGGAGGGGGCTCATCTTTAGTGATTTAGGCATTATCTGCTTTCTTCTGTGGTTTTTTTGTCTTTGACTTTGAAAGTTTTCTCACAAGCTGATAAACTTGCCCATGCTTTGATGTGTTGCAGTGTAGTTTGTGGAATTACCCTGGAGTTGCATCCAGCTGGTGCTTCAAACAGCTTTTCCTTCCCTGGCAGTGCACAGAAGCACCTTGGAGAGGTTTGAGTGTTCAGCTCCAGCCATAAGGTCGAAACGATGGCTCTCAGTGTTTGACACACGCTGGGCATTGATGGGTGAGGGTTTTGCTTTAAGGTTCATCTTCTATTTACCTCTTTGCCTGCTTTTCTTCTGCTTTGGCAGAAGACTCTTCCAGGCATTGCCCCTGACCTGGGTTGAAAGGTTGGTGCTGCTTTTCCTTGCTTTGATAGCCAGGGGTTCTGGGCTGGTTGTGAGGGCTCAGCCACTTGGATGTTCTCCCTCCTCCAGCTTTGCCCTGTGTACCCACGAGGACAAGGAGGAATCCATGCCAACTGAGCCACTCACGCTGTGCTATTTCAGCAGGAGGAGGTAATGGATGTGGCTTCACAGAACCCCTGAGGGATGTGGTGGGTCAGAGCAGTCTTGATCAGAGGATTAATTTGGGGATGACTTGTCATGAGGATGCTTTCACGTGAGCTGGGCTAAATCCAGACCGACTTGCTCTGGTGAGCTGTGTAGAGAAGGCATCAATCAGGGTTCTTAAAGGGATTCAGTTCCTTTTGTTGGCTCCATTTTTGCTAAGCTGCTGTTCCTGTTGATGTTCAAAGTAAAATGTTGGCAGAGGGAAAGCAAGCACGATGAGGGACAAAAACGTGATTTATTCTGAAATTTTATTTGTGTAAACTTATGGGGAAGTTGGAGGAAGTTCATGGAAAGCAACAATGCCAGAGATATCTTTAGCCAATGACAGCTGAAAATTGCAAGAGCAATAAGGCAGAGGCAGTCTGAGTTTTGATGTGGGTTGTAGCCCTTTTGTGTGTTATTTTTGTGACTGTTTTGTTCTGGTCAACTTGGTAACACAGTGGCCCTTGGGTTTGGAGTATATAGTTAGTAGAGTGGGAAAAGAGAAAATTAAAGTAGGATGTGTGTGTTTTTCTAAGGCCTGTGGGAGACAATGAGAACGTGTGTGGAGAAGTTGCTTTTTAAAGTATTTGCACCAAATTTGACTGGCCTCTTTGTGACACCGCTTTTCCCTTCCAGATCTGGGCAAAAATAATTCTATAAAAGGTTGATAGGAGTGATGAGTGACATGAGGTAAATTAATGATAATAGACTATATTTCTCAGAAATTACAAGCTACATTGCAATACAATCTCTAGTCCCGTGAGTGTTTAGAAGATCATAGTGGTCTGGCTTTGTCCTCCAAAGCTTAACTTGTAATGAAATGTCAAAAACCCCCAAGCCCTCTTTCTTGGCCTTAGATATGTTATCAAGCACATTCTCAGGACTTGCATTCAAATGGAAACGGTTTTTGTTTGGGTTTGAGTATTCCCTTTCATGTTTTGAAAGCCAAAGATGGCAGCGATGTGCTAGTGCTGGAAATACAGAAGTTGAAGTTCAATTGTGGGCTTGCTTAGCAAAATCTAAAATGATAGACATTTCCCAGCTCATGGGCTGCCTTTTTTCTATCCCCCCCACCCTGAGAGATGTGGCTTCATAAAATCTTGGGAAATGTTAAGTGGTTTATGTAGCATATTCAACAAAGAGAAATAGTTCAGTGGGTAGGGAGGCAGCTGGAATCGTGATGTAGATTCAGTTCCCTCCTCGTTCCTGGCTCTGACATCCCAAGAGGTAACACAGAAGCTGGCTTCCCTGGGAAGAGATCTAGTGATTGATGTGACACATACAGGATAGGTGAGCTTAGAGAGTACAGAAATTTTGTGGGAGGTTGTGTAAGTACATTAAAGACACTAAAATATATATTTCATTCATAGTGTCACTACGGAGGCAAAACCAAGAGCTCAGTGGGTGGTGGAATCCTGTGTTAATGTAAAGTGTCATAAGCAATCTCTCCAACCACTGATTTCTGTGAACTCCACATTTAATTTCTCCTGTGCAGAGTATGCAATTAAAGAATCCTGAGACTTCGGTAGTAATTTTTTTTTCTTTTCCCTGTGTCTGCAAATGGTGCAACTCTGCTGAAACTCTCCATGGGCTCAGAGGGAAAGTGTGCTTGCCAAGCTGTTCCTTGTCAGTCCTTCTACCTTGGCCTTCCACGTTATTGAGTGGAACTACAGGAACAAACCAGGCTTAGGCCCAGGCTGTGGTACCTCTGTATTCAACAGTGAACGAGTAACACTTCGAGATGTTTCTTCTTCAGGGCTGATGGTTTCCTTAAAACAAGTTTAATACTTAGTAGTAAGAACGAAGAGAGAAATTAAGGTCAAGCTGTACTTTTCCCTGTTTATACTCTGTATGGGCATCACATTTTCAGACTGTTTCCACTGATGTGTCCTCCTACTTCTGAGCAATTACAGTCAGGTAGGAAAGAGGCTCCTTTTAAACCTGCTGATGGGCTCTATTGTAAGTTTAGTTCCTTTCTTCTAACCTGATTCAAACCAGTTGGTTTAGAACATGTGGGGATGAGGATGCTGTCATCAACCAGAATTGGTCTTTAACTTCCAAGTGTCGTGAAGGAATTTTTTTGGAGCTTTTGGGTTTTTTCCAGTGTGCCAGACAACCCCTCTATTGAGCTGATCCACTAGATAGTAAACATGTCAACGTGCAGGCCATGATATGTTATGCAGATCTCAATCCACCCAGTGCCATAAACACGTTCTTTGTTGTTGTGAGGGAGGGATGGGAGCTCTGGAGATGATTGCCTGGAAAAGGATGCTGCCTGCTGGGAATCTGGGATGAGGGCAGCTGGACTGCAGCCACGTGCAGTAGCTGCTTTGGACCCTTTCTTTATAAAGACCTGCCATAGATTAAAACTAAAAAACACATGATGAAAAGGAAGTGGCTCTCTTGGGAATAAATAACCACACTGTGCTGATCTCCCAGAAAGACCCACAGCTCTGAGCTGACATTACTGAGGGGTGATGTGGTCAGGGCTCTTTCCTTAGAGGAGTTGGGGAGAGAGCAGTGTTCCCATGTTTCCCATGTTCAGGAACATCAGCTCTTTGCAGGAGCTGGCTGGGAAAGCAGAGCTCCCCTTGGAGTGGAGTGTGCTCAGAAAAGCCATTATTGGCAAAGTGAGCTGTGGTGGTGTGAGCAAGCTACTCTCTAAAAGTAGAACTAGCCACAATTGTTTTTTTGCATTAAGCCTTGTGGTTCCTTCTTTGTGTAGGAAATCATCCAGCACTGATGGTAACATACTGTGCTTGTTACCACTGTGCAGAATTTCAGGGTATATGAGAAGTTGAGCAACCTCGTGGCCTCCTTTAAAAAAAGAACCCTTTTGAACCTTGTGGATCACAGATTTTATCCTTAGAATGGGTGTTACAACCCCTGGGCAGGAAAACAGTATGGGATTAGAACAACTTCTGCACCTTTTCAGCAACCAATGTAAATGGAAATGCTGAAGGCATCCAAGCTCCTTGTTTAAGATAAACTTTGCATCTCTACTCTGAAGTAAAGGAAACAATTTTCACAGAAGGGAAACCAGAAGAGGGGAGACAAAGGTAAGTCAGAACATGCTGTGAGTGTACAAACCAGGAGAGAGGTGAGCAGGAGTTGATGTTGAGGCTGCTGGTGAGATGCTCATGGCAGGCTGTCTGTCCTGATTCTCGTTTCAGAGATGTGAAGGGCTGCTCAGGCTGAACAGTCTCTGTTGCCAGGGAAAGCCTGACCCAGACTGGTGTTGAAAAGGCCTCAGGCTTGCAAAAGGGATGTGCTGGAGTGACTCAGTGACTCAGAGCTGCCTTGGTGCTGCTTTGTCTGAGACTTTTTGGTGTTGAGAAAGCCAGATAGTGATGGTTGCTCCACCTTTAGCTTCTGGCTGGTTGAGAGGGTGTTGTGCAGTGTACTACAGCCTTTTAATGTTATCCAAAAAAGTAGAGGGTCAAAGGCAAGGCTTAAAATGTCAAGAAGTGTTATTTTTTTAAACTAAAAAACAAACCAGTTGTGTTTCTTTAGAACTTCAAAATGAAGTAACTTGGATGAATACAAAATTTGAAAGCAAGAACTGCACCATGATGAAATAGCTTGTTGGAGGAAATGAATCCTTCTCCTACTGGAAACAGTGAATGTGTGAACTGTCAGTGCTGCCCTGTAGCACCTCAGTATTGATAGTGAATTAGCTGTGATGGATTTATGTACAGCTGGGAGCTGGTGCAGCAGGCAGGAGCTCTGGTACAGGGTGAATGTTGGGCAGGAGGCTTTCTGCTGCTGTGTCTGTCCTAGCGTGACATTTGGCAGAAAGAAGGGCTCCTTTCAAATGCTGAAGGGCAACAGGCAAGCCCTTTTAGGAGTCTCCAGTGACCTGGAATAACGAGTGGATGTACGAAGAGTGACGAGCTGCTGCGTGGAGTAAATGACTGTTTGATAATGTGATGAAATAGCTGGTGTTTATCAAGATGACAGTGCAGTCCTCCACGTCCCAAGGGTTTACGGTCCAAAGGAACATTGGCCAACCACAGTTAAGGTGGAGAGGAATCCAGGGGATCGCTGCACTGTGGGCTCTGTGTGGCAGGGCTTGGCTGGAGCCAGCCCAGGCTGTGTGTCCTCAGCAGTGTGGCTGGCTGTGTTTGTGTGTGCTCACAGCCCTGCCCTGTGGTGTCCCAGCCAGGGACTTGCCAGGAGGTTCTGCCAGGTCAAGGACCAGTAATTACTCTCATCAGATGAACCTGTTACGTGCAATCATTTTTCCTGGGAGTTCACTGACCCCGTCTCGGTTACACGATCAGGCTTGGATCTGTGACCAGGAGCGGGCTGCAGGTCCTCTGGAAGACCATAGTGTGGAGTGGGTTATTTCTATTCCCTCGGGAAGTTTACAGGCCCTGCAGATTGCCCATGGGATGCTCCTTAAAAAAAAAAGAGCCAAAGTGGGCTTCTTTTTGGATATCAGGACTTTTGGGCTAAAGAGCAGCTTCCAGGGAGTCATTTGTGTTCCTCTGGGTAGAGTGCATTCCTTCTTTTCAGTATTTTACTCTGTTGGGGAATTATCTTTTAAACAAATATTTTTGTCTTTAAAGACCCATTTCTGACTCAGAATTAGGTGCTTAGTTTAGAGTAAGTCTGATAAACGACAGGCAGTTTAAGGAAAGGCTTGGAAATCTGTAAGCAGCTGAATGGAAGCAGCATGAATCTGGCTGGTGGTAATTATCCTGGGTGTTTATAATCTGCCCAGAACTAGTGGGGCAGGGTAATAAACAGCTGGTGCGTTTTTATTTTCTGTTAGTGAGCAAAACAAATACATCATAGTTAATTTCCAGTTCTGAATTGAACGTGAAACAAAGGCCAGTTATCCGAGTCGTACTAAAAAAGTTCTCTAAGCTGGGATATCCAAAACTGTTAAATGGAGTATAAATGCTCTAAAGAGCATTTTCTGTGCACTTCATTGTGTCTGACAGGACAGTTTATATTGTAAGGCCATATAGGCTTTCTCTAAAATGGGATCCAAAGAAAACACGGCACAGCCAGATGGAAATTGGAGTTGACTTTGAGCTTTGATTAATTTGTTTTTCATATAATCCTTTTCAGGGCAGCGAGAAAAACATGAGAAAAAGATGATGTATTGTGGTGTAAGTGACTCTGGTGAACAATGTGAACTTAAAAGAAATTTCTTTTTTTTTAAAAAAACCCTGCTTTAATGGGGAAGAGTTTGCTTTTCCCAAATGTTGGGATGGACCAAGATGCTTGTCCCATTTCACGTTTGGGTCTCTGCACTTCCCATTATATGCCTGAAGTTCTGCAAAACATAACTCCCTATGTGAACTGATGAACTAGTGAGTTCTTAAATCAAAACATCAGCAGCCACTCATGTGTGATCAGTTCCCAGTGCTGGACCCCGCTGCACTTCACCCTTCTCTGTATTAGGGGGATGATGTTTCATAACCGAGCAAAGTGAGCCCAAACTTTTGCCATCAAGTTCAAGAGATTTCATTGATTTATAAAAGCATTAAATACCTCCAATTAAGTAACTTTCAAGCTGAAACAATCATAAAGCTCAAAGCAATCTGACTTTGAAAGCCCAGCCTCAGACAGAGACATGAACAGATATATAATGCTTTAGTTAACGGTTGCTGCCATTTCTCTTACAAATTGTTCTTTAGGGTATTGTAACTCAGCTGTTTTTAAACCCATCACTCTGGAACCTTGCCTGCAAAATGTCAGCGCAAGTGCAAATTTTATTTCTTTAACAAAATAAAGGGCTTGGAGCAGTTAGGCTTTCTAAACTTTTATGGCAGGAAAATAAATTTCGCTACTTTTGCTTTGCCATAACAGGAGCTGTGATGTTCACCTTGTCCTGCCAGCAGGTAGAGGCAGAAACCAAGAGGGTTTCATGGGACAAACTCTGTGTTTTAACTTGCCCTTTTAAAACAAGAGAAATCCAATGTCAGGGTGTCAATATCTTCCTGTTGTTGTCAGGCTGTGCTTTGGCTGTGGGCACTGTGCATTGGGGTGGGTGGAGGGATGGTGTCTTTGCAAGACAATTTCAGAAGTTGGAAGCAAGACATGGAGACCAGCTCATGAAAGGAATTAAATCTGGGATGAGATTGTCTTTCCTATACATTCAGGACAGAGAGGCATCACTTCTGCACTAACCAATGCATCTCTTACCAGATCTACTACCTCGGAGCTCTTCAACATTCCTCCTCTTCCATCTGGCTCCCAAAGCTGGGTGATACCAGCCCACTGACTCCTTAATGCTTTCCTGAAGTTCAAGCCTTGACACATATTCCAGGCAGCAGTGTGCAATTTTTCTGTAGTCAGTTTGTACTCAGATGGGGATTTCCTGTCTCAGTGGTCAGGATGACCAAGTGTTACTGTTGGTACATTGGTTTTGATGTTTGGGGTTTTTTTTTTTAAAAGGTCTAGGGAATGAACTTTCTTGTGCATAGTTGCTTCAGTGCAGCAAGTCACATTTAATAGCCTCTGCTTTCAGCTTGAATCTTTGCAGAAGGAAGATTAGGTAATAGTTTGTGTAGAAACATCTGTTTCCTAACAAAGATCTTGCCCTATTTTATTTTTTTATGTTGTCCCTCTAACCAGAAAGTTCTTTAGTCTTTCAAAGACTTAGAAGTCTTTAAGTCCTTGTTGGGTATTAGAGTTGCTGTGGTTTTAGCTTGCTCATGTTCTGGATCCTTTGTTAGGTTAAGTTATTAGCCTTAGATAAGTGTTGTGGGATGGAAGGGCTGCTTTCTATTGTCAGCGCAATTTCTGAATCTCTGGACAATTTGTTTGGGTTAGAATTTAAGTTTTTTGGCTCCAGTGCTTGTTTAGACCTTTTCCTTGTCTGAGGAAAAGATGTTGTTAAAATAATTAAGCCTAGCATGCATTAAAAGAGAACCTTTCCACAAAATTGAATTGCTTGGGGTTTATTTGAGTTTTGGGTTGCTTAAATAAATTGGCATTTTGCTTTGTTTGCTTACAAGCAACTTAGTATCTATTATGGGGAATCTTTTTTCCATGTTTTCTGTAGGAGACCGGCTCTGAGGGCTTTGAAGAACAACATCTCTCTGCACTCTGTAGTTTTGTTTTACATTAAAGTGCATTTGATGTGTCTAATTATTACATTATTAGTACGTGCATCTTCCAGCCCCTTTAACATTGTTATTGTGATATGTATCTAATATGAAAAGACCTAATATATAGATTTATTTGGGTAGAATCCTTTTGGTCATTGTTTACTTGAGAGTTCATTGAATTCAGTGTGCTCTTTTCAAGGGGAAATTCCTCACTGTGATGCTGTGCGTTCTTGTAAATAAATTTATCCTGTGTTTCTTAGAACTCAAACTTTTTTATATGTTGGTGCCAAAATGAGTGAACTTGGTTTACTGGAACATGCAAACAGGAATTCAGTGCATTGCTACAAGTCCAAGCACTTTGTTTTCTCCCCAGTGCAGGAAGTGCTGACCAGCTTTCCATGGAGTTAGTGTTGTTGCTGATCTCGTGCAGGACTGGTATTCCAGGAATTGGGGCTCGCTTGGGTTGTGACCCTGGGAAGAAAGGGTGATTTGAGGCATAAATTGAAATTTTCTGGGAAGTGTCCTTTTGTGTACATGTCTCTTAAGGTGGGGGAGAGCAAATTAGTAATAGAATGACCAGTGAACCACTTTCTGTGTTACCTGGCCTGTTTGAGGTGCTGTGGGTGAGGCCCTGCTCCGGTCCCATGTGCCACAGTCTGATTTGAAGCAGAGTGGGGAGATGCATTTGCTTTAGCTTTGTGTTCCTCAGTGCAGCTCTGGTCAACAGCAGCCATAAAGCAGCATTCCTCTGTGTGCTGCTGAGTACAGAGGGAGCTGCCATCCCCGTGCTGCTTCTGGCAGTGCTTATAGAGATGGGTTAAATGAAATGATTATTTGCTGTAGGTGTAAATCAAGCACTCATTTTCTATTTTAACACCGCAACCTAATTACGAAGTTAAAAATGTTCCGGCCATCAGAACATCCTGCTTGCGTTCCAGTTTCAGAAGGAAATGCCTTATTTACTAACTTTCCTGTCTCCTTTTACCTTTGCAGTTTGTGGGCCAAACGTCGACATTCGCAATGACATCCACGAGCTCAAACGCCTGGAGAACTGTACGGTGATCGAGGGCTTCCTGCAGATCCTGCTCATCTCCAAAGCTGAGGATTACCGCAACTTCCGCTTCCCCAAGCTCACTGTCATCACTGACTATTTGCTGCTGTTCCGTGTGGCAGGCCTGGAAAGCCTCAGCGATCTCTTCCCCAACCTCACAGTCATCCGGGGCAGGAACCTCTTCTACAACTATGCCTTGGTTATCTTTGAAATGACGAATCTCAAAGAGATTGGGCTTCACAACTTGAGGAACATCACCCGCGGGGCCATACGGATCGAGAAGAACTCTGACCTGTGTTACCTCTCCACCGTGGACTGGTCTCTCATCCTAGATGCAGTGTCCAATAACTACATCGTTGGGAATAAACCTCCAAAGGAATGTGGGGACTTGTGCCCGGGAACAATGGAGGAGAAGCCGTTGTGTGAGAAGACATCCATTAACAATGAGTACAATTACCGCTGCTGGACCACCAACCACTGCCAGAAAAGTAAGATCTGAGTAGATACTGTGTTTTTGTCACCTCTTCTTGAAGTAAGGGTTTAATTTTGTGGGTTTATTTTGAGTTCTTTAGCAACTGAAACTTTTGTTCTAGTTGTGTCTAGTTAACATGAGTTACACACAAAGATATTCCTTCCCAACCAGTAAAGGCTCATCTAACTTGATTAAAGCAAAAAAAACCCCAAACAAATCATCAACTGTAAACCAAAAGAAAACCCAACAAACTTCCCCATGGGAAAGATGGAAAGTGTAAGTATAGAACTAAAGGCATTATAGCAAAGCTGGAGCCAGTTTTAGCTCCTTTGAGGACTTTGGCATGAGGTGGCCACCGAATGCCATCTCCTCCTTGCTGAAGGGACGTTCCCTGGGTGCCAGAGCCATTGCTGCCCTGAAGGTGCTAATGGGGCTTACTCTGACTGCTCTTTGCTTCCCTTCTGAAATTGCTGTAGTGGTAAATTCTGTGCATAAGAACTCGTGTACTCTCCTCAGTTCTCACACTCCAGGCTGCAGAGTCCAAGGGTCAGTGGACATCTTGGCTCCTGGTGAAATCATCCTTGCCCGTTTTGTACTCATCTGGCAGGACGGGGTCTGTGCCTTTCTGATAGCAAGTATTAGCAAAAACAAAACCTGATCTCTTCTCGCTTTTTAAAAATAGAGTAAACAGGCACATAGTTTCCTCAGCTAACACGATTACATGGCAGGCTTTTTGAGTTCATCCTGTAACTTTACGAAAGCTGAGCCCTGTGGTAGCAGGAGGGCTTAATTACAAGCAGTCGTCACTGGGAGGGACAGTGCCCAAATTCCACATGCCATCTTGACCAAAGCTGCCATAATGATAGGAAACACCACGGTGTGAGAGAAAATGGCACCAATATAATTCAGGTTACCTTCATTTTGGGGCTGTTGTTTTTTCTGAAGTGGCTCATCAGTTGCTTGTGAAGCCCTGGTGTTCAATTAGAACTGCAATTAAAGTGGCTCGTAGGGCAGTTTCAGTCAACACATGCCAAAAATACCTCTGGAAAAAGGCATTTGGAGTATGTGCTTTTATCAATACTTACAGGAAATAAGGTTTGTTTTTTAAACAAAGAGTAGAAAACCCCTCAGCTTGTTACTGGGAGACTTTGTGCCTTGTCCAAGGTGAGGGGAGTGTTGCTGGGAGTCATTAAGGCTTCCGTTGGCCAAATTTATGTCTTCATTAACAGACTGTAACTCTGTTGTCTGCAGAGGGTGACCAAGGTGATTCCTGTGCAACCTCATTGCCTTCAGTGGTTTGAATGGATGTAACGAGAGGGTATTTAATGAGATGTAATGCCTTACTTGCTTTCTGTTGTCTGCTCTGGCTTTTCGTAGTAGACAAAAGTAATGTGCAAAAAACCCCTTCTTGGCTTCTAGGGGAATGTTAAAATCATTTGGATCCCCAAATGCACATGAGAAGAAATCTGTTTAAATAAAATGAGGTCATAGTTACACTGTGATAGTGAGACTTTGAAGGCAAGAGTGTAGATAACGTGGGGGTTTTTTCTCTATATGCTTTCATCTCCTTTCCTGGGAGATTATGAAGAAGAAAGCAAGTATTGGAAAAGGGCCTTGAAAGGCTTGTTAAGAGCAGTACACTGTGGAAAAACAATTAGGTTTAGTATATCTTCGGGTGCAGAGTGTATAAAGAAATGATCAGGTTGTAATCAATAAAAAGAGTGAGAAAGCTGGACATATTTTAATGTTTGTTGTGATAAGCCAGTGACTTCGAGGAAGAAGACCTGAAATTTGCCAGCCATTCATCTCAAAAAGAAAACAACCCCTGAGTCCTCCTGCTCTGAAGGAAAACAAGGGAGGTATGAACATGCAGTTGTTCCAAAGGAAGCTTTTTGTCTGTCCTGTTGGATGGCTTGGGTGCTGTGGGTTTGAACTCCCGATCTGGAGAGGACTCTTGCAGTACAAAATCACCCGAGACATGAAAGAGAACAGAAACAAGGCCTTGTCAGTTCCTGAGTGTTTCAATCTGCATTTTCCTACCCGTGGAGATATGACACCTCTGTTATTTTCCAGGGAATATTTTTCTAGTGTAGTATCTAATTTAACCCTGACATTCTCCTCGTGCGTCACAGTAATGTTAAGCTGAAAATGCTGTCTGTCACTCAGGGTTCCTTTATGCCTTTTTATTTTTCTTCGCTCTGGCTCTGTGGAGGAGTGTGTATTAAATCTCTCTTGTCCTTGTTTAGGTTTTACGCTGAAAGATCTGAAGTTGGTGGGTAAATGCTGTGTGGGAACACTTGGTACTTGAAGTAGCCTGGCTTCTTTTCTTTTTTTTTTTTTTTTTGCCGTTGAGTGGAAGTTGGTTTTTTCCTTCTTTTTTCTTGCTCACAAACAAAGGAAGAAGCTTCTGCTTCCTTCAATATAACTTGTGCAGGAACAACGTTGAGGGAGAAGGGAGGGAAGGATATGCTGTGTTTGACTTAGAATAATCCATGGACATTTGTATAGAAGAGCAAGCTCCAAAGGAACTGCAACTGAAATGTTTTTATTTTATTTTGAAGGTTCAGCATAAAGCGTCAGCAGCTTCCCTGCCAGTTGGTTGCCCTGGTTTCTGTGGAGTGTACATTCCTTTACCTTCGAGTGCCCCAAGGCAGCAGCAATACTAGTTTGCTCTCTTTGGAGCTGCAGCATGTTGTGTTGGGCTTGGCATGCTCTCATCTCTCTCACTTGCACCTACTTTTATTTTGGTGTTTCAAATACCAGCTGTACCTCCCTCGAGCTGTAGGTCCACGTAGAAGAATCCTGCAGGATAAAAGCAGAGGACTGAAGTTGTTTGTTTGCAGCAGCTGTTGTGCTTTGGGGCACAGGTAGAGATGGGAAAGACAAAAACTGGGCGTCCAGACATACAAATCAGATTATGGCCTTTTGTGTTTTTTTTTCTGGCAGCTGTGACAGCTGGAGAGGTTTCTGGAGGCTGCCATTGGTGTGAGAACCACAAAAACTGTTCCTGCTGTAGCCCTTGTGAGACTTGTGTCTGATGACACACTTGCTTTGCCTGTCCAGTGGTCTACTGTAAAGAAAACTTTGGTTGTTTTCTATATTCCTCTTGCTGATGACTAAGTTTTGAGGTCTGTTCCCTTGGTCACTAGGCCTTTCCAAGCCTGCAGAAACCAACTGTAAATTACACCCTTGAAAGCCTGCCTGGAAGTTCATGATCTCTTGTCTACCATAACCCTTGTTCTGTTTTTCAAGCAAGTCCAGCTAACGCTTCTTAAGACACTTTTGGGATTGCTGGGGCCCTAAGAACTGAACTGGGCAAACTCTTAATTTGGGAAAGTAATGAAACTAGCAGTTAGCTGTATATGTGATATATGGGGTATAGGTGGGTTTTTTTGTTTCTTTTAAACTCCATCTTAATTATTTGTCCACTGTCCCCCCAGTTAAGTTGGAGATGCTCCCTGTCAAGTATTAGCTGAAACCCTTCCTTTCTCCAAGAGAGATGAGGGATGTGGTTCTGGGGGCACAGACTGTGAATGTCTGTGGGGAAGGGGAGTGGTACCTTCAGCTGCTGCTTCTGTGTGAGAGGAGGGCACAGTCTGGGTCCTGCCCTTGTGAGAGAGCAAATTATAGCTCCCATATTCCCCAAAGGGATGGAATAGCCGTGCTGCCCATAAAAGCACCGACACTGAGTTTCTGAAGTGCACGAGGGAGCTTCAAGATTAGATTTGCCACTGGCATGACAAAAAGGAGGTGTGGATTGGCCTCGCAGAGAGAACCCAGGCTAGGGCTGTGTGTAGTAAGCACTTGGTTCAGAACATACGGATTTGACACGAGCAACAATAGCTCCCATAGACCCTGCTTACTGTACAACAGGAGAAAACTTTCAGCTTCCCAATGTGTGAAACTGAGGACCATGGAAAAGGCATGTGAGGATTTGGAGGCTGATAAAGAAGCAGATGGCAGCTGAGCACAAAATGTTTTTAATGAAAATGTATCCTTATTCCCTTTTGAATTGGTTTGACAATGGCCCCGAAAAGATACGGTGTATGAGGAGCAGGAGGGAGGGAATGACAGTGAGTGGGAAGAGCGGTCCATATGTGCCTTCTACTAAAATGTTTAAACATATGGAGACAGTAACATGATGTATTCTCACAAATATTCGGAATCTGCTCCTGTTTGTTTACACGGAGCTCAGAAGATAATGCAGTTGAGTGGTATCGTTTGACATGGCTCCACTGACTTGTGCAGTGCTGGCAGCGTGCGCCAGCTGGGAATCTGCTCCCTGTTGATTCAGCAGAGTAGTGCTGAAAACCATGTGCTGCTCTTTTTTTTTTTTTTTTTTTTCCCTCCTTCTCTCCTTCTTGTTTTCCCCTCTCTGAGGAGTATTCACTGTATTCCCCTGCTCTTTAGAAACAGCGAGCAGACGTGAACTGTGTAGACAGGAAGAGAGGGGAAGAAGTTGAGACCCAGAGCTGCTGAATCAAATTACGCTTATTTTGGTTTAAATTGTATTTGCATGCTTTTTTTTTTGTTTGTTTGCTTCTTCCTTTAAGCTTTTTTTCCTTAAAACCTGAAATATAGTAGATATTGTGTATATCAGCAGAGGACAACATGCTTTCAGTTTTACTGTTTCATAAGCAAATTACCTGTGGTACAATATGAAGTGAAGCCAGTCTGTGTAACACCAATCCCACCTTTGTTGGCTTTAAAAAAAAAAGTAGTATCATAAAAACCTGACCATATTTTGAAATGGACAGGTTGTTTGTTGCCTGTGTTTGGTTGGTATGCAAACTCTCCAGCAAATAAACATCTCCTGAAAGGAACAAACAGACAAAAAAAATAATAATTGTAAAAGGCACAGTTGGTGTCAGTGAGTTAGAAAAATCTGGAGCATGTTAAAAAAAATTTGTTAGTGTTTTCCTTCTGAATGAAGTTTTTTGCTGACTTTCGCTCCCCTCCTGAGAAGTCTGCTCTCCAGCCAGAGGTTTCCCAGAATTTTTATTATGGCTGTGAGAGCATATTTAATTAGTAAGCTGGAATGGCCGCAGAGCAGTTTAGGCCAATCTGCAGTTAATTACTGTAGCAGTGGTTTATATTCTGAGAAAAGGGCTAAAATTAAACTAATGTACACTTGCCATTTTTCTTTGTGAAGTGCCATAACCTGGGAAGAATGTCTTGAATCTTGCAGCCTGCGCTGGTCACCAAAAACTAAGTGCTAAGGTTAAATACTCCTCTTGGCTTCCTAGTTTCTTTTGGCATAAAGATTTGTAGAGGATTGTTTGTTTTGAGAGGTCTCTAAATTTGGGAGTTTTATTTTCCAGTATTAAAAGATGGTGCAGTGAACTTGGTCCACCACTGACACTTTGCTACGCGCTTGGGAAAAAACAACCCAACCAACAAACTTTTAGAAATACTTTAAAATAGAACTTTCCCCCACATTTTGGAGTAAAGAATTAAAGAAAGTTTGAAGTGTTCTTTAGGCTTTTTGAGAATCCCTTGTGTCTTTCCTGCTCACATAGACACACTTTCATCTAAGGGAAGACATTGTATTTTATGCTTTGTCAGTCCAGAGGTGTATTTCAATGTGCAACCACATTCCAGTGGCCATCCCTGCTACTGGGGAAGTTTAATTTCTTTAAGCGTCAATTCTGATGATGGGAAAGGGTAATCCATGTGTTGTGGAATAACACAGTAAATGTTGCCATGATTTTAGTGGCAGCCCCCTTCTTTCTAAGTGGAATGTGTGTGCCCACTTATTCTGAGTAAGAGAAACTGTTTTACACAGAGACCATTCTGATGGATTTGCTTGAACTGTCTCTTTCCAAGAAAGAGTTTCACTATCAGAAGAAAAGCTGTAGGATTATAACTGGAGGTCGGTGATAGGAAACAGGAATTCCCTGGTTTTCTGTGTTGCATGTGTGTTAATTCCTGAGTTCAGGTTCCCTGACGGTTTGTGGCAAAGGGTAGAGAGGAAAAAAGAGTGCCAGTCCTTCCTACAGGAACATCCAAAAGCATCACCAGGTTGCATCCTGTGTCTGTGACAACCTAAGTGGTTGTGCCTGGAAAGAAGTCCTGGTCTAACCTCACATTTCATGGAGACTCACAGGAGAAGGGAACGGCTCCATCACCCATAGGGCCTGAGGTTGTGGAGCAGAGGGGGAGAGGGAGGTGACGTCTGTGGTTCAGTGAGGATTTCTAAGATGATGTTTGCTTATTTCAGACTTAAGAAATTAAAAAATTACTTTAAAGCCTCTGTAACATCCTAAAGGTGCTTTCAGAGGTTCTATGTGTTAGTGATGTTTTAGAAATGTGATAATCTGGTGCTGGCTAAAGCTGGAAACAGAACACTTTTGGGTTTACTTACAACACTTTGCTGTTTTTGGTGACTTGTTCTTGGTGACTGAAGGTGATGCCTTCTTTGGAGAATTTTTTGGTTTACCTTCCTGTGCCATGTTAAATCTGTGCAATGAAATACTCATCTAAACTTGGACCAAGCCTTTGATTAGTGTGCTTAACGTGAATTTCCAGGCCCCACTGATATATATTAGGTAAATATTTGTTAATAGACAATTGTATCGAATAGTTAATTAGATGTAATGTAAGGCTTTAGTTTTATGATGAATTTGCAAAACAACGGGGAGCTGGGAATAGCTAGCAGTGTTATAGGGAAAATGTCAGGGAAATGTCAAGTACAAAACCAGAAGAAAGCTGTGTTTTTGCTGTGTTCTTGCAAATGTCGCAGGGACAAGGCAAGCTCGGCCTGGCTCAGTGTTCTCTGCAGTTCTCTTAGCCATGCCCAGAGTCTGGTCTGCAGTGGGTTTCCCCTTTTCCTGGGGATTTCTGTTGTGACAGGTGATGTCAGACAAGGGGTGAGCTTGAGCTCCAGTCTTTTAATCTTGGTGGGGGCCCTAAAATGATCTGTCCTCCACCCAGCTGTGCATTAACATGAAATGTATAGAAATATATCTCTTGTGATGACTGGTGTGCGGTTGAATTTGGCTGAAACAGGCTGGAGGAGGTTTGGAGGTGGGCATGTGAGCCAAACCACTGACCTTGCCAGGTCATAGGAAGAAAAGGTAAAACTTAGAAGGTTTAATCCTGGGTAGGAATCACGTTCTCTAAAAATTTTGAATAGAAAGAACTATTTTTTCCTCTCTTTCCTTCCCCAGACAGACATGAATGTAGGAATGAATTGTCCTTAAGCATTTACATAAACTGTTTTTATGTGGCAAACAAGTTTTTCAGTGTTTAACAGTCATGAAACAGCCTTTGTTTAGCCTTCCTTCCCACTAATAGTGGGATTTCCTTCTCAAGTCTGTTTATGGCTCTGAGAATTAACTTCTAATAAAAAGATGCTCGGATAATAATACATTAATACAGATTGTTGAACTGCCTTTCTCTTCTGAGGTGAACTCAGCCTGGCTCAGTTGTCATCTGTCTCTTCCTCCCCCTTCCCAGTGAAGCTTGCAGTGTTTGGAATGGAATGTGCATGTGCTCCCAGCCCAGCGAGCGCTAAAAATGAGTTCACAAGGAGTTTGCCCCCCATAGAATGGGGAGGGTCTGAGTGCCCGGAGCCTGGGCTTCTGGAGCTGGAAGCCACATGCCATTCTCTCCTTTTTTTGTTTTGTTTGGTTTGTTGTTTCTTGCTGGGCAAAGGGAACGTGTGGTTACCTGCCCAAAGCACAGTTCTCTGTGCCCCAGCTAATCATTAAATGCATTTGTGTGGCCCTGGACAGTGTGGGCAAGAATGAGTTCAGCACGTGACTTGAGGGTCCTGCTTGGAAAGGCCAGTGTTTTTTGGAACTCATTCGCTGATTTGCGTGTTCAGAGGGATTCAAGAGGCAACTCAAAGTTGTCCCTGTTGCTAGTTAAAGTTCAGCTATTGCTCTGAGGTGGGTCAGACTTGTGCTTGGTACAGCAGTGTGACCTCCTGATGTGTTTTGTGCTGGTTGCAGCATGCTGGGTTAATTGGCACTCAGCTGCTCCCTCCAAAGCTGCCCAGACTCATCTCTTCCCAGCGCACTCATCGTCCCCCCATTAATGGCTTCTCCAACTTTTTACTCAATTATGGGATCTGTTTGTCTTGATTTGGTCGTTCTTTCTTCCCCAGTTGATGTGTGAGGGATATGGATGGGTGATTAAAGGCTATAGTTTTGGGAAATGATGCCATTTAGGAAGCATGTTTGAAGTGTTGAGTGCGCAGAGCGGGTCTTTTATATCAACGCAGGCCTTGGGAGGAGGAGATGTTTTTCTATGTATAGAAACTTCCCGTATAGGATAGCAAGAGGAGGTTGCAGGGGGGTTGCCTGTCTCTTTAAGTGGGTTTATAATTGGCTAGGAATTTTTGTCAGCTTAGTCACTGCAGCATTCAGCGGATGAGGGAAAAAAACCACAGGCCCCAACCGTTAGGGCCGTGGATAGGCTCTGTCATCCCAAAGGAATGCGTGTGAACAAAACACTTTGTGCGGTGCAACCGTTGGCCTAAACAGTATTGCATTCTTAAAGCGGGCTCTGAGTCACATGGAGCAGATGGATTGTTTCACTAAAATGGGAGTTATGTATCACCGATCGAGCTTCTGAGCGGTGTCCCCATAGCTCACGATATGTGAGGGTGATGAAGGGGTGGAAAGGGGGAAGAAAACAAAAAATCAGCTCCTTGTTTGGTGGTTGAAATAGTTTCTGTGGCATTAAAAAGGTAGGAAAGTGTTTCACGTGGTTGATTACTGGGCTGGCACACCGGCCTCAAGGGTTCCCTCTGGATTTCAGACAAGTGTAGTCTTAGTTCTGAGGCACCTTTTTTCATGCTGTCCAAACTAATCCACAGAGAGCCCTCTTTTGGGGGGACAAGGAGGGGAGGAGAACCCCAAACTAAACCCCAAACCTATCAGCACTTCTCCCAATGAAACCAGCTGGTTCGATGTTCTTCCCCACCCTGCCAGCCCTTAATCCCAAGATCTCCCTTCAAGCCGTGCTCTCCAGAGCACCTTGATCAGCGAGGGAGCAGCTCTGTCTCTCAGGGTGCCTCTCTGTGACTTTATCTCTTCCCTTTGAGGGATCTGAAGGGATCTGATAGGAGCCCTTCCAGTCCCAGCCTTCAAAGCGTGCAGGGGAGGAGCTGTGACTTCTGGCTAAATGAATTCAGAGCTGTCAAGTGGGGTGTTTTTTTTAAATTTTTTTCCCCTTCCTGTTTTGCAGGGAATCCTCTTTAAAGAGTGCTGTAGGATTTAGCAGAAAACCCGGCCCAGTTGGTCGATAGTGACAACTGCTGTCACTTGGCAGCCTGTCACTGGTGGGAGTGCAGTAGGTTTGGAGGTCTTAATCCGGTTATCACCAAGGCAGGTGTTTCAGAATTAGTGCCTCCCCATGTAGTATTAATTGAATCTTAAATCGTTACAGCACAAAGGGGAAACATTGACTGAATTCCCCTCCATCTCTGGAGCTCTCCTCGTGCAGGCAGCACATGAATAGGAGCTCTCTGTTAGAGAAGATGCTTTGCTTTCTAAGTGCCTGGTGAAGGGTGTTTGGCAGGATCAGAACTGACTGGGCCACGTGAAGCGCTACATGCAGAACCGAAATTGCAGTGAGTCACTGTCTGCTCTGTCTTTTGTGATCTGAGAGTCTGGGATAAAACACTGCAGTGGGTGTTACAGATAAAGCCACTATGCAAATCCTTAATTTGGAGATGAAGCTTTCTTCCTCCTCTTCTCCCCGCTGCAGTTGTTTGTCTGTGTGCATCCGTTTCTCTTCTGGAGAAAAGAAATTAAAATAATCAGTAATACCTTGCACCAGGAGATGAGGAGAGTGGTGGCAGGGAAAACAAATACTGCTTCCAGCAAACCAGCTGTAGAGAGATTTTTAAATTCAAGGGCTGCTTTAGGATCAAGTAGTTTACAGGAGGATATAAGTAATTGGAGTTTATCTTACAGATGAAAAAAATCATAGTCTTCCCAGGCAAAAATTCTGTTCTTTTCTACCCTTAGGGTAATTCTTTGACTGGTTAGAATTGTCTGCACCTGGCAGATGATCTTTATAGGAGGGAAGTGAAGTGGGGGTGTGAGAGGGCATTATTTTGGAGTGGGGAATACAGTGGAAATCTTTCAGCATGGCAGTGCCAGGTGCCAGGGCAGGCCACTGAGGGCTGTGGTGATCACAGGTCCCAACCTCCAGCTTCTTGCCTGGTCTAAAAGGAACATTTTGCTCTGGGAACTGACACTGCTGTTCTAATCGTGGCACTGTTGTAATTGTACTCAGATCTGCATGCTGTACCTGCCCTGTGCTGTCCATGCCCTGCATTTTGGATACAGTGTCTGTGTGCATTCAGCTGAGATAAATTCAACATCATGCATGTAATAGTACCTGAAAACCTCAAGCTGTGAAGTTTTCTCGCTCTTCTTGTCTCTTTACTAAATATTTATTGAAATGGTAGCCTGCCTGGGATGAGGGAGGAGGAGGAAACTGTTCCCCATCACGGGCTCACCCATCACCATAAATGGTGCAAAGCTCCGTGTGGATCCTCCACCAGCCGTGCCTTGTTTACATTAAGTGTGTTGTAATGGGATTACTTCAATGAAATTGCATAGCAAGAAGCAAAAACATTTGCTTTTCCGTGTGTGCTGAGTGGGCTGCATGATCTGACCTGTATGCAAGGGTGCTGTCTGGACAAAGAATGTCATGAGCAAGTGGACAGCTATTTTGCAATGTTATCCTACTCATTCTTTTAGTATCCAGGAGACACTGGGATTGGTGTGAATAACTGTGCCATGCCTGGTTAAACACAGTGCTCTAAAGCAGGAGTTAAAAAACCCCTAAAAGGACGACGTTCCCACCCCAAATCTTACAGTAAAGGAAAAGGAGTTTCTTCCCAGCTTGTGTTCCCAGCAATAGCAGAAAGTGTAGCAGTAACTTGCCTGGATCTTCCTTTTCAGACCTCTGCCTTTGCTGCCCTCCCCTTCCAATATGCTTTTGAGAATCTGGGAGCCTTCCCTTTGCCTGCCTGGCCCTTGCTGCTGTTCTCTGCAGCAGCAGCACAGAAATGATGTGCCTGTCCAGTCCACTCTGCTGCTGCTTGGTAAACTAATGAGCAGCGGCACTGCAGCTGCCAGGAGGAATTCCTTTCCAGCAGTTTTGCGAGAAAAGTCAGCAGGATTAGGGCCTGGTTCAAACTTGATTGTTCAGCATATCTGCTATGCAAACCATTTGGGTGAGGGAGAGAGCAACCAGAGTGGCAACCAACTTTGCTTGAGGCAGAAACGAACTGTGGGAATGAGGAGGAGACTGTCTTGTCTTTATAAACCATAGTGCTGCTCAGAGCATTTTGGTGTGCTTGACTACAGACATATATGTATATGTATTTTTTTTCTTCTCTGGAACAACACCCCAAGTTAGTGTCTGTCCTGGCTTAGAGGAAACAATTATTTCAAAAGCCTTTCTTAATTGCGTTGCGAGCTGCTCTGATGTTTTGCTGTTTGGATGTGTCTGCTCGTGCCAGATCGTGCACTGGATCTCACAGTTCTGGAGCACCTACTTAGTTATCTATCTAGGCAGGGAGCAGTGGGGCACCTCCCAGGTATTTAAAAATAGAAATAAACATCTCATGCTTGCTCTTCCTTCCTTGATTAAATTTATAGGGTTTGTGTTGGGTTTGTTTTGGTTTGTGTGGGTGAGTGGGTGTGACTTGTGGATGTAAAATTAATTGTGAGGGAGCTGGAGTCAAAGGAATGTGTTTGTACATTAGTTTGGAGGCTGCGGGGTCTTTGGTCATTTTGTCTTCTGAAGTCAGTTTACATGCAGGTTCTGCTTTCTATGCTTTAAACTTTATTTTGGGATTTTGATTCCCACTGACTGTCTAGTGAAGTGCTGCTGCAGTCCCGGCAGTGAGAGGGGATCTCTTGGTCCCTTGGGCCATTGCCATGGAGCATTTCAGGTATCTCAGAGAGACCATGTACTGTAGTACATGGAGTTGCAGGTACAGAAGGTACATTTTGTCATCGTGCTGTTGGAAAGACAGTCTGGAAGCAGGAACTTTCAAGGATAAGATTGTTGAAGTGTAGTGTCTGTGATTCCAACAGAGGAAGAGTCTCCAGATGTGATTATAGTAATGTGTTCTTGAGTGAAATTAGGTAAAGGAGGTATTTGGCTCTTTTTTAATTTTCTTGTTAAGTGCTTTGTTGTGCTGGTAATTTTTTTCCATTCTTGTGAAGCAGGTGTGGTTTAACCTACCTACATGCTGCAGTAATAAACACTTAGTGTTGTATGTCATACATGGAAAATAAGATTAGCAGAAATAATAAAAACACGGTGTTTGTGCTGCTGAAGATGTGAGAGCTATTGGGACAGCCAGGGGCAAGTGATGAACCAGTTAAACAGGGACCAGGCACTCTGGTTTAGCAAGCCCTTCTCTTTTGAACACAACCATGGATACAAGTTAGGCTGTGATTACAAACTTGTTTGTTTGACTTTGCCTCAGTGCTCCCTGAGCCAAGCTGCCTTAATTATATGAGGGAATTGCTTCTCAAAATGACTTCCAGATAAATCATTATCTGTACTTGAGTGACTCCTACATCTGTAGCAGTCTTGTCTCCAGGTGAGGAAAGTATTCCTGAGGGTCTTCTCTATGTGCATTTCCTTTGGAAGGCCTCTATTGACATGTTTTAGTCAGTTTTCTCACTGCCTATTGTCTAAGACTGGGTAAGAGAATAGGAATATGTAGAGGAAACTCTTTTGGGCCTGCTGGTCTGCTTTGTATGGAATGTAGAATGTTTGATTTCTTCCATCCTGCACTCCTGCTCCATGGGGCTGTGCCTTGAGGGGACACACTGTTTGGTGGTGCAGTGTCAGCAGCTTCAGGTAAAGCCCAGACTGAGGTGAGTTTTAGAGGCCTGTCCTCATGAAGGGAACTTTGATTGAACCCTTTCTTGCTCCTGTCATGTTCTTCCTCTCTGGACATTCTGCCAACACCAGTTTGCAAAACAGGGCTTCTAAATTAACTCTTGAGTGTTGCTCTGTGAGTGCATCGTGGTCCATCCTAGGACAGTACTGATAAAATGAAAGGCATCCTCCAGCTTATTGGAAGGATTTTTGTATATAGCAACTTTCTGTCACTGGCAGAACTGTGCTGCAGCCTTGCCACTGATATTTGATCTTGGTTCCTACTTGTTATGTCGTGTTTTTTCCCCATGAAGCAGTGGGATCATGTAGTATAATATTTGGAATCTCGTTTTAATGATTTCCATGCACTCTCAATGTTTCCTGTGAATAAAGATGAAATTTGGGGTTGTCAGTGAGGTACCCTGATTGACTGATTTGCTTTCCCTTAAGAAGTGTTCTGGTCCATGGCTCTCTGGTGGGTGGTCTGACAGCTCCAATGGAAGGTGCCTGAAACCAGTAGTCCTATTTGAAAATCTAGGCCAGAGCATTTTGCCAAGTGTAAACATTGTCTCATGGTGTGAAAAACAACCAAACAATTTTGGTTCATTAATATAATTTACTTGAAGGCAGACAATGCACTTGACATGGCTGTTTATACCCAGGCTTTTATGCTGTTCATATATCTGATTGGTTTTTAAATTGGTTGGTTTCGAGCAGGCCAACCAGAAGTGGCTTTTATAATCCATTGTAGTAATTCCTGGATTCTACAATTCCACTGGATTTATTTATTTAACTGTGCACCTTATAATTAATCTTCCACTTAGCTTTGACAGGAGTTTCATTGTGCCTTTCCATTACTTTTTTTGTTTTATAAGCCTGGAAGTCAGAGAGCCTTTGACTATTGCAGAGATTTCTGCAGGTAGCTGGAAAAAAGTCCCCAGCTTTAGTGTGGAGTTCCATCCCATCCCTCTTGGAGCCAGAGGTGGGCAAACAGAGTGATTTCACTGTGTCCATGGCAGAAGCTCTAAACCCACCATCTGCATCTTGATGATCTGCCCTGGAAGCAGAGGGAGGAGGGAAAGATGCTACGTGTGTGTCCCAGCGTGGGGTGATCTCCTTTCCTGCCCCTTCCCACACAAACCTGGCTGGGGCCAGAACAGCACCCGAGCTGGGTCTCTTTGGTGCTGCCGCTCCCAAATCAGTGTTGAAAATGTCAATCTGCTCAGTCCCTTGTCCTGTGTGCGAATCCCCCCTGGATTTTGGGGGTCACGTGGCTGTCATTGGGTCTGTGGGATCTCCCCAGTCCTGTGCGTTCCCCAGGGTTTGTTGTTGTCAGACCTCATTTTACCCCCCACGCCCTTCATCCTCTTTTGTTAATCCATGACTTTTGGGAATGTCTGAATAGTGTTTATTGCTTTTATTGTTTGGGTGGGAAAATGGCCATGGAGCTTTGATTGTTTTATGGCAGGAGAAAGGCCTTGTGGAACCCCAGGCACTTTGTTGCCTTTTTTTATTTTATTTTTCTTTAACCCCAACAAGGAGTGCAGAAAAGTAACCAGTAATTTAATTGCAAGTGAAGAATCTCTTGCTGGTTATAGCCTAGGGACATGTTTCATTTGAGTCCAAAAATCAACCAGAAAATAAATTTAATTACTTTCTAATATGTCTTGTTAAAGCATGGATCAGCCTGTGCTGCAAATGAGCTCTGGAGGTTCTGGTGAGAGAGAATGCAGGCTGCAGTTTTGATGGGAGATTAAATGCTGGATGTCAGCGCTTTCGCTGATAACAATGTTGTTGAGAGCTGCTCTGGCACACCAGATTCCCCGGCATGCCTGGAGCTTGCCATGGAAGTTAACTCGGGCCTTCAGCTTGTTTTGTCATGCCTCATTTGGAAAGTTTGGGTTTCGGAGGGGGGGAAATAACGCTGCCTGCTCTTTGCATCTAAAAGTCAAGTGTGGAAAGCTGGAGTGCCTCATTTCAAAGCTTTCCGTGTCTTTCTTCAAGGAATAACTTAGTTTTATCTTGTATCTTTAAAAAGCTTGATCATTAGCTCATTGGTATCGTTAAAGTAACAACAGAGAAATGATGAATGGCTTGTCTTGCTCTGCTGTATTTTTATTGGGTTGTTTATTTTGGTTTTGGGGTTTTTTTACTTTTAAAGATACTTTTCTGCATGACAAAGCCCTTTCTCCCAGCACGTTTGATGTCTATTAAATATATTAGTTGTAGAAAGATGCTGAGCAGTGCTCCTTATGTTCTGTATTCTCCTTTTCCTGTGGGTAAAGAGAAAAATTACTGAATAATTTACTGCGTCCCAAACAGTTTAAAACTAAATGTTTGTAAACACTTTGTGTCTTTGTTAATTTATGTGCTAGACATTGTTGATAAGGATGGGAAACATGTCAGCTGAATGTTTCCTGTGTACACAGATTTTTGTAGTTACAGGTTTAAAATTGTAGTGGCTGTCCCTGGTGAGAGAAGGAAGGAAATTTATGACTCTTGCTCTCTTCATAAAATACTTTGAATAATCCCCAAACTGATTTTTTGTTCTCTCCTTCAGTATTTTTAAATCTTTAACTAAATCACAGTATTTGGATTAACCCAAACTTGTTCTCATGTGTGTGAATTTTGAAGGACTGTACCCACACTGTGGTCGATGCTTTGTGTGTGCCTGTGTTCCACCTCTGCTCACAGAGAGATCTGTAAAATGGTTTAGCATTTTAAGGTGTGAGACTGGGCTCGGTTTATGTTTGTCTCCTGTGCCTGCTTTATGGGACAGGCACTTAAGTTTCAGTGCCCCATCTGCCCCATAAGGAGGATAATCTTATTTAACAAGAGTATTGTGGTGCACCTATTAATGTTTGTGAGTGGTTGCAGGTACCTTTTTAATACGACATAAAAAATTGATGAGCATCTTGCTTGTAAATTTTGCTGTTAAATGCATTTTTCATTTCTACACAACCCTATTTTCTTGTATTTCCCTGGGCCAGTGGTGTACAGGGTTATATATTACATTCTCTAGCTTGCTGCCTCTGGAAAAGAAATCTGTTTGGGTGGGAATGCTGGAGTTGTTTTGGAAGCACATGTAAAGCACATTAAGCAAAAGAGACTTAAATTCCTCACTTGAGTATAAATATCCAACAGGACAGCTTACAGACTTTTCTTTCAGTGTGCTGCTTAAAGAGTTGAGGTATAGTAGAGGAAATAAAGGAATACCTGCTTCTCTGTTGGTTTTAAACTCCCTGTTTTATGCATCTATTCAAGTATCTAAGGCAAGAACAAAATACATTCAGATTTCTGTTTTTGAGTAAGGGAACAAAAATAGTCTTTTAGATAATATTCTGATTCTCTTAATCACTCTCATATTAATTGATATTGCTCTGTCACCAGTGGTGGAGAACTAGTTGATGTGAACCAGCTATATTGACTCTGAAAAGCCTGATTTGTAAAAGTTTTTGAAAATGCAGCTCAAGAAGAGAGGCCAATATTACCTGTGAGCAGCTTGAACGAAGCACTGCATGAATCCAACTCTAGCTCTTCTAAAAGACTGAAAATAATCTTGTAATTTGTTCACGATGCAGCTCTGTTAGGAAATTAGCTGCTTTACTTGTATCTGCATTAAAAATGAAACAAGTTTCAGAGCCTTTTCTCATCTCCAGGCCCAGTCTAGTAAGGCATGAAAGGTTTCAAGTGCTGTGAGTCTCGAATTGTGTCGTCAAGGTGAATGGGAAGGTGAAATCCATTATGTGCTTAAATGCTGGTGCAGGTATGTCTGGGGGAACAGGAGCTGCTGTGCCAATATTTGCTCAGAAGCCTGCAATGTGTGTGCATCCTGACACTGCTTCTCCTCCTGGGGAGGGGGAATAGACACTGCAAACATAACCTCAGCCATGACAGCCTAAAATCCCATGTAAATGAACCCTCTTTTTTGAATTTGTGGTTGAAAATGCAGTTTTTTCGGCTTTTGTTTACAGCAGTGTAAACGCTGTTCACCTTCCTTTGGTATCTTTATGCAACCGAGTTCAGTTATGAAGGAATAATGTATATTTGGCCTAAGAAAATGGGTCAGTTCTGTACTCCAAGTGTGTGTCTAAGTGGTAGTTGGTGGGCAGCCTGCAGAAAGCAAGGCTGACTTAGCTCTGTTGTTTGATAAACATGCCAGCCCTGGCCCAGCCCTGCCTTGCTGCCTAATCTGCCCTCTCTGGAGGCTGCTCCAGACAGCACAAAAACAGCATCATTGCACACGAAGTGACAATCATGACAGATTAGTTTGGTCCAGGTATCACTCAGGAATATATTATGTGTAAGATTTGGTGCATGTTTATTTTCATCTTCCAGAAGCAAAGCAACACTGATGTGTCCTTTTACAGTCAGCTCAAGTCACCTGGTATCTAGGAATGTTCTGAGTCTTCTAGGAGCATGAGTGTTCTTTGGGGCATTGAAGGGTTTGGGAAGGTTTTCCTGTAATAAAATAAGCCTTTAGCAAGCAGAAATTTTACAGAGAGGAGGTTTTTGTTTGTTTTAAATGGAACAATTTCCCTGAGGAATAACCGGTTTGTGGGTTTGAATGTTGTGCTGGGAGAATGTTGGAAAGACATAGGTTTATGTACATTTTTGAGAGCGAATGTTACTGAAGTTCTTCCTGTAAGATCCTTTCTCAGAAAACAAGGCAGGGCTTGGAAAGGTAAAGGTCAAGTCACCTGAAATGAGGGAGGCTTAGAAGTCACTCATCAGGGAGAACATCCCACTCCTGAGAAGCTTTGGCTGTGGGATAATGCCCCTGGAGGGATGGGAGGTGAAAAGGAGATCGAGGGTCCTGAAAGGGCCTGATCAGATTCACACCTGAGATGGCACCGGTGAAGGGGGATCCTGTGCAGCATGTCTGGTGATGCAGCCAGGGCTGTGCCCTGCCAGCTTAGTGCCAGTGATAAGGACGTGATGTGCAGGGGGAGTTCCCTCCATGAATTTGCTGCACCTGTGGAGTTTTAAACTAAAAAGCCTCTTTTGTGCATCTGTTTTATGTGTAACTACAGCCCACAGGCTGGCATGGGTTTGTTTTCCTTGCTCTTTTATTCACCTGCTGGAATTGGGGATTTACTGAAGTGTGGGTGGATAGTAAGCATTTAATTTATTGCAACTAGAAAGAAAATGCAGTAAACTTTAATTCTAAAGAAGCTGAAGTCTTTCAAAGCAATCCTCTGGGGAGTCATCTCTGTGAAGTGCATTGACTGAGCAGCATTGACTCGGTCAGGTTACGTTTATAGAAACAAACGTGTTTTCCAAGACCCTCCTTGCAGTTCAGGATGCTTGTTTACTAAGGCTGTTCTTCCTGGGATTTGGCCAGGGTGCAGGCAGAGGTCTCTGCTCTGTTTGGATGTAGGGCTGGGAAGGACATGGCTTTTGTGTGGCTCATAATGCACCATCAGAGCATCATCCCTTAGTTTAGCACAGAGGGAGCTGCAGAGATGCTCAGCTGGCAGCATTTCTATCAGTGCACTTCCATCAAGGGAAACACCAAGCAAGCAGAGAAACAATGGCATTTTCATAGCTCATGGATGACAACCAGTTGTGTTCACTGTGGCTTGTGGATGAGGAATGAGGACTGTTGTCCCTGGGTTGGAGCTTGGTGTTTCCTTCTTGGCTGACACACATGGATGAAGCTCTTCGTCCAGACTGGCTGCTCTGCCAAAGTCTAGGCCTCGACAGTATTAACTGTGACCTGCAAAAGTTTATTAAGTTTATTAAGTAATCTTCCATGTCCCTGTTTTACATGGAAGACTCTCCTGAAAATGCCCAAGGGGAAAAAAGAGGGGTTGGAGGTGGCTGGTTGTTGAAAGCAGTCAAGTTGTAGTAAAACTGGGCCAATTGGAGAGTTACTGGCGCAGCTCTGTGAATTTATTCATTGCATTTGGCTTGTTTTGCTTTTTGGACGAGGCTTTACATGAAAGGAAAGCTCCAGATAGTGAGGAAGAAATTATTTTACTATTTTAGTAGTTCCTCCTTCCTCTAAATGAAGTAGGGTAGCATTACCATTTCCATTAATCGGCAAGGTGAAAGTTGCAAACTTCTTTAGGCAACACTTGTAGAATTATATGTAAGACTATTAAATTCCCCTCATTTTCCTGCCCAAAATAGTAAACCTTGAAAAATATGCAAAGCATTCCAAAGCTTGTAAGTACCAGCGTGCTGAACTACAAGTTTTTGCATTTTAAGAGTCCTGTTTTGGATGCACTTTGGGCATCTTTGTGTTCTCGTCCTGCCCTGGGCTGCTGCACAAAGGAGAGTCTGGACTGCTCAGTCCTGCAAGAAAGAACTTCAAAGAAAGCTTTAAATCTTGGAAGAAACTTGACTGGTTGAAATTGGGAGCCTATTTTTAATTCCCGATGCTGCAGTTTAATACTGGAGGCATTGTTGTGTTCCAGATAGTGGTTTCCTGATGTTCAGGGCAGATCTTCACTGCCTGAATCAGTGCTCAGGGAAGGTGCAGCAGCTGTGTCAGTAGTTCAGAGCACACAACTCTTTGGTGTTTTCCTGCCTTTGCAGGCTGGTTTTGTCCCCATGGCTTTGGGGACCGAAGTGTGAGGCACTGTTAGTCACTTTGGGAGCAGCTGCTGCCTTTGCTCCCAAGAAGTTTTGATTGAAAACAGTGACACTGCTGGCAAAGCACATTGGGATGTTTGGAAATAAAAAGCACTATTTAGATCAGAGAGTCTTTTTATTAAGTATTTGAGCCCTGTGCTACAGGATGATGCTCTGACACAAGATAGGTTTGCATTAAGGAAAAAAAAGTATCTCCACCACATAACACCCAACGATTTTAATGCTGGAGGGTGCTTTTATGTGAGGATCTTGTTAAAATTCCACAAAAGATTACCTTTGCTTACTGCCTGATCTGAAACCCTGGAATGCTTGATGTTGTATCTGTGAAGTTCGCTTTTTATTTAAAGAAGTCGCTGCAAATCAAGCGAGTAAAAAGAAAAAAAAATTGGCCATGCCTATGTGCATTTAAATGGATGTGTGAATTATTTGGATTTCAGATTTGCACAAAACCAACGCGTTTTTTCAGACAATTAAATATTTCACAAATTAGTCATACTTAAACTGGCAGTTTTTTGAAGTAACCATAAAAACATCCACTGAGCTAAAAGAGTCTTTTGCTGCTTCAACTCCAATCCACATTAATTTTTTTCTAATTCATTTGCGCATCGTTGCCTTTAAAATTTCTTCAACTTCGAATAGCACAAATAAGTTCCATCCTTGTAGTTGGGAGCAATTTTATTTAAAAAAAAATAAATTTGAAAACCCCCACTGTTATTGTTTTTTCAACTGTGCCACACCCACCACAAGAGCAATGCCTTAATTTCGTGCTGGGTTGCAGTGGGATCGCAGGGAATGGCGCTGCAGCAGCTGCCTGTGCTCAGCTGCTCTTTGTGGCCACACCTGCGGGAGGGCGGATTTTTGGGATTGTGTTGGAAGTTGGAAAACTTCATCTGGGCATCATCTTTAGCTGTAATGTGCTGAGATTCTCTTGCTCCACACAGGTCTACTGTGTAAGCAGCAGTGTGGTGAAGCCCAAGATTGGAAACATTAACAATGTGAGGCAAAGCACTTGGAGTTTGTAAGAGTGAAGATGTGTCGTGTTATGTCTCTGTTTGGAGGATCATGACTTAATCTTCTTCATAAGCATCAAATGAGGAAGGAAAAGACACCTTCCTTGTGTGCCACGCCAGCACCTGCAAAAAGATGACACTTGTTTCCTTTAAAACAAAACAATGTCTATGAAAAGGGCTGATTGGGGGAACTTGGTGGTGATTTAGGTTCTTGCTGACACATTTCTCTACTGGTCTGGGTTTGAAACAGTCCTGGAAATACTTCGGGCCTGTGACTGCTTACTCTGGTCTCAAGTGAAGGCTGTCCTTGCATTGTTAGCTCCGTGTTGGAGCTGATTTTCCTCCCCAAAGCTGGGCATGAGCTGTGGGTTCCCAGTGTGGGGCTGGGGTGGCTTTCCCATCTGTTGTGCAGAGTCAGGCTGACACACCGAAAATCCCTCAGCTGTTCCCACTGCGAAGAAAACCTTCAGGTGGGGGGGGGAGAAAAACCTGTGGAGTCAGAAATAAGTCTTGATAAGTGGATGGGTTTTTCTGCTTGTATTTGATTTTTAAAATTTTTTTTAAGCTTTTTATTTGGATTCCCCCCCCCGCCCCAGATCCCAGTGTGAGCTCTGGGGATCTCATCTTAAATGGAGCCACAGTTGTTAATGGTGATGGAGGAGGAGTGGATGTTCAGGGGGTGTGGGGTTGGTAGCACACCTGCTGACTCTCCCAGTCATCCAGTAGGATCTGGGCATCTCAGAATTGTCTAGGGGTTACTGCAGTAGCAATGGAGTTGATATTCCATAGGTATTAAGGGGAAGATACTTTGAAGATGCCAGTCATCAATCCCAAGCACAGCTGTGCTTTTCTTTTTTTACTTTTATTTTCCCTCTCTCAATAGCATGGCTGGCTTAAATACTTCCTTGCCCTGTACCAGCCTCTGTGCTGGTACAATTGTTTAGGGACTCCAGCAATGACTGGGAGCAGAGAACTCCACGTGGGTTAAAAATAACTTGGTCCCAAAAAATAAACTGTATTTTTAACCTGGATCAAGTTTCCTGATCCAGAACACTGTGCAGCCCTGCAAACACTTGCAGTGACACAAGTGTGAAGGTGCTGCAGGGGTCCTTGGGGCAACTGAGGCACTTTAAGCCAGGTTTTATGTTCTATCCCAGGTGCAGTAGGCTTGGCAAGCAGATATGGAAACCAGTTTCTGTTGTATCCCGACCTTGCAGTGGTGGGATGTGTTTTGGGGGTGCTTGGGGACTTTGTGAGTGCTAAGGATTCTGGCAATGAAGTGCCATGTTTTGTATTGTCATTTAACCAGCCAGACATGATTTTCAGCAATAATAATATTGAGAAAGCTATCCATCTCTTGAACACTGAAGTATTTTAGTGGAGTGGCCTGGGGAGCATCTGACATGTGATGGGAGAGAGAAATGGGAAACTCTGGAGATCGGAACGTGTAGCTGTTTGCTGTGTGTGCTCCTGGGTGCTTGGTGGGTCTCTGCTGCAAAGGTAGGAAGGTGTTGAAGGCCTGTCATGTGGGGACAGAATTCCATACCTTTTAGAGGCGTCCAAGGGCTGCCAGTGATCCACGTGTCACTCAGGGGGACCTTTGGTGTCAGTGCGTGTCACCCACTTGATGGGATGTGCCAGTTCACGAGTTGTCTGTGTATTGTCTCCTGTCACCCACCCTCGGTGGCCTCCTCCTCACATGTCTTCCACTGCCTAGAAAAACTCATACAGAGCCATCCTCTAGTCCCAGCAGTGTCACAGATACAGTCCAGGTCTGCTGGACTTGCTTGCAGCAGGTAAAATTTGGAATCTTTCTAAAGCAAAGCTACCTCATTTTCGATTCCAGCAAAGCCCTGCGTGCTTCACACTGGGGAAAAAATTACCATGTGGTTGCTAAGGAGTGAGCACATCCTGCCTCTGGTGTGTGGAGCCTGCCAGAAGGCTCAGTCTCCTCCTCAATGTGGATCTCACTCTCTCTATGGTAGAGTGGTAGAGCTTTAATCAGTGTCCTGGTGTAGGGTGGAGGGGCACCCCACGGGCCTGGGGATTTTGGTCCTGACAAGGCATCTGGTTGAGACAACTGAGCCTGCCTTGGGTCAGTCTTCTGCCCTCTTGGGACTTGGCTTCTGCCTGAGTATCAGGATTGAGAGCTGAGTGTGGAGAAGTGAGGATCATCTCAGAATGGAGCCATCAGTGTTTGGGAACAGTGGATCCATTTATGATGTGGGGTTGGGGGGAAGTTGGTGTGTATGTGTTTTTGTCGTTTGCTTGTTTTCATTTTTTCAAATCCCATTTAAGTGTTAGAAAATGGAGTGAAACCACCTTCCCTTTTTTCCTTTTTGTTTTTTTTTCTTCCCCCTTCCTTGCACTTCACAAAACCCCTCTAGCATGGTGAATCTATTTTAGTTAGGGATCTAGCAGTGGGATGCCTCCATCCCTATTATGGCAGATACTACATGTGCTTCCTTTATGTTATCAGATGTGTTTTTAGGTCTGGTTTATAATCTGCAAAGCTCTTGTGGAACCGGCCCTGGTTATTTCAGAGGCTGTTTCAGTCTGTGGTCTGGAATGACCCTGTAATCAGGGGCTCCAAGTGGACAGGGCTTGAGGTGATACAATCTGGGGGTGGTGAGGAGCTTTCCTGGCAGCACTTAGCCTGGAACTGTGTTTTGTGTGATAGGAGCTGGAGCCTGGAATTCACTGGGTTTAGGGTGAGAAGTGAGAAGATGGGTCTTACAGAAGGTTTATCTGTGGTGGTAGCAAGGAGGGTGCTCCAAGTGGGGGGACTTTCTAAGAGAGTTTCTATATGCCAGTACCTGAAGATCATACAATTCTTCAGAGTTCACTTTTTTTTACATAGTTACCATGTTTTTCTCTGATTTTTTTTTTAATCTTGTAAAGAAATGTCTTCTATTTTACCATAGTCAAAACCTATCTGTTTTCTTGGCTGTGTCATGAGCATAAGCTTACAGAATCACTTATGAGAAGTGCTGCATTATTTTCTGGTTTGAGAGGTGTGTATGATTTTCAGAGATATCCCGATTTCACAGTCCCTTCTGGTTTTTCAGGTGAGAATAAATAAATTCCAATTCCTGAAAATTCTCCTGTATAAAAATCCCAGCTGTTTGTGGATGTCTGCTGCTGAATGAAAATGTGTTGGATATGGGACACTCAGATGTTTGACAAGAGACTTCAGAGTGGCTGCAGCGGAGGAGGTGGGGAGAGTAATGTTTGTTTGAAGATCAGTGCACCCTGGAGAAGAAATTTGTTATGATAGTATCAGAGTAAATAAAGTCCTCCTTTGGTGTAGTTTTGTTTGTGTCTTTCTAATTAGCATCATTCCTTGGGGACTGCTGGAGATTGGCCCGTGTGGGTTTATGATAAGGATGCACAAGGAATTTTTTTTTTTGTATTTTTTTTCCAAGCAGGTTTTTTCTCCTTTCTTTACAGCTGGTGTATGTAGCACTTTGGGTACCAGTAACAAAGGAGAGAATTTCTTCTTAATCATTCTGTTCCTACTGTGGGGGGAATTAACCCAGGTTTAGTGTTTATGGTACTAAATCTGCAGTAAAAAGAGAAAAGGCAGTAAATACAAACCTGAGTTATGAGTTCGTTTTTCTTTGTGCTGCATCTCTGAGGTCAGCATGGGCTTGCCCTGTCAGAGAAATGGGACTAGTCAGACTTTCTCAGTTGTGGCAAATACTTTGTGTTGGGAGCAGCATATTTAATGTCGGGAATTGAGGGTAATTGGTGTTGCAGATGGAGGGCACAGTGCCCTGATAAATGCTTGGTTTTCCTTATGAATAAGGCCAAACTCTGTGAACTCTGGGGATGTTTTGAGGGTATAGCATGTTCAGAAATGTGTGACATTGTTTTGTGCAGCAGTTTCTTCCTCTTGATTGGCTTCCACCGCTGATCATGGCCTTTCCCTGCTGTGCATGAACCTTGTCATCTCCCCTGGAGTCCCCCAGGCCTGAGAAGCTCCTTTGAATGTTGCCAAGGGAGAGAACTGCTGCCCGGGGCACTGAGCTTGGTCTTGTGCACCATAACTCCCTTCTCCAGGCACAGGGGACATGCAGCATTGCTCCTGGGAGCACACAGAGCTCCCTGCATGCCAGGGAAGGTGGGAGGCTGCTGGCATGGCTTTGTCTGCCTGCCTGCAGTGCCCAGTGCCACCTGTCACCCTGCCAGCCAGGGGACAACCGGGCTGCCTGTCCTGCCCGCTCCGGGGCTGCCTGTCCTTCCCCAGCCTGGATTTATAGGGTTAGACTGTGCACCAATTAATCTACTGGTGTACTTTTATGAAGAACTGAAGCAAATTGCTTTCCCACTCATGCATTTTTACAGACAGAGGAATAGTTTTTCCACATAATTCCATGAGTTATTGATTACTCTGGGTTTCCTGTCCATCTCAGATCCTGCTAAGGCAGAGATGTCCCTGCTCTGCAGCATCCCTGAGATCTGCAAGGTGGGGAGGGGGCCCCAGCAAGTTCAGTGTTGGAGTGAACTAACAGGGAGGTGGCAGAACTGTCAGACACAGGGGTAGTTTAGCCCCGATAATCACCCCTACAAAACCAGGGTCTGTGGCTGGCAGCAGGTCTGCAGTGACTCAGGTCACTGTGACATTGTTCTGCTGTGAAGAAAGCAGCATGGTTGGAGGGCTGTGGAGTGTGTTCTCATGTCCCCATCCCTGGGACTTAGATTGCAATGACAAAAGCTCTCTAAAGCCTCCAGTATTTGTCTTGTATTTTTTACTGGTAATAAAGGGGTGGGGAAAAAGGTCATATGGTATTGGCATTATGTACTTTGCTTAGAAAATAGGGTGTTGCAGTTTACCTAGACAGCAGCGTTTAGAGCAGACACACGTGGAATTTTCTGTCTGGGAGCAGGCAATGAGCTCTGTGTGTGCTGCTCTGCTGTGAAACATTTTATCTGTGCCCTGAGCCCGTGGGGTTTTGTTTCCATGCCTGTAGAAGACACTGCAGTGGTTCTTTTCTCTCCTGCAGGGAGGAATTTTCGGGATGTGTGGTGTGTGCTGCTGTGGGGGCTGCAGGTCACTTACTGTGCAAATGCCTGGGTGTTGATGGAGAGGCTGTGGAAGTACCCACAATGTTGCTGCTGCTCTAATCCTGCCCTTGAAAGCAAGAATGTTGATGGAATCTGGGTCTTATTCTTTAGGTCTTGCATTCCTCAGTAAATAACAGGATTTGACTGTAAAATACCATTTGGGGTTTGAGTAAGGAAATGCATGAGAGGCCCAAATGCAGAATTGGGATGAGCTCGTTCTGTGCCTTCTGAGCAGGGAGAGCAGGCTGTGGAGTCAGTTTGTGAGGTTGCACTTCAGCTCCTTGCTAAAGTGCTTGTAATTTGTATTGTCTTCCCTGTGGAAAAGAAACGCCCCTCTGTCCTTACTCTTCTAATGCAGAATTAAAGGAGGTAAATCTGGGATTTTTACCTGCCGAGGTGGCTGCTCGGTGTTCTGCAGCATAATGCTCTCAGTCACAAAATACACTGAGGCTGATCCTTTCTCCTCTCTGACAGTAACGAGGGGGGCTGAGTTGGGGCAGGAAGCATCTTCCCATCCTTCCCTGATAATCTGGGCAGCTTGGAGAAGCTTAATCAATGCGGCCTGGTTAGAAGCGTTCACTCTGTGCTGCAGGGAGGAGCTGCAGCTCTTATCACCCCTCCTGTTTTTCCTGTCTTTAGGAGCTTAAAACTGTCACTCCTCAGAAATTCCTCCCGCTGCAAATCCCCATTTCTCTTGTGTGCTCATGTTTCCTAAATGACCCTTATCTGTAGTGACAGGGCTTTAGTGACCAGTCGATCTGGATCTGGGTGGCCACTCTCTCTTATCTTGCCACGTTGACTTTATTTTGAGAGCAAATTCTGCCGGTCATAAATGGAAATGACTGCAGTTCTTGCTGACTCTCTGGCTGTTTGAATCCTGCTTAGGAGCTGGATAACAGTTTTTAGATAAGAACCCTTAAAAATGTAAAAAATATTTAGGCTTTTGAGACTGTGCCTTTCTGGTGGTTGAATAATGGGAGCAGTAAAAACGGTGCCATTCCCAGCAGCACAAATTCCAGCAGATCCAGTACCCTGTGGTGGCTGTGCTGACTTGAATTGTGTCAGTCAGTGCGGAGGGCACAGTCATCCAGTGCTGGTGTCATTCAGGCAGCTGCCTCTGGTAGCTGTTTTCACCACTTCCCTGTTAATCACACAAAATTCCAAAGGCAATTTATTTAATAGAATGTGTAGAACCTGTGTGGAGAGTGTCCAGCCCATAAGGTCAGCCTCCAAGGCCTCAGTGTCCTCCAGCTGTGTTGGGTGACTCCCTATCACTTAGCAAGGAATGGAAAAGACCCAGTGAAGTGGTTTTGAAAATCCACCAGCAAAGAGCTCATTCTGCTCTCTGACCTACACCAGAACCTGCTGGGGAGGCAGAGGGACAACAGAGAACACACCAGTGAGGTGGTTGGGTTTTTTGTCAGAAAATGTCTGTGTGTTTGAAGGCTCGGGTTGCACAGACTCCAAAGGGACAGGGAGGCTTTGCTGCAGCTCTTTGTCCCCGTGGAGCTTTGGAGTTTTGTACAATTAGTACCGTGTCAAACATGTTTGAAATCTCTCCAAGGCTCAGAGCTTACGTCGAAGCCCACGTCAGGAGTTTTCCATGTTAGAAGGGATCCTTCTGGTTCCAGGGAGATGTGTGTGTGAGGACAATAGCTGCCTGTGCCTGCCAGGCTGTCAGGTGGAACAGACAGCAGGAACCTCTGGCTTCCCATGCCCGGCGGGCTTGTTTTTAACCCATTGGGGTCTAGGAGGGTTGTCTTCTCTCCCAGCACAGCGTGGATGTCCAGCACGTGTTCAGAGCACTGAGATGTCCCTCGTTTCTTGGATGACCTTAAAAGGCACCTGTCAAGGATTTTTGGTATTAAAAGGCATTTGCCTGTGTATGAGCAGTTTACCATCCAAGCTTAAAACCCTGTCCCATGGTCTTCAGGAGCATCCAGCATGTGCAGTTACTCCATAAATGCCTTTGCAGGCCATATGTGGGAGCTCAGGATTCTCTTCAGCCTCTGTTGCTGTGTTGTCCTACCACAGGAAAATCTCCTGGAGCAGCCCAGTGAGTAGTTGCAGATAGGAAACCTACATCTAACTGAGGAGAGTGTTACTGGCTCTTGCAGGGACCTCAGTGATACCATTTTTCTCTATCTTAATGAAGCATTACAGTTAGTTTACATAGTGATAAATATAATAATTATTGTAGCGATGGCTGGGTGCCCAAGATGCCTAGAAAGCTGAACATGAAATCTTTTTAATGGCATCATAATGGTCTTTGTAAGTGTTACAGATTTCCTGGTGTTATGTACAATAAATAATGCACATTATTTTCTGGTGGACTTGCACAACTCGACAGTGTGTGTGCACACAGAAAAGACCTTTTCTTGAGCAACAGTGTTTTTTCTGTGGCAACTTTCTTGTTCTGCAGTGGAAATGCACAAGTTAAACTTACTGCCCTGGGCTTGTGGGGGAGCCAGTGAGTGTTTGTGGCAGTGGGGGGAGATGAGATGGGAAAACACGGGAGGCTTTGGAGGGTAAGTTGTGCATTAATTTCTGATCTGTAAATAATACATTTCACAGGAATACCCAGCCTTACCACAGTATGGCTTCCTTCCCTTCTCCCTCTTCAATCTCTCAAAGGAAACAATCTGTAGCCAGTGTGAGATGCTTGTTTGTGGATTCTGCTTCACTTGGCAAACCGTGATGCTTTTCACTTTGGGTCCCATTCCTGGCAAGGGTCAACCGTTTAACTACAGAAATCAGCAGGAAGCTCTTGGACCAAGATGCATCAGGCCAGAGAAAAGCTGCTTGTATTTTTTTTTTTGCTTTGGTTCTTCCGGCAGATTTGAATAAAAAGTATGTGGAAAAGTGTCAGGGCCTTGAATTTTTAATATTAAAGTGTACTCCTTCCTCATAGTCAAAGTCCTGTGCCAAGAGTGTTTGCACCACAATAATCTGTTGAAGATGAACAATGAATGTTCAGAATTAGTGCTGAATCCTGTGTGTCCCACCTTCCTTGTGCTTAAGGACCAGGGTTTCCAGCAGCTCCACGTTTTTAGGATGTGCGAGTCAAGAGTTAACAGTGAAACTATCAGTGTCTGAGTGGAATAAAATACTGCATCCATGGCAACTACAAATGAGACAATATTAAAATCAGTGATTTAAAAAAATGCCATATTTGTAGCGTTCTGTGAGAAGTAAAAGGGGAACAAGTAATAAGATGAGAAAATATTTATATCTCTGGTGACTCTCAGAGCCATGGTTTCTTTATTACTTTGACCAATCTCAATAATTTGGATTATTACTTGTAAAGAGCACAGTATCAAAAGTGTCTGGCATGGTGGTGTTGTGCAGATCACTACGTGATGGAGCTCAGTATCAGAGATGTATTTTTACTGTGATTTTGATGCTTTGGCAGGAAAGAGAATGAAAAAGAGATGAGAGAAAAAGGGTGGGTAGTGAATAAAATATATAGCCCTTTCCTTTAGGAATACAACGTGGTCTGTCCCTCAAAGGAAATTTTTGAAGTCTTCCTTCCTGTGGGTTCAAGCAGAAATAAGAAGGGTCTTTTAAAATTCTGGTTGCATTATGAATCTTACCCAGCAGAACCTTTCCAGCATATCCCAAGTGCTTCATTGGCCATGTGGTTGAAATGTTCCAGTGCTGCCTTGGAACTGGGACTTCAGGGTGTCTCCCCAGCTGCACCTGTAGCTGAGGAACAGGACTCCCCTGACACCTGTCCCAGTGCACAGCACTGCCCTTTTGCAGGCCCAGTGCAGCCTGCTGAGGATGAAGAATTCTGACACACCTTGGGGAGCTCCCCACGTGTTTGTGGATGTGCCCTGCTCTGTGTGGGGAGGTTGGTGTGATGTGTGCAGGCACCTTCACTTGGTGTATTTGAAAAGAAATAGATACATGGCATGCACATAAATGTAAGTGTTTTTATATCATGTGCAAGGTGATTAATCTGGTGAATCTTTTATGTTTTAATTACCCTGTCTCACTCTAAAGACTACCAATTTGCAAGGTTGAGCAGTTCCAGGCTAGTAGTCATCAATCGTGTCTGATGTTACCGTTTTAATTGCTGCTTATACTTAATTTCTAGTCTTAACCAGAGACTTCTCTGGTCACCCACAATACCCAGATGCCGTTCAGTCATCGTGGTCAATATGTTGAAATAGTGTGGTGGATGTGGAGCTCCCTTGTCTTTTCCCAGTGACTGGAAGGGCTGGTTGTGTATTCGGTCACGTTATGCCAAGTGCTGCTCCAGACTGAGCTCTTCCCTCCTCTCTGCATACTAGAAACAAATGGGTTTGCTTTGCCCTTTTGGGCAGGAAGCTGATGTGCTGGAAGATGCTGCCAATACCTCTTTTTCCTAATGGTTTAAAAACCCCATTAAATCTGCCGGCTGGGTGGAATCATCAGTGAGCTCCTTCACACCACGTTAAGTGTTTCCTCCTTTCGCTCCCTTGGCTACTGCTGGTGGAGGAACAGGGAGGGTTCTGCCTCAGGCTGGTGCCTGGTGAAAAAATCCACTCTGAGGAGGAGACACAAAGTCTCCCTGGCTGTGGAAAGCCAATTAGTGTGGGGCTGTGCAGTGTCAGAGCTAACCCTGGGTCTGTGACATGTGTCAGGTGAATGTGCAGCGGGGTGGCTCTTCTTGGAGCACGTGTTGGCCCAAGGAACAGGAGCAGCCCCTGGACCTGCCCTGCTGAAATGCAGGAGCAAGGATTGGGAAAGGAAGCAGGAAAGGAGACATCCCTTGGTACAGCAGCTTGCACAAAGCTGGGGGTGTCTGTTGGCTCAGGCCTGGAGGTTACCCTGTCTGAAGCTCAAATTCAGGGCAGACAATACACTTCCTCTGACCTCGAGTCAATCGCTTAATCTGAGTAATCTTACTTTGTGGTGGCGTTCCTGTTTAAGGTAGGAGTGATAGTGTTAGTGGCTGCTGCCTCTCTCAGGTGTGTTGGGATTAGTGGGTTAAATTTAGTTAAGACATGTCAGGCAGAAGTAGGAGATAAGTGTAAGAAAAATGCTGCTGTGACTGAAATACCAGCCAGGAGTAATCTTCTTGCTGATGCTTCCCAACACAAGTCTGCCTTGGAGAGGGGATCTCAGAGCTGGAACTGTGGAGGGTAGAACTGGTTCTCCAATACTGGGAGCTTCTAGTTCCTACTGAGGTGGCATCACTATTGCCATGTAGCCTCTTATAACCTGTAAACAGTGTTGTTCACGTTAAAAAATAAGTAACATGCAGCAAACGATGCTGTCATTTTAAGGCTCTCTGCAGCATTTTAAAATGATGATTATTTTGGGTGGGGGGGTCAAGTAGTTACATTGGTAAAAAGGATGACAGGTTGCAGCTGAGTTGGGGGAAGTTCAAGTTTCCTCAGCTCCTGCACAGAGTTCTCAGGGAGGTGGACTGTCCTCCTGGCTTGGATTACCTCTGCAGCTCCTGCTGTCTGGCACAGAGAATGTTTCCCTCCAAAGGCTGAGGAAGGGAGGGTTAACTATCAATGGAAATTTCGGCTGCCTAAATTGGCTGCTTCTGACTTGGCCAAGGAAGATAATGAGTTACCTCTCCCTGATGTAATAATGTAATAGATTATTGGGTTTTTAAAGGCTTTTAAATAAGTCCTTCTCTAGGAAGTAGTATGGAGGGAATTGCCAACTCTCTCTTTTTTTCCCCTTGGAGAAACCCTAAACCTCCTTGAGTCTGTAAGAGGGGATTTTGGGGGTTTGGGTGGGAGGAGCTGCAGAAGGGGAGGGTATTGGATGTTTTGCTTCTCCCTTGGCTGGAATGCTTGAGATTGAGTAACCAGGGTATCGTCTGGCATATCCGAGGCCAGGGCTAAAGCTTACAAAAGAGCTTAAGTCATTTCAGTAAATGAATTTAGCTGTTGTCCATCTACATCCTGTGCTTGTTGAGACTTTGCTGATTCCCAGCTGTTTTCTATTGCTGCACTGCCAGCAGTCGCTCCACCTCCTCTCCAGAGCTGGTGGAATAATTGGAGTGCTAATTTCCTCCAGGCAAAGTCAGTCAGGTTTGCCTAAACCTCCCAAGTGATGGGAAGAGTGGGGCTGGCTCGGGCATCTTTGGTGGATGGGGAACACTCCTGCAGCTCCTCCTTCCTCTGTGCAGTTGGGCTTTGGAGGAGTGAGTTGGGTCTCCTTGGGAGCCTTTCTCTTGTGTGTACACTGAGCTGCACCGTTCCAGTGCTGGAGCAGCTTGCTGTAGTAGAGGAGGAGGAGGGAGAGCAGAGGAATGCTTCCTACAAACTGCTCAGATTTCCTGGAGGCAGTGAGGGACAGGAATGTCGTGGTGATGTTTAAATCTGTGTGAAACACGGCCTTTGCATGGAGCCGTAGGAAGACTGGAGGAAGGCTGTCGATAGGAAGAGTAGGAGACTAAACAGGTGCTTATCCTGGAGGGTGCCAATTCCAGAAAAGAGGAAAGAGAGCTGAGGTTTCTGATCCCCTTTTCACGATGCTGGCTGTGCCCTCCAGGTTGAGGCTCTCTGTGCCATCATATCGATAGAGGTGGAGGATTGGAGCTTTGTACAGATCAGTCCATAACCTCAGTGTTGATTTCTATATTCAACTCAGTCCTCTAGGACTGATATAATACAGGAGGTATTCGGATTGATTTTCCAAAGAACAAGGAAAAAGGTCATCTGCTTTTCCCCATAAATTTTTTGTCATGGGCCAAAAGGGTAGTTTTTCCTTTTCAGTTTTTTTGTTCCTCTGATTCAGTAAAATCTTCTAGTGGAGTCTTTCTGTGGACGGAATGTTTTTATTAACTTGGAGGTAGACTAAGTACACAACAAAATCCCTAGAAAGTTCTTCCCGAGCTCCCTTTTTAACAAGCACAGCCTTGGGAAACTCTGGAGGGGATTATGTTCTGATTCACTTCGAAACACAGGGAATTGAGAGGCAGGACTCAAACCTGCTCTGTGGCTCTGGGTGTTTGGAGGTCTTTGCTGTTTGTTTGTGATGTTTTTGCCTGGAGTGAAGTCTGAAAGTCTGCATTCAGTTAGTGTTGGGGAGGTGATAAGGAACAAGGAATAGATTTGTCCTCATTGTAACCTGGGACCTGGAAATGGTTTTAAATTGAGAAAGTGATCCAGATTTTGTGCTTTTGTTACTGAAAACAGCCATTCGTAGAGCATCTCTCAGGAAATACCACAGGCTCTGCTGGGATGAAAAGGGCATAAAGCTCAAAGTGTTTTAGTCAGAAATCTCTCTGAACACTGAAGCTTTTGCTGAGCATTGGAGGAAAACTTGAGAATAATTTAGACTTTTAATGCTTTTTCCCCCTCTCCAAACAACCCTGCCCCCCCCAGTGAGCTGTAATTTCACTTCCCCAGGTTAAGACTGGTGGCACTGATTTCAGTGGAGCTTCTGCCACTCTGTGGACGCAGGAGCTTGTTGTGTGTGGTCTGTCTTCACATCGTCTTCTCTCCCCCCCTGCCTGCACTGGAATACTGGGACTCTGCAGTTTTTTCAGTCGTAGTATCTGCTCAGTGGGAGTGTGAGAACTTGTGATGTAAAACTCGGTTCTCACTTTCAAATTTCTTAGTAGTTGGTACAGGAAGATAGACCATTGCTGAACTGCACTCACTGCCTGGTCAGGGAAGGTAATTACAGAACTCCACAAAATAAGGAAAAAAAAAAATCTGTAAACAGCATCACTCTCTTCATTCTGGCAGCCTCATTCTTGAGGCACTTCTCAGCTTTGTAAATGTTCTAAATTTAAAAAAAAAATAAGACAATACTCTTTATTAAGCTCTAAGTAGGGGGAAACTTTAACACAACCAGACTTACTGCAAAAAAGGCCCTTGAAATGAAATAGCTGAAATAATTTTCAGAGATTAATAGACTTGATTAGTTTCCTATGAACTGAACGTCTAAAATTAGAGGCTGCATTTTGCACTGGTTCATGTTCTTGCATATATTTCACTGTGGGTTATGAAGGTTGTGTTTTCTGAGCAGGGATTAGGAGCATGGAACAAGTTGTGGATACTTAACTTGGCAAATAAATCTGTCCACACCTTCTTTTCCTTTTGGGAGATTTGCTGGGAGCGAGGTGGTACGAAAGCAAGAAAGGAAGATGTAGAACTTGTGGGGAAGTCACAGGCTTTGTAAGATCACACCCCAAAGCAGCTTCCTGAGGCTGAGCTGCTGCTGCCACTTGTTCCCAGCAGTTCTGCATAAACAGGGGAATGTGGAGGGGGGTGAGGGGCTGGGGAGGGTGGCAGCGTGTTCTGGGATTTTGGGGGAGCAGCAGGGGCTGGTTTTGAATGTTAGGAAGACTGGCTTTCAAAATGTGTGTCATTGGCTGAGATATACATTTATGCAAAGCTGTTTGGGTTCTGGGGCTCGGTGATTCAGGTTTTCCAGCTGCAAACATGAGGTGTTGCTTTTGGAGGTGAACCCTTTCTCACTGGGATGGCGAGAGCACGAGGAGAGACTCTGACATTACGTGGTTAATGTTCTAGTGCAGGGAATAATCCAGTGCTTTTTATCCAAAGACTGTTTCATCGGAGTTTCTCAGCCAGAGATGCTGTATCTGAAAGCTGTTGGTGTCAGTTTGGGGATAATGAAGGGGGAAGAGGATTTGGGATTAAAATGACTTGCTGCCTGGTCTATGCTATAGATAGCTGTGAAACAGTGAGGTTTGTTCAGGGACAGCTTTGCTACCTGGAAATAGAAAATAATCCTGGGGTGAAGCTGCATCCCAGCAGCAAATTTTGTGAATGAAGGAACCTTGTGTGCCATGACCGATGAGTCCCCCTGAGCCTGTGTGCTCTCAGGTGTGTGATCACAGCCCTCTTGTAAAGATCTGCATTTCATGTGCTTTTGTGGTTAAAAGAAATTAAAATTGTGGATTGATTGGGGGGATCAAATAAAATAGCATGTTGGCTCAACGCTCTTTAAGCTCGTTTCTAATACTTTGACAGCTCCAATGTACACAGTGCAAAGGGGCTGGAACAAACCCCTCTAAGAATGAAGTACCTGCTGCCAGCAGATCAGCAGTGACATTCCGTGGTGAACTGGGATGCTGAATAATATTTTTCCATCATTGAAACCTACTGTTTCCTTTTGAATTTATGGATGTTCTTTTTCTAGAAAAAGAATGTTTGCTTTACCTCGTGTTCCTGATAAAGATGTGGAGTTCAAACCAGAACAGTTTATTGAAATTTATTTTTGTAATGAAATATTAATTTATTTCTCCAGTGGTCACTTGGCCAGAATCTCAACTTTGAACTGGCACTGGACTGTAAAGCACTTGAAGTACTGTTGTTGTAACAGGGTCACTGTCAACTTAGTTTTAGCTCTAAATAGAAGTCCTGTTTACTTAATTTTTCAGACAAGCAGCAAGGCAGTGGAATGGCCTGATATGAATGTTTTCTATTTTAATCAGAAATTGTCGGTTTATCTCCTCATCCCTGGAGGGATCAGCCCCGTTCCAGCAGCACCACTCAGGGATACTTTTGTGGCTGAACAGGGAAACTGAGGAGTGTGACTTTTGGGATGGGGAAAATGTCACTTCACTGAAAAGCAGGGAAAGAAGCAGTGAAGTAAAGACACAAAATGCACCTTGAGTCAATGTCAGTTGTGGTAATTCATTAAATAATTGCAAACAACAGTTCTTAATGCTAGCATTTTTGAATGCAATATTTTATAGCAATGAGCCTTGTGTATTTTCGTTCTCCTAGGACAAAGTATCCATTTGAGCTGAGAAAAAAAAAACCAAAATCTAGACTGTGATTAATCCAGTACTTGAAAACATGCCTTTTTTCAGAATAACTCCTTTTTTCTGAGAGGATTAAGCATCACAACTCCTCCTTGCACAGAGAAGTCTGTACCTTAACATCTGGTGAAGTGACTTGTTCAAGGTCACAGGCCTTGGCATCGCCTGAAATAGAAGTGTGATGCCAGACTGGCTGTTCTCTGACATAACCACCAGACACGCTTTCCCAAGTCATTCTGGAGCTGAGATGACTGTTCTGAACTTGGCAACATGAGAGACCTCCTGGAGAAGTCAGAGCTGAGCTTTCACCAGCCACGGTTTCAGTTTCTGCATGCACAGAACATGATCTGAGGATGAGGAGGCAGCTGAAGGGGTAGCAGTGGCAGGGGATCTGTGGAGAATACAGTTCCCATGGAGAGAGTCAGTGCGTTTAATGCAGTGCAGCAGTTTGGGGTTTATTTTTTAAAAAAGGCTGAAGACAAAGTGAGTGTAAACAGTTAAATATTTCCGTTATCATTTTACTTGAATTTTCGATCTATCAAGCAGGTATTCCTCAGATTCTTTCTGCTCTTGATGAATTACTTGAACAAACATAGACTTTATCAAGGATTTATTCTGGTGTCTGGTTGTCTGCAGTCTGTCTGCTGGTTTTTCTCATTAAAGGTGTTGCAAACTTTCCCCCCCGCCCCTTTGCTTGCCTAAAACTAAAATCTACAACTGCAGAAATAATTTGTAGAGTCTGAATAGAAGAAATGAAAAAGTATTGATTTGCAATGCATAGATATGTTTTCCACTGACTCCTAAAGTCAGCACAGCCTTCAAGCATCAAGGCTGCTGCTCCCAGAATTTGAATACGTTGCTAGGAGTTAAGGTTAAAGAGTAAATTTTCGTTGCTATATGGACAGCTTGTAACAGAGCTCTTGAAAAGCTAATGCATGAGATGAATCTTTATTTTTTTTCCTCCCCTCTCTGAGCATACAGCAGATTTGCAGCTCGTTCTGGGAAGAGGATGCAGGGAGAGGAAAGGAGTAGGAGGGATTCAGCTGCAGCCTCAGAGGTCCATGGAAATGCTGGCCCTTGGGGCAGTTTGGTGCCCAGGGGATGCTGTGGGTCAGACTGGCATGTGTGGATGGCACAGCGTTTGCAGCTGGAGTTTCCCCCCAGAACTGGAGAAGCTGATCCTTTGTCACATTTACTGAGCTCCCTAATGATCTCAGTACTTGTCTTCCAGGCTTATATTGCTGAGTTACACTAATTTTGGTAGGCTGTCCTTTAAATTCCTTCCAATCCTGACACAACTAGCAGCAATGTAGTGTGTTGTGCTGCTACTTTGTGGCCAGAGTTGACCAAAAATGGGTGATTTCCTGAAAAAACACCCCAGCTCTCTCAGCCTGTCTCCATAGCAGAGCTTCTCTTCTCCCACCCTTGGAGCATCTCCATGGCCTCCTCTGGACTGGCTGCAGCAGCTCCATGTCCTTCTGTTTGGGCCCCAGAGCTGGAGGCAGCGCTGCAGGTGGGATCTCAGCAGAGCAGAGCACAGGGGGAGGATCCCCTCCCTTGGCCTGCTGGGGATCAAACCAGGGCTTTAATATGTACCTCTGCATTTAGGGCTTTTTTGATGAATCAGTCATGTGTATATACACATCAGTAGCAAAGAACTTTGACAACATTCTCGAATGTTTTAAAAATAAAGGTGTTCATGTAGCTACTTGGTGTTTTTCAGCTTTAAAGAGCTGTGCTGCAGGCTTGTTGCCTACAAAAAGCTGCTGGGACAGTCCACTTGCTTTGGTGGCTTGTTCAGCTGGGACTCAGTGAGGAGTCAGTGCTCTGCATTTAGAGTAGCAAGGTTGGTTTGTCGTATTCCCAGAGCCTGGTGAAGGTCTCTGACTGTGTCAGGTGCCATTCCAGGGCTTTGCTGGGGCAGCACTTGGAGCCACAGTTGGTGGGGCTTGGGAGCTTTACCTGATGACTTTGAGGGTCTGGTGGCTCAGGAGCTGTGAGGTACCTGAGCAGGGGCGTTGAGCTTCCCTTAAGGCAACAGCAGATTTGTGGAACCCACACAGCAGAGAAGAGTCATGTTTTGTGTGCTCTGTTGAAAGCTTTTGTTTGCTGTTGGAATAGACAGTGTCTCGTGTTACCAAAAGAGATGGAAATAGACTGTAAATGTGATATTTTACTTCCCCCCCTCAAGTTTAAATCCTTTGTGTGCTGGCTAAGAGTCTGTCTGTAATCAGTGGCAGGTTTTTGCCCTTGGCCAGATCAGCCTGTTGAGAGGGGATGGAGTACATCCCACATGGTGAAGGCTCGTTATTGCTCCCTGGAGGGCAGGAGGCTTCAGCTCCACCACCTGGACCCCTGCCCCTGCTGCTCGGGCCTCGCTTGGCTGTGGATGTCTCTGGCAGCCCTGGCTGGCGGGGAAGCCTTTCATTGCTTCCTGGAGTACTTCCTGAAAAGTCTTCAGGGGCTCAGCGAGATAAACCTGCTCGTTTCCTCTACGGTTTCCTGATGACTGCTCTGCAGGACAACTTTTCCTGTTCCCAAGGCACGGGGAGGTTTTTCTTCTCCACCCACCAGACTGCCCAGTCCCAGCTGGGGGATGTTGTGCTGCCCATCCTTTTGCTGTAGCTCTGTTTTACCTTTCTCGTGTTTTATTGTTTTTTTCCTCATACAGACAGTTTAGAATTAGCTGTTTAAATCATGCCAGCCCTCTGATGGCCATAGGATTGCTTGCACATGCTTCAAACTGGGGTCAAACACAGAGCTGGTGAGTCTTTTCCTTCTGTTGCAAATCAGTGCTGCACGTGGGAACTTTTTACTGACCCTGAATGTTCCTCATAAGCTGTTCTGTAGGAACCATTTCAACTTCTGCTGTCCAGGGGAAGATTTTTTGTTTGGGTTTCCCCCCCCCCACAAAGCACACTTCTCTCTGGGATCCCTCTCAGAGCTAAAAGAGCAGTTGGTGTTTGTACTCTTCAGCCCTTAACCTCAGGACTTTTCTAATTGTTGAGGCTTATAAATTCTTTGTTGTGTTTGGTAGATCCACTGATCATTTGTGATCAGAGCTCTCCCCTCAGCTGAGTGAAAATAACTTCATCTTTGCTGGTTTCATTGCTACACTTTGTGTGTTGCTGACCAGTTCAAAACAGAAATTACCCAAGTGCATTAATTTGGTTTACAGACTGAATACATTGTGATCATATAGGAGTGTCTGTAGTGTATTTTATGTTTGTGTGCAGTGCTACATATAAACAAATAATGCATTCGTTCTCTCTAAGTAGTTTATTTCTGGATCCTTTTATTTCAGAAAACAGAAAGAAGTCTATCCATGTTTTTTCTGCTGTGTCTAGTTGTAGTCTGTGTCTAGTTATCATACAGACAAGTATTTTAACTGCAACTCCCCACTGATTTATGGTAGTTATTTTTTAACAATAAAATTAATTTCTGCTATTTTAAAATAGGAGATGTAGCCAGGGAACTCAGAGTGTAAATGTGAGCTTTGTTTTGGGCGGCAGGAGAGCCAGAACCGAGTAGAAGTTAACTTGCAGCAGTGGCTCAGGTTGTAATTAGATCTAAGGAGCTGAAAGTGCTATTAACTGCAGTGTGTTTGGGGCTTCTGAATTTCCAGAGCTTTGAAGTGAAGAACAATAAAGTGCAGCATGTGGAAAAAATTTTCAGGGCAGTCAAATTTGTTATTTGTGAATAAATCTTCAATTCAAAATACTGTCACAGCTGACAACAGTCTAGATGGTAGTTCCAGATTGAGGCGACTCCCTGCTCCCACACCTTGCACTTTAGGAAATGCAGACAGTTAATTGCATCTTTACCCTAACTGGCTGCAGGAAATAATGTTAAAATTTGAGCTGTCTTGGGCTTGATTTCAGTGCAGGACTGGAAGCTCTGATTGCCAGGCTGCTTTTTTTCCAGTCACTGAGAGCAGTTCCTTTCACGTGCCCACCCTTGCCATCCTTCCAGAGCCAGCAGTGGGCTCGTTTATCCTTTTAATTTAGCTCAGGGATCACTGATGGTGCAGGAGCAACCTGTCTTTTACTGTGTATAAAACCACACCCTGTGTCTGTGATCTGATGGCAGAGCTGGTATTTTGGGTATAGGATCCATGTGTTTCCTACCTTTTAGGCAAGTGACTGATGCCCATCCCTTGCACACAGGAGCGTCTGTGAAAGGCTGAGCCCTAAGCTCTGCATGTCCTTGGCTTTTGGAAACCCTGAGCACCTGGCTGTGCATCTCAGAGCCACCAGTTGCTCTGTCTTTCCTTTTCCATGAACAAGTTCTTTCTGTAGCTGAAATTAGGTATTTTCATACTTTATTTAATCTGGCAATGACACCATTTTCTCTAACTTTGTGTCCTTCAGACGAGTCCTTACTGCTAAGAACTTGTGGCAGGAGAAGGGGGAGAAGAGGAGTGCAGTAGGTGGCAGCTTGTCAGCTGAATTATTTCCCCCCAGTAGGGTTGTGTTCATCTGGGGGGAACTCAAACTGCTTCTCCTGATCTGGTGAGTAGCAGCAAATCTGACAGCTCTGAGCGTCTGCTTGGTGGGGACCTGCTGCTGCCAGAAATTGAGCTGTTGATGAGGAGGAGCTCAATTAGTCATATTAACTCCAGCAGCTCCTCCAGCCTGAAACACAGAAATCCAAGAAGCCCACCAGGCAGGAGAGTGATCAGGAGTGGGTCCTGTTGGGTAGAGAGAGCTCTAAATCCATGTGTTGGAAACCAAAGGGAAGTTCAAAGAAACTGAAGGCGATCACAGAGGAATGTTTGATACAAACATCCCAAGGTTTCAGGACATCTTTCACTGCTGGAGATATTTCCTCAGCACCCCGTCCACAGGACGCACAACTCCCTGCTTTGCTGGAGCATTCCTAAGAGTGGCTGGAAAGGTTTTGTTGCTTCCAAAACTGGAGGCAGGTGGTGTATAAAATATGCTATGCTTTGGTGGGAACTTGGGCAATCAAGACTTGGAGATCCAGGAAAGTCCTTCCAATATTGGTGTTTTTTCCTGAATTTCTGAGTTGTGATTTATGAAATGTATCTCAGAAATTTCGGTAAATGCTGACAAGGGTGACTGTGTCATTCAAAGGAAAGTAATGCTCTGTTCAAAGCTGGGGAGGTGTTTGGGGAATGCAGAAGTAAGACTGCGTATGGTACAGGTGGACTGCAAGGATGTTCATTTATTTCAGTTCAAAAATCTTGTTTTAGCAGGTGCAACATATTTGGAGGAGCAGTTTTCTTTTAATCTACTGCTCTGAGTGTCAGCTCTGGTTACTCATCTGCATTGAGTTTATGACCTGTAAAAGAATTACATCGTCATTTTAAGCTGTTCCAAAAACTTCTTTTGTACCTGACAGATCTTTAAACCAAAGATTTTGGGTTGAAGATGCTTTTGGGCTGATTTCAGAGTAATTTACAGTCCAAGGGAAGTCCTGTGAAGATACACAATAAACTTCTTAAAACAGTGTTCACAAACTCTTAACTGTGGCAGTGTTGGTGGTGCTTGTTAAACTGAATTATAGTTTTGGAAAACGTGTCTGTTGGTGAAAGGCAGATTGATGAAGTTGGATTTTTTCCCCCCTGAAATCAGCTGGTGTCCCTGATACTGTGCTTTGGCTGGAAGAACTTAATCACACTTAAGAATTTGGAAGAAAATCCCGAAGATAGGGCACTGGTGATAATGTGCAACCTCGTGCTGCTGAAATAGGTTATTTATTGTGGCTTGGGAGCTCCGTACCTGACCCAAGGGATGGTTTGTCACAGCCTGACACTGTCCCATTGTGTTGTAAGGACAAAATGCCCAGTTCCTCTGTGCAAATCCTTGTGTAGCCCCTGTGCAGAGGGCTGTGCTCTAGCCCTTCTCTATACAGTGACCTAAGCAGAGCTGTAAGTAGCAGCAGTACATTTGCCAGTGGTTATTAAAATCCAAGAATCCTTTAGAAGAGTAGCCAAGTGGAGTTGAAATGGATTTGCACCCCATGCAGGAATGGTGTCCTTCTGTTTTTATTTGCTGTGTGGATTTTAAAGCACTAGGAAGACAAAATGCTAGGCACAGTAAGTTTCTAGAGACTTTACAGTAGTATAAAAGTGTTGACTGTATGTGGGTAAGTTTTAATCACTCTGTTTGGTACGTGTGTCCTGTCCTGAGGTGGTGAGTCCAGGACCTTGTGTCTGGCACTGCAGTCTCAGCTCCTTAGAAAGGAAAGAGATGATGTTGACTGAAAACCTATTTAGTGCTTTGGATAACAAGTTTCTGTGATTGTGGGTTTTTTTGTATGATTTTTCTTTTCCTGCACTTTTTGGAGACATCACAGTTTCTTTTGCATAAAGATTGAGTGTTACCTCTAAAACCATCTCTCCAGAGTTGCCACTTTCATACCTGGGCTGGATTCTTGCTCCGTGTCCCTGGGAAGCTGGAAGTGCCATTCCTGCCCCAGGTGCCCGATGAGAAGCCGAGCTCTCTGGGTAGAGGTGCTGCTTTCCCGCAGCACAGGGGTTTTCAGTGCCAGGGCTGTGTTTATCCAAGTAATGCATGCATGTAAATCAGCCCGTGGTGATGATTTTTTCATTCCAGGGTGTGGTCGGAGCAGGCTGGAGCTTTCTGTGCTCCCAGTCAGGAAAAAAAGCAGCAGCAACAAAAGGGGGGCAGCAGATGGAGGGCTGGGGGCACGGGCAGTGTGGCATCTCCAGAGCCAGGATTAGGGAGGGTAACTCGGTGCCTCCTCCCACCTTCCCAAGGCCCTGTGTGTGTTTGAAGCTGCTCCAGGCACTGCAGCCTCATCTCAGGGAGTGTGAGGCGCCTGGAAAGGGGGACAGGAGAGGATGGCCTGTTCCTGCCCTTCAGTGTGTGTGTGTGGGAAGAGGGATGACATGGAGCTTGGCTTTCCACACGGCTTTTTAAACCCACAGCCTCCCCAGGCTCGAACTGAGGATGCTTGTTTGCCTCGAGACCAGAGGTTTTATTGTTGCTTGTATCCCAGAAAGAGGTTTCTCCTGGCTCCGTTTACAGGCAGTGCTGTTTGAGCTGGCTGTGACTGGGAGGAGGGAGGGAGGGAGGCAGTGAGTGTTGTGCCCTCTTGTTTTTCTCTTGTACAGGAAGAAAAAAGCTGAGGAGCCTGTCCTCCTCCTCTGAGTCAGCTGTGGTTACCGTTTGCTGAGTAGGCGTGCGTGTTTGGAAGGCAAAAGTAGCTTCAAATTAAGTCAGCTAAATACTATATCCAAATAAGTTTGGGGAGGTTCTCCCAGCTTGGACAGAGTCTTGCTAGAGCTGACAGTTTGGAGTAAAACTGGTTTATGATAATTATTAAAACTATTGTGCATGTTGGGTAAGTCTTGAGCTAAACAGGAAAACAGGTTCTGTGGCCTGGTGAGGTTTCCATTTTGATGGTTGTTGTTGCCTCAGCACTGAGGCACAAAGCCATGTGAGAAAGTAGGATTAAGCATTACACCAGGGGATGATCTCCCTCCTGGAGGTGCATTCAGATCTTGGTAATACAGCAGGGAGGGCTGTCTGCATGTGTATCATGTTTGGGGGACTTGTGGGCAACCTGAAAAAAGAGGGTCTGGAAGAGGACTTCGTAAAATTAGAACATAACTGGGTAGGCAGGGGAGAGCGTCTTCTGCATGGTGGAAATGCTCATGAAAGGATGCCCAAAGAGGTCCTGTAGGAATCTGATGGCACAAAAAAAAAATCATGTCGAAGTCGATGGGTAAATGTAATCACTTTTCAAAGCAGCTCTCTGAGAGCATTAGGAAATGACACGCAGGGAGAAACTGAGTTCTCCCACTGCTCTCTTCGGCCTGTCATTGTCACACACAGCAAAATCCTTTAGTGCAGAACCTCAGTTAAGAAACAAAAGACTGATAGGCGAATGTTTTTCTGCAGCAAAATGCTTTAAGACTATTGCACTTCAAATTTGTGACTAGTCCTATTGATAGTGGTTGAGAACTCCAAGGAAGTAAGAACTGACTTCAGTCAGCATCAGTTCTTTCCAGATGAAAATAACAGTGTGCTCTGTAAGGTGTCCTGCTTCTCTTTTCCACTATCAGCTTGGAAAGTACTGGGGCACTTCAGTGAGTTTTTGACTGAGCCACACAGAGATCCACACTTAGATCGAGTGGTGACACCTGCAGTCTCAGTGATCAGCACAGTGCTGAGACACAGCTAGAGGTGGGGAGGAGTGGAGTGGCAGGGGGTGGAAAGGTTGGAAGTGCAAGACTATCAGTGTCCACACAGCAATAAAATGGGTGACCTGGTGGGGAGATAAAATGGAGGTAAGTGAAGTTCCTGCTCCAGCGGTGACTCAAGGCCTGTGCTCTGGAGTTCAGTGTTGGGACACAGGGAGCTGCTGGACTGCCTGGGTTCTTGCATGGGATCCCTCCAGGACTTTTCAGGACAGCCTGGCTCCAAGCTACACCTAATGGTTGGGGCTGCCAGTGGAGAGGAAATGTTGATTCCTTGCTTTTGTCTTCATTTGCTTTATCTTTGCTAACAGAAATAGTCTGTTCTTGTTTGTGACAGAGATGGAAACTCATTTGCTCTGCTTGGTTTTGTGTATCTTATCTTTTTTTCCTGCTGATAGGAACATAATAAGGTTTGTACTGGTTATTTTTTTTGGACAAACTCATCTGAAATGAAACGTAAATGATCCTGTGTATTTTGCCAGCACAAGTGGAGTTCTGAGTATACATCCTGTTTGTCACTTCTGCTGCTTTGTGAGGACTTTGATCATGGTGAAGTTGCAAGAAAGTACATAATGATGTTTAAGGGGAAGAGGAATGTATAAAAGCTGTTTTACTAGTCATAAGCCAGTGCTCAGCCTGTATAAGAGACTTTGAGCTGACACCCCCAGGAAAAATATAGAAAAATATGTGGGCTTTCTGGCTGGCTGCAGAAGTAATGCTTTTGATGAATACTGAGTGCTAAGCTGTCTCCTCTAGAGTTCCTCATTCAAGGTGAACAAGTTATTTCCATCACTTAATGTTGTCTTAGGTCTTGGTAGATTGCTGAGATCTGAGACCAAGTTTCCTTCCGTGAGATACGATCGCTGGCACTTGCAGTTTGTGGCTTCTGGTTTTGTACTGGAAGCTCTGCCTTAGCTGTGCTGGTCTGGGGTGTGTTTTGTGGCTTGTGATGTTTGGGTGCAGGTGATGGGGATATTTGTGGACCCTCCAGGGCAAAGAGTGTATCTTTCTGGTGCTTGAGGTCATGGGGGATTGAGGTTCAGAGAATTACTCTTTTGGATTGTCCTATCTGCTGTACTGAAAAGCTCTAATTCACGAGCTAGAGGAAGAGCTGTGGCTACAAAACCAACCATATGTGTTGTTTATCTGCAAAACGTGACCTGCTTTTGATACTAAAGAGCAGGGTATTGCAGAGCTTTAAAGTTTACATTCGTCCAAAGTTTGGACTAGCTTTGGTTTTTTTCATTGTTTGTTTGGTGGGTACCTGGCTGGGCTCTTTCTTACCTCTGAGACGGTCCACAGACTGTCTCTCTTTACATAATACCTTTGCCAAAAGATTCACTTTGGGGGCACAGCCCCAAAATTGAGGGAAAATCAAGTGCAGTCCTTCCCAGCAGGTTGTTTCCTGTGACACTGGGCTGTGCAGCGAGGCTCAGAGGTTGGCATGCAGAGAGGCTTCAGCCAGTGCTGTGGAAAAAGTTGGTCCTTGTGTTGTGTTTTTCTCATAGAAGTGATTCTTTGATCAAAAGTTAGGCAGTTGCCTTGAAGCAGGCTGAGATAGATAATGTGTGTGTGTTCTGTATGTGTATATATATATATAAATACAGACATGAGTATAGCTGTAGCTGGTACTTTGGTGATGTGGTTGGTGCACAAGGGCTCAGGGCACGTGGCCTTGCGCACTGGGAGTGTGTGTTTGGTGTGTCTTGGCCAAGCAAGAAATTCCTCCTAGATGATTTGGGCCAAACAAGCAGCCTGTGTGGGCTACCCTCTGACTTACCTGTGCTGCAGGAGGTGCAGGTGATGGGCATGAGAGTTGGGTGTTACAGATGTGCTTTAAGAGTTTTCTGTCCTCGCTAGTGCTGTTTTAATGAAAATGCTTCCACGAGTGTTAATGGAAATGATGCCTGTGGAAAATCAGTGCTGGTGTGTCCATCAAGAAAGGGTCTTGGGCAGAGCTGATGGGTTCAGCTCATAAGATCTTTGGTGATCACACCTGTGGGGATGGTCATCAAATTCCAGTGGGAATTGAATCAAGTATGCTTTAGACTTGGGCAACTGGCAAAGCATTTCACAAATAGTTCTGGGCAGAGATGCCAGCAGTGGTTTGCCTTTGGCTCTGGTAAGAGTGCCAGTCCTGCAGTGACTGTGGGGTGAAACATTGTCTTCCAGGTTCAGGGGTGTGTGACAAGGGACTGGACCCCGAGAGGTGATGTGGGGTCAGGGGACACTGCCTGCATTTTCTGCCTGCTTTGTGGGTCTGAGGTGATTGATGCAAGCGTGGAGTAAACTGTCTTTTGGGTAACTGCAGAGATCCAGGTGGGTCAGGTGTGGTAATGGTTACCTGGGTGGGAGTTTGGAAACCTTCTTTTGAAATGCCTGCGAGATGATGGATCAGTGCTGAGGATCTTGCACCATCTCACAGTATTCTGTGGGCACTTTGATGAGTCGTTGATACTGAAATATCTGCACCTTTAATCCATTTGAGTCAAGTCTGAACTTGTGTTAATTCGAGGCCTTTTTGTTGTTTTTTTTTCCCCCTGGTTTAGGGAGAAAATTGGGTGATAAAAGATGTAGCTGGGATCTGGGTTAGTTCTGCAATACCTGTTTTTTCCCCGGTGTAAATGCCATCCTTCCTTTCTTCCTACCCCCTGTAAATTGACAATGAGGAGGGCAGGCTGCCTTTTCCTGCTGGTGAGCTGGGCAGATGCTTGCTCTCCCTTGCCTGCTCTTTGGGCTGGAGCCCCTCTGGAGGGTTAGCAGAAGGAAGAGAGATGTTATTTGTCATCTTTTACGTTGTCAAATTATTCTAATTGTGGAATAAGAAACTGCTTTCTTAAGGGAATTACTTATCTTCTTGGAAAGTTGGCTGTAAAAGTAAGTCTGTTATTAAATGGCTTTGTAAGAAGTGGATTAAACTCCTGATTTATTGTTTAGCAGGAGGATTGCTTATTGTTCAGCAGGAATTTATGTTTGTTTACCAGGAGAATCAGAAATGAGTAACTCATACTGATGGTGACAATTTCAGTAAGTTAATTTCTTTCCTGATAATGAAATAAGTTCCTTGGTCAGGCCTTGGCCCCCCTCACCATCAATCATTATTTACTCAGTTTTTGGGCAGTGCTTATAAACATTTTTCTTAACATTCCTACATCTGTGCAAGTCCTGAGACTAACAGGTGGGTTCTTCACCCTCCTTCATGCATCTGCCTCACTCCTGTGTACCTTTTCTCTTTCATTTTTCTTCCTCTTTTTATAAAAATATTTTGGAAATTCCCCTTTGGAACTACAAACAGTAGGATACTGTATAGCCCAAGATTTATTAGTACTGATATTGTTATGGCACGTTTGAGTCTTGTTCTGCCTAATTAAAATGTTCTGAAGGAATTCTTAGCAGCAAATAAAATGAAGACAAACATAAGGAGCACCAGAACTCCCTCCACGTGCACCTAAGCTGGGGATGCTCAGGAAAGCCTTTTCGTTGCTTTTAGGCAAGATTTGGGCTCGTGGCTTTTGGTTGTTCTCCATCTCCATCCCTGCTGTGTCACCAGCCCTTCCATGGCTCCTGGCTCAGGAGGAGGGGGCCTGTGGCTCCTGCAGGGCTCCCTCTCCTTCCCCCTCCCAGCTCCTTTAGGTAGCCCATTATTTTCGGCACTTCAGAGCCCTTTGCTGTGACTGCATTGAAGCCTGGTGACAATGGCACCCTTGCTTCCTATTCACCCCAAATGAAGAGACAGCCCATTGTCCTGAGCATAATTGAGCCTCTATCAAAAGCAAACCACAAAGAGACGGGCAACTCAGTTAAAGCTGCTGGTTTGAGCTGTAACACTGCAGGCTGTTTAGGACCACAAACCTAATTACCAACAGTGAGCTTTTTAAATCCAGGGCAGCAGCCCTTTTGAATTTAAGGTGAGCAAGTTAAATTATTATTTCTTTTAAGCTATTGAATGTTATTTACAAGTAGTTGTATCACTCATGATGCCTCACAAACCACTTACTTGACAAATTTGGGGTTTTTTTTAAACCCAAACCAGGGCACACTGGGTTGAAACAATAAACAAATCTAAATGGCCACTTCCAAATAAGTTGGTATTTCTGTTATCTGAGAATTTAATCCACTTAACCTTGTGATAAATAAGAGTAATTTCCTAGGGGGTTACTAAAAAGTGTGCATATTCTGGTGTTCCTAATGTGTGTAGGGAGGGCAGATTTTCCAATAAGGAAACTCTCAGTAAAGGGTAAGGATCTCCAAGCTGGCCTGTGACTTCAGAAAGCCTCTTTAAAAGGGTTGTTTGGCCAGATATTGAAAACTGATGAAAAGATTGGTTAGTACAGTGAGGGAAACTGATTTCTTGCTTTTTATGTGATCCTTTGGGAACTGTATCTAGTGGGAATGAGTTGTCTCAGGGATGGGGGAGGAAGATTCATCTTGTCTTCTTAATATCAGGATTCTGAACTAATTTTAAAACTGGGTGGTCATTTTACTTACACATTTGTGTTCTACGCCCTGTGTGTGTGGGCAGGCAGAGCTGCGCAGAGCTTTGCTCACCTCCTCAAAGCAAATCCTGGCCAGACCAGTTTACATTCTGGTGAAACCAAAGCAAGCAGTGATAAACTTGTAATGATAGAAAATCTGGTTCCCTGTGAGATCCATCTCCCCTTAGTGTTGGCGTTAAGGGCCTCTTTGTGACTCGGAGCCATTAGTGTAGACACAAGAAAAGCCTTCAGGGATGAGTAAGCTGAGATGACTTGAGAGGCTTGTGGGCTACAAAAGTCTGGCTCATAACGACTGGAATGAAGCTTCAGGTTGCTACAAAAGGTGTCTGCAGATGATGAGAAACACCCAAAAAATGGGCTGTGGTGCAGAAATCAGTTTTCATGTGAAGAGCTGGGGACTTGGGGCATTGTTTGGGTATAGGAGTTGCACCTTCAAGACCCAGCAGGTGGAAAGCTTTGGAGGAGTAGGACCAGACAGACTTGGCTGTTCTTCCACCCAGCCTGCACTGTTTGATATGACCCCACCAAAGTGGTGCAGAGGCATCTGCAAAATCCTGTCGTAAATGTTTTGTGGAGTTGTTTGGGCCAGTTTTTATTTGAGCTTTCTATAAACAAGAAAGATAACAGAATGTTTTGGGTTTCTTTTCCAGAAGGACCTTCTGAGTCTCTCTCTGCAATTCTGTATCAGTTAAGTTGGTAGGATGCTACTTAAATATTCTGTGAGATTGTTGGCTTATCGTGTTGAGTTCAGGAGATATCCTTGATGCTGGAACTTGTGATCTCTTGTGGACCTGGCTCAGAAAAAACCCCACATCTTGGGAGGTGGATGGTGTGTGAGTTGTCATCGGCGGTATCACTCCCTGTAAACTCTTGCCTAACTATTTTTTATATTTGGAAATGTGCAAAGCCTGTCAGTGTGCCAGTTTTATAGAACTGGTGAAGAAAGTGTAGGAAAGAGCTCATCTTGCACCACATAAGTGAGCTCTTCCTGTGGAGGTTAAGAGAGCGGACTGTGAACTCGGCGGATCAAAGGCAGGCACACTCCACCAGCCAGGAACTGCAGAGCTTTAGCTCCAGGCAACATTCAGTGGTTGCCCTCCAATTCTCAGCCCTCTGCTAATAAAACTCCTTTCTCCCTCCCTGGGCTTTACCTAGTTGCACATTAGGGACTAGGATTTGGGAAGGGAAGTGGGGAGGGATGTGTTTGTGGCTTTGCAGTTTCAGACATGTTCTTTGGGGGTTTTATAAGCTATTTAGTGAAACTGAGCTGAAACAAAGAAGGAAAATACCTCTTAGTTTCCTCATATTAATATATTATTAAACAAACAAACCCATAACAACTGTCAGTTATTTTTGGTATGTGGAAAATATATATGATTTTATTTTGTGGTTATCTTTTCTTAAAATTAAACTCACTTGTTGCCACTGGTAGGCTGAAAGGAGATAGGGGAAATCCCGGATTTTCTAATCTTTGTATCTTGCATGAGCTAAGCCTCTCTTCTGTGCTTGTTAGGTGATTTCCATTTGAGCAGCTCCAATGTAACAAAATTAAAGCTGCAAACCGAGCCAGTGGGGTAAACTGATGGACCATTCTCATTGTTCCCAGAGAGCCAAGGCTGGCTGCGTGCAGAGCCCTGTGTAGGTACATGGAGCTGTGACCTTGCTGCGGGTTAAAATCAGGCATGAACTCCCAGCTTGGACACACTTTTCAGCTCACACGTTTGAGAAGGAACTGTGTCCTTGTGCATCTTGACTGCATCTGGTTTGAAAATATCCCTGTGATCTCCACGTGAATTCTTTTTCCTGTGGGATGCACATTTCCTGCAGTGTTTGCAGCCCAGTCGGGTGTTTTGAACGTAAAGAACACGTTATCTGTATCTCTGCCTGTCTCACTGATTTCTTTCCTTGCATGACGTAAATTTGCCTTTGCTTATTTATGTCTGGGGCAGAAACTTCTTATCTGTGGTCCATGAGCAATGGGCTGATAAATAAGGTGATACCGTGTGATGTTATGACGGATTGTTCTGGGCTTTGGTTGATTCTGAGCTACTGCAGGAATTTTTTAATTGCCACTGACTGGAGCACTTTTTAAACAAATTAAAAAGCAAACCCCAAGCCCCACCACCAAAGCAAAACATGGCCCTTCTGTGTTTTTGTATGCTGGAATCTTTGCCATGGTGGTAATTAAAAAGTAACTGTTCTCCTTAATGGGATTTCTACACAGCTCTATTTTTTACCAAGCATGTCTGGGTGCAGCTGACTGAACAGAAACACAATAAACACAAGAAGTAGCTGGTGGTGTACTTACCATTCTAAAATATGTGTGTGTGTTATATATTAATGTAAAAGCAGATCCTGTAGAGCAGCTTGAGTTGTATGGAGTGGTCTGGAGAGCCTTTTGAAGTGACCTTGGAAAGGGCAGGGGCAGTTTTGGGGTGCAGGTTTGGCTGGTCATGGTGAGTGATCTGTGTCCTTTCAGCATACGGACCTACAGACCCTGTTTATTTGCTGAGGGAGATGGAGTGGAGTTGCTTATTATTTGCTTGTGTTTTGTTTCTTTTTATTTTGCTCTTTGTTTTGTTTTGGGTTTTTTTTTGACTACTGTAGCTTGTCTCCATGCCCCTGTGTTTCCAACAAACAGAAAGATGAGCTTGGACGTAGCTCAGAATGTAATTGCTCACCATCGGGGGTGACTTGCTTTGAAAGTGGCCCCATCTGTGATAACCTTGCAGTCTGTCCTTCTCAAATCATAACTGTGTACTGGGGACTTGACATCTCATGGCCAGGGATGAAAGTCTTTTATCATCATTTGAGCACCCTGACTTCATGGGAAGGCTAAACTCTATGAATCAGGCTCATGGGAAGGGTGGGACAAAATGCCTCAGCAGCCTTGGCTTGTACAGTTTACATAGTTTTTCTGTACTGTTTAGGTGTTTGCTCCTGTACCGTGGTCTTGAAGGAGTCCTGTTTAGAAATAAACGGATTTTGTTCTCAGCAGGAGTTTATGGCAATTTTGTCTCCCTTCCTTCACAGTCCAAGCACATGCAGCTCCCAGCTGGCAGCTTTGCCTCTCTGTGTGTTGCTGTCCCTGCCATGTGGATGCAAAATATCATCATGTTTCAGTTCTCCAGGTAGAGGTTCAGACCTATTCCATTTTTCTTCTGTAGTCCTGTAGTTCTGACGTGTGGATCAAGATGTGCTCTTTCTTCTTGCCTTTACTCACTGCCATTTTTTGGGTAGCTACTAATGTGCCTCCAGCTCTGGAGCTGACAACCATGGGAGCCCAGGAACAGAAGCCCTGCATGCCTCTTGTGACTGACTGACCTGCCCTGGGTGGAATGGGACAAACGGGTTAGGCAGAAGGAGCTGTGTCTGTCAGCAGTGCTTTTACCAGGGCAATGAGGCTGAGAATGTAAAGAAAAATGCAGGATCACCAACCTTTACCTTAAAGGCAGCACATTGCCTCTGAAAGCCTTGGCTTGTAGCCTGGGAAATGGAAGCACAACAAAAAAAGCAGTGATTGTGGTGATAGCAGAGAGGGTTGTTGACCAGTGGTATTTTGGTTGCTTGGCAGGACTGGGAGAGACTGTCTGCTGCTCCTCAGAAAACACAGAGCTCTGCAGTGCAGCCTTGGAAAACAACAGAAACAAAACAGCAGAGAACCCAACAAAGTCCCCCAACCAACCAGCCCCACCGCAGAGACAAATGGCTGTGGGCACTGTGTCACTGCCATGGGGCTGGCTGGCTGAAAGCGTGGGCTGCTTGTTTGCATGGGTTCTGTGTTGGGATGAGGAGCCCAGGCTGGTGGCCAGGTCATGGTCCAAGTCTCTCCTTACTGGGCTGGCCTGGTGAAACAGAGACTGGTAGACACAGAACTAAATATTGTGTGTTGAGCCCCTGCTGATGCTGCTGCTCATAAATAGGGACCCAAGCGATGTGCACGTGGAGGGTGTCTCTGGGTTCCTTCTAACATGCTGGAGTACTGAATGTACCCTGTAAAGTTATTACATGCTGTTTTCTTTCCATTGCCATCTGTTATCTCTCTTCTGGTCCTTATCTTTAACTCTGCAAATCCTCGTAGAAATTTCTTGAAAATGCTGAAAGGGGAAGCTGGCTCTTAGGTAATGCTTTTATTCATGGAGTATTTGTTTTTATTTGCACCACCCTCTTCATTTCATCTTGCTATCTTTTTATGTGTTTTGAGTGCAAGACTTGTGTGATCTAACTTGTTGATTCCAGTAATATCATGTCATGTAATTTAAGAACGAAGCACTGGAAATCTTAAGTTCTGTAAGCTTGTCCCTCAGAGTAAAAAATGAATAGTATTAGATGCAGCAGCCTTTTCCATCTGACAAACACCCCATGTATAAGCAACTTCCTTTCATGCTCATAGAAGCTTTTCCTTCCCAATCTCAAATTTTAGAAACACTGAGAGTGAGCTCCTGCTCCATGTAATACCTTATTGTTACTGTAGGGATTTAGTTCAAACTTGGAAGGGCAGTGTGAGTTCCCAGGGATGACATTGATGCTCCTCGATGCTTTAATATTCACACAGTTCAGCCTTCTGATCTAATGAATAAGAGGGAATAAAAGGAAAACGGGCAATAAGATGCTAATGTTGTTTATGACATTTGGGGTGTGAAAGAAAGGAGAATGCATGTGAAGAGCACTCAGTTGTGTGCTTTGGTTTGTTTTTAGGGTAAGAAACTGCTATCTCGAAATGCTGCAGGTTCTTAAGGCTGCAGAGCTGCTTTTGAGTATTGAGAAGTTTCAAAACGGGGTAACAGAAGGATTCTTCTGTTTGTGAGGGTGGGAAAGGACTTTCCCCCTTCTTTTGGTAACTCCAAATCCTTTGCTTTACTTGCTCCCAAAATGAAGGCACTCACAGGCGATAGCTGAATATGATACTGTTTGTTCCGTTTATATAAATTCTGCCTTGAGTCGAGTTCTGGCAGCTCTGCTGAGTGGGAAGCTGATATGTTTGGCCTCTGTAATGGCTGTGTGGGCTGTCATTAGGAGGTGTTTTGCAGAAGTTGCTGTATCTTACCTTCTCACTTCGTTCTGAAGCTTCAACATGCGATCTGCCCTCTCCCAGCTGGCACTGAATTTGTGGGGCTGAAGTGGTTTTAAACTCCCTGGGTTGCCAGGCTTGCACAGAGAGGAGCTCGCGTTGCAGATCGGGTGGGAGCTGCTGCTCTGCCTTTCTGCGTTTGTACCCTGGGTATTTTTACTATCAAGGTACCTGCCTCGCTGTGTAATTATGGAATACTACCTTGCATTGCAAAGCAGGGTTTCCACGTTCATATAAGCCTAAATACGTGATCCTAACCTAGGCTAAGTACTACATCTTGTTATTAGAAGCTGGGAGGTGTTTTGGTAAAGCAGAAAGGGATGAACTGGAAAAACAGGAGGACCATGAGGAAAAGATGAAATGGCCAGGTCAGCCAGCCCTGTGTAAGGGACTGTGATTGAGGATGGTGAGAAACTCCTTGTTTCAGTAACTAGTTCATCCTACAAGATCACAGAAATAAAGTATGCCAGCAAATTAGCACTTAAATAGTTGAACTAAAAAAATGAAGCTACAAAGGGAAATTACCTCTTTTCCTGGCAATTTGTGTGATTACATAATAGCTGTAGTGAAAGTTAAGGGCAAACTTCATGGAGACCCCAACACTGGCCATGCAAGATAAAGGATTGCACCTGTCAGCGCTGTCCAAGGCTGCACCACATGTAAAGAAGGCAAATGTTTCTGTGTTCTCCAGAAAAGCACTGGAGATTTCCCTGTAAATTATCTCTATGTATGGAGGAATTTTAACTTGCATAGCCATGAAATTCTCTTTAGAGTTTAGGCAAACATTCATTGAGGAGACCTACAAAACATCAAGGCAGAAGTGAGCACGAGAGCAGCTAGCAGATAAGCATTGCAAATGCTCAGATACTTATCTGAATCTTTTTGGTTTAGAAATGGGGTTTGGGAATCTTGAGAGCGCCTGTTCTCACGATAAGGTGCCTTGTAAAAGCCCAGGCTCCCACTAGTCGAGAACAGCACAGGTTTAGCCTTTCATTTAAAGGATTGAATCCTAGTGCTGAACCGAGGTGGTGTAAGATGTGCCTCGAATCTAAATATCACAGTCAGCAGGGTGTCTGGGTAACAGCTTCTAGGAAGTATGAAATTTGGTATTGAAAACTTAATTTCTGGGTTTTAATTAAATACTTTTCTTAAAGTGCTCATGGTTTTCATGAATGTATTTTAAAGTGTAATACGTGAAGCAGTTCTGGACTAATTCGATTGCCCAGAGAATCCATTGAGAAATACTGGTTTTATTCAGCTCCTTCACTCTGAGCAAAGTGCACTTGATGTCACTTTGTCTGTCAAACACATCTCCAAATGTTCCAGCTTTGGGCCAGAACCTTCTGTCACCTGAGAAGAGGGGAACACACAGAGCCACTGCAACCCCAAATTAAGCTCTTAAATGTGTGTGTTGTGGAAACCTGTTGTGCTCAGTTCATGGGTGGTGGCCTAAATCTCTCTGCAAATTATCAGTAATGAGTCTGGAGTTAAAAATAGCCATGTACGTGTGGAGAGGTGGGGCAGCTACTTCTGACAAAGAAATTAAAGGTCCTTCTTTAATTTTGCTTTTTTTTTTTTTACATGCCTTAGTGAAGTTTGGTGGAGTCTTGGTATGGGCATCCCAACTTTGAACACATCCTAAGTGTTGGTGCCAGGCTGGGGCTGGCAGAGGTGACACCAGACACACCAATGTGGGGCAGGGAGGGGCACTTCAGCCTTCAGGTGCTCAGGTGTGCTCTGTGGCTGTCGAGTGACTTACAGGAATTCTCCTTTTGTAGAAAAGGAGAACATCTTCCAAATACACCATCATGTCCCAAAGCATGTTTTTAAAAGCAAGACCACATAAGGTCAGTGATAAGGTGATTTCGCTCCATTTTCTGTGTACCTTTTTATGCCTTAACCTCTGGAAAAACAGGCAGTGCCTTCATTTGTAGCTGCATCTTGGGGGGTTTTTTTGGCCACGTATTTTTATTCTGCACTCTGTTTTTTTTCCCTGAGAGTTTTGCAGCAGGCATTTTGCATCAATCTCTCATAAATTTGGTTGAATTGCTGTGGGCAGCACCTGTCCCTTGTTTTGTGTACGCCAGGTGTGGTGGGTGTTTTGAAATGGGGTTCAGATCAGTTTACCTGCACTGATGCATTTACTGACGTCTTTTTGCTGCACTTCAAACCCCAAACAAACCAACCTGATTTACTGCAAACTTGGCACCGCTACCAGTGCTCCTGTAACTGGCCACCCATCCTCTGCTTCTGCTGCGAAGAACGGTCTGCTTGGGCTCACAGCTGAGTTCCTGCTGTGATGTTTGGTTTACAGAGAATAATAAACTATGTTATGTATAAATAGCATATTATGCTAAACATTTGGCTTTGGGGAGATGACAGTGCTCAGGTGGTACTGGTACAGGCTGCTCTGCTGAGGAGAATTCATGCATATTTTGGGCAGGGTTGGGCACTCCTGTTCCTCTGGCTTTTCCCAGCCCGAGCACTTCCTCATGCAGCTCATATATCTGTCTCTAAATTTTGAATGCTCTTATCTCCCAGGTGGGGTAACCAGTTTGAATCACTTGTTTAGATGGAGTGTTTGACCCTGAGCCCCGGGACAGCCCAGCCTGTGGCAGGTTTGGGTTCCAGGCCGGCTGTGTCCCCGCGGCACTGCCTGGGACATGAAAGGCGAGGAGCGCCTGCCATGGCTGGGCAACTGGGAGCACTGGGGAGCACTGGGCTCCTTTGATGTTGCCGGGGCGGGTTGTTTTCTAATCCTTAACCTGGAGGAGAAGGTGAATCAGTCCAGGAATTAACAGCGCTCAGATTTCCCAGCTCAAATGGGCGACTCGTTCCAAACACCTTATGGGCAGAAAAGGTCTTTTCATTGTTTTCTTTTAATATCCCTGGCTCAGCTTTACCCCAGGCCCAGCGAGAGGCTGGGCTGGGCTGGGGGAGCAGAGCAGGCGTGCCCCGGTGGGTGCAGGACACCAGCACCCCCAAATCCACCCCTGTGGGCTCCCCTCCTGGGGAAGCAGGAGGTGCTGCTCCATGTGAGGTCCCTGGCAGGGCCACAGGGGCTCCACAACCAGCTTTTGTTTGTTTGCTTTTGCCAAAGCCTGTTGTTGTGCGAGCGGAGCAGGAGCCTCGCAGGGCTGGGGCTGCAGAGTCCCAGTGGAGGGACGGCTCGGAAGGAGAAGGAGCAGGAGCAGGAGCGAGAGGCCCCAAGCCCTGAAAGCCAGCCTTTGTGTCCCCCTCCCTCCGGGCCCTGCCTGGGGCAACACGTTACACAATCCAGCTATTGTCTGCCTGCAAAAGTCTACGGCATCCTATTGCAATTATTTATGAAAGGAAATATTTGATGTTTTTGTGGAAGGTGGGTGGGGGAAGCTGAGTTTACCTCTCTTCTTGTTTGGAGTTCAGTATTTCTTGCTTTTGTTCTTCCTGTCCAGTTGTTCCAGTTTTTCTCTGGGCAGCAGAGTTGCCCCTGCCTGCAGTCTGTGCTGCAGGGAAGTCCTGCTATGGGAAGAGTCCCCACCGCCCCCAATTCTACAGAACTTCCTTCAGTGTCAGAAATAGCAGATACCCACAGACTCCTCCTCGGGATCTGGTTCATGTCCTTCACGTTTTGTCTAGTGTGTTTTACTGTGGTAGCATTTGGAAGTATTAGATTTTCCTCAGTTTTCCCTGGAAATGTGGGCGTAGTGAGAGAAGGAAGGAGCTAGGGAAGATCCAGAAGAAGATGATCCTGATGGAAAGGCTCAAAATAAATGACATAACTTTATCTCGGCTTTTCTCAGCTTGGGCCCTCTCTGCAGGTGACAGGGAAGGGATCAGGAGGGTAGATTAATATTAAATACCTTTCACTTTGTGACAGTACTGTGCAAAATAAATCCCAACCATGTTCCTAAAGGCCAGGTCATCCCAGGCTTTTTGAACTGAGCTTGAGAAATTGTTAGAGGTGACTGATGGGCTGCTATAACATGATTTCCAGAAGAAATCTACCTGAGACTGATGCTCATCAGTATTATTTGATCACATGTATTGTGGGAGCTTCCTTCATGTGTTTTTGGTGAGATATGTCATTTTAGCTGGTGGATTTGTGAACTTCTGTGCTTGTTGGCTTTGCCTTGTCTATAGGAACTGTCTCATGATGCCTTGTCTTGCATCTGCCATGTGGTGCAAGAGTCCTTTTGCAGCAGTGACTCCTCCACTCCCCTTGGGATCATTTTTAGGCTGATACTTCTAACAGGTAGCTTGAGGGAATGTTAGGAAGCTCACAGAGAACTGTGATGGTTAGGAGGAAAGGTTTGGAGACTTCCAGAGCCTCATAGCCAAAAGAAGAGTGAAGACAACTCAACTTCATAGCTTTTTGAAAAAATTAGTTTGGGGAGTAAACATTTTCCTTTTGCCAAAGGAGCTAAAAAGTGCCATTTCACTGGAAACTGGTACAGTTCCCAAGGCCATTCCTGCTCCAAGGTGTGCTCAGGTGTGGGGTTGGGTGTTGCTGAGTTGTCTGGAGGCAGACTGTGTGTTGTTGTGAGTGCTGAGAATCCATTGCTTCGTGCAAAGTGAAGTGCTTGGATTTTTAGAGCATTCTGGAAAGTGTGTGATGAGTGGAGAGGGTGTTACATGTCCTGCTTAGCGACTGCAGCCTGTTTTGCTGAAGTCAGGGAAAGCTTTCCAAGGCAGAAGGCTCAGTGTGGTGCTCCAAGCATGACCTGCTCCCCTGTGATAGTAGCAAAGAGCAGGGCTATCTTCCAGCCTGTGGCTCTGCAGAACAGACAGACTGAGCTGGACCCGTGTTGTCCCTGATCCAGGTGGGCTTTACCCTGTTAACCCCCATCCACGTGTGCTCATGGGAGCACAGTCTGCATTTTCAAGTCATTTCTCTCATGGCAGCAGGGAAACTTTGGTTGCAGAGATCACAGTTGGTGGAAAATACCCTTGTGAAATCCCATATTCCAAGCTGCACATTGTAAACAAATGGCAATCTCACTCTGTATTTCCTTAATTTCACCAGTGTTTCCGCCCCTGTTTGTTGTTGTCTAGGAGTTGAAGCTAGAACAGTTTTATAGCATTTTCATTTCATTTGCACATGAAAGCATTCAGTTTCCTCATGTCTGAAAAGGGCTGAATTACTGTCCTGGTAATATGGTGAGGTAGGAAGCAGTATCTATCAAAACTTAGATTATTAAGATGCAGTCTTAGAAGTAGTTTTGGTGTTTGGGGGATACCTTTTAAAATAAAGCCAAACATGTTGATTTAGTGTCTTGAAATACTTATGTTCTCTTAATACAGAAGCAATAGCGGCATCTTAACATGTACAAGAGATTAGGGTGTGAAGCTGTACCTGAATTCAGGTAGAACTCAAGTTACTTCGGCTTGAATTTATACAGTGCTTTGTGGTGCTGCCTGTTGTGCCTTTGCAGGTTGTGTTGGGATGGCAGTGCAGCCTGTCTGAGCTACACTCCTGCATGGTGAGGTGTGTTGGCCTGTCCATATGCCTGGGAATGCTCAGAGGCCCAGGATTTGGGGGAGGGCCATCCTTTAGGGTTGTGCCCTTTCCGTAGGATACTCAGGTGGTGTGGGTTATGGGACACGCACTTCAGGGGTGCAGTGCTGGGAGTGAGCAGAAAAGACCTTTTGTAAATAGAGGAATTCAATTTCAGGAGCACGATTGTATTTGCTTAATTGATTTTGTGTAAATTGTTCACGAAACGTTTTGAAATTGCAGAGTCAGTGGGTGGTTTTGATCCACGAGCAGGGAGCACAGCACTCTGTGCCTGGGAGAGTCACTGCCATGCCACCAGCTCAGGCTCAGCTTGAACTCAGACATTTTTGTACTTGCTGGAAACTGATCTGGTGCCCGATTGATCTGTGTTCATGTGCACATGAATAATTCATACATATGTGCATTTGGATACACACACACATCCTGGGGTGTGAGTGCTGAGCAGAAAACAGACGGTGTGGTGGGTACAACAGAGGCAGAGCAGCCCTTTCCCCAGTTTATTTTCCTGAAGCGTTGTTGTAGACCAGATATGTTTTCCTACGGTTGTATGTGCTATAAAACAATATTTTTCAAGATGGGGAAAATATCGAGTTACTTTCATTCTGTGCAGTTACAAAAATCACTTGAGAAATTAACATTCTTGTGTCTCAGGTTACAGGCGTCCGAGTTCAGGAGGGGCGAGGGGAAGCAGGATGTGAGGGTGGAACAAAGGCAGCATCTCTTCAACAGGGCTGATCGTGCTCCGTGCTGGATCCTGTATGGATGGGAACAAAAGAATGGATCCTTGGGTGTTCCTGAGCAGCCTTTGGAGGGCTTTGCCCTGCTCCTGCACTGGTGTCATACATGTTATATCCGTGTGCCATTCCCTGGGTGCTGTCCTGGCTGTTGTTTACTGGATTCACTGTCCCTGGGGGTTTTAAAGAAGAGGCTGGATGTGGCACTCAGTGCCATGATCTGGCAATCACAGGGGCGTTGGATCAAGGGTTGCACTTGGTGATCTCGGAGGTCTCTTCCAACCCCGCTGGTTCTATGAGTCTACGTGGTTCCCATTTTCCACTCTTCAGGTCTCTTTCTGCAGCAGATTCCTTGCAAATTTTGCTCCAGGGAGGCCTGTGGCCCCTGGTGAGGCTGCCTTCCTTGCCCAGCTCCTAGGGCTGGATGGAGGGGCCTGTTGGCTGTGCAGGGAAGGCCAAGGTGGGGAGTTTCGGAGCTGCCTCGCTGCTCTCGGCCTGGCGGAGCTGTGTGAGGTCCGGAGGTCCCCGAAAGGGGGAAGCTGCAATGCAAACATGAAGCTGGATAATAAAATGATGTCACTGGCAGCCAATCCGGAGGGCTGATGTCACACCCCTGGCAGCCCCTGCGCCCACAGAAGCAGCAGCCCCTTCTCGCCCGTTGTCCCTTTGTCACCCCCGGGAACGGCTGAGGAGCAAAGCTTGGGAAGTTTGTTATTCCATCGCTAAGTGCACACAAAACACAGCCCATGGCTCCTGCAGCTCACGAGATCCCGAAGCTTCCCAAGGCTGTAGGGCCGGGTGGGAGCTCCCACAGCTCCTCCATGGAACACACAACGGGCAGGCAAAGCTGTTTATTTTTCAGAGCACTTGCAGCTCTGTGTGTGCTGGGTAGGATATTTGCTGCCTCTGATGTGTGCTGTACACCATTCCTATTTCCTTATTTATTTGGTGCTTTACGTTGAAGTCTTATTTTGAGTTAGCAAATCCCACAGAGAAGCTCTAAATTGCTCACGGTATTTCTGTCTCCTCCTATCCAGTTAATAGAGGCTGTGTTGAGCATCTTGGTGGTTCAAGCTGTTGGAGGCTGTAGGAGCTGTTTATTATTTCTGAGTGAAATTTAATAGGTTTTCAAGCCAGAGAGCTGAGGCACCCTTTCTGATACTCAAAACAATGACTGTATCTGCAGTTTGAGGTAGATTTAAAAGAAATAAAAATAATTGTACTCTTTGAGGGCATTGTTGGCGCCAGCCAGAGAAGAAAGATGTGAGCAAACACATCTAGAACAAAGATTTTAGTTCTAGAGGATAAACAAGGTCCTGTATTATTATTTTTAGCACTTCCTTTTTTTATTTTATTTTCCTCTAGAAGCATAAATGGTGGGGAGGAGGAGGGAGGAAGGCTTTAGGTTTTGTCAGACAGGCTCCATCTGCATTTGGGATAAGGAGAAGTAATGTCAGAGGGCTCTGATGGTTTAAGCTTTTCAGGGATTGTTAATCTTCTCCAATCCAGGTACTGGAACTTCTCTCCTATTTTAGTTACACTGCATTTCACGTGCTCTGTACAAGAGGTGCTCGATCAACTTTAAGGACAGCCACGTGACCCAAAACTGATTCCTGAAAGTGGAATGAGAGCTGAGCATGAGGTCTGAGAAACAGGGCTGAGGTGGTGGGAAGTGTGTTTGGGGTCACTTTGGTGAGGGGGGAGAAGGTAGAAACAGGTGTGTTGTCTCATGGACTGAGGCAGGGCAGGTGAAGGGCTCCGAGCAGCCGATTCCTGCTGACCTGGGCTAGGGGAGTCGGAGCTGCTCCAGGCAGAAAGCGAAGCACTGGAGCAGCCTGTGTGTCATGTACAAACTGTTCATCTCATAACCCAAATTAAAGGTTTTTTGTTTTCATAGTGCAGTATAAAAGTGATTTAATGCTTGGTAATTGTTTTCTTGGAGGGAAAGAAAAAAAAGAAGAAGAAATTTATGTGAGCTTCAGTTAAAGATGCAGCTACTGTAATTCATCTCTGAAGGAGCTGGAATACTTCTTAACTGTATGCAACAGCCTAAGATAGCTGTATGATTGAGAAACCACACTGGAGTTATAAATCAAAAGGCCTCTTTGAATTTATTTCCTTCTTCATTGCCAGGTGTATGGAGAACTGTACCATCAGGCCAACGGGAGAGAAAATTTAAGATTTCAGTCCTTTTCATAGTGTTGTTCTTACCTGGTAAAGAACCCTGCTGCAATGACAATTATTGGCATCAGAATAAAATGCTTTAGAAAAATAATTAAAATGACGGGATGTTCATCTTGGGTGCTTTAGCAGCATTGATGCAGAGGGTAGGAAGACATTTACCATGTTTTACAGTTATCAATATGTTCCACAGCAAGGATGCCTTGGTGGAAGAATGAGGTAGGGGTGAGATTGTCCTCCTTTTAAAACCCGGCCTGGGGTTGTTTAAGAGGCCAGATGAAGGAGCTGGGGATGGAACTGGAGGTGCCAGGTTAGAAAAGGGTGGCTGGCACTGGGGTAGGAGCTGAAATCAATCACACAGCTTCTCTTTCCATCTCAGTCTTCCATTGCACGAGCTTTAATTTCCTATGTCAGTATTGTGACCAAAGCTGTGTTCTGAGGTTGGACCTCACTCTGGGGAAGCAGATACCAAGTTTAAATGGACAGACACCCAAAGTCCTTGGCTCTATTTGTGCTCCTGTTCTCACCTTTCTCTTTCCCCCTTCTCTGTTTCTGGGGGCTGAAGTGACATCCCACGAGTGGCAGAGCTCTCAGGGTCTCACCTGAGTGCTGCAGGATGCCTGAACTGCCTCCTGGTCTGGGGTTCTTCTGGTTGCCTCAAAACAGATGGAAACAACAACCGTGAGCAGGACCTGGTGCTGCACTTTGGAATTCTTGCCTGTAGAGGGACGGTGGCTGCTGGAGTTCAGTTTGTTTCTCTAGGAAGTAGGCTCTGAAGAATATTGGAGTTATTTTGTCCCCAGAGAGCATCGTCCTAGTGACTCCAGGCTGTTTTGGAACATTTTGTGGCTTTTAAATCTAATAACATGTACCAATTATAACCCAAAAAGAGGGTGGCTGTATTGGCATTAGTCTCCTGGAAATTTTTTTCCTGGATATGATCATGCTGGAGACCAAAACCATTTCAAATGGGCAAAAAAGTACATCAGGCCATTTATGATCTCAGTATGGCTTGGTGGGGCTCAGTGTTGATACTCTTGTTTTCACCTCCCTTTTTGGTGGAAGAATTGGTGTTTCCTGTTTTAATATATGTTTTTGGTACTAACACTGTTGAGACTTTTGGCCGTCTCATTTCTGGCTGTACCTTTATGAGAAAACAGTCACAGCTGATTCCCTTCCTCTACATCCAAATGAATCTTCAGAGTACTGAGACTAATAAAATACTGTAGACAACTATTAAACTAGCATAAAAATTAATGAAGCCAGCCTTTTAATAAACTGAAAAAGAAAGTGTACTCAGAATTACCTGTTGCATTTACACATGGGCCTTCATCAGCGTGCTGTGCCCTGGGGTGTGATGGTTCTCACTCTGGGATGGGAATTCTGGATGGTTTTTGGCATTAGAGCCTGTTGAATGTGGAGTGAAATAAACTCAGTTGGGAGTGTAGAGGTTTGTGACCAGTTCTGGACTGGAGTTTTGCACAACTGTCTTGTTTGGTGTTTGGTAACATGATATGGGATGCAGGGAGGCATCAGAAGAGCTTTTTTGAATTACATGGATAGGTTATATAGTCTGGCTTCCATGTAGAGGCACTCTCAGTGTACAAGTCCACCTTAGGCAAATCCAGGAGTGGTTACATGGTGCAGGAGTGTCTTCTCTTTTTATTTAGAAATAATTACTTTAGATTTCTCTGCACTGTCAGGTATCACACCTTAGCTTAAACAGGTGTTTAAGCCTGTTTAGATCAGGTCTTAGATCAGGTTATGAACTGTTGAGGAAAATGAGTTCTTAATGGGAGCACAAAAAGCTAACCCCAGTGTAGTGAGAAGTGGAGGTGAAATGTCTCTCTGGAGAGAAATGCAGCATCTCAAGGTAGAAAAACATTTTTTTAAAGAAGGCACTATTTCAAAGGCCCAGGGTTTTTGAAAACAATTTGGTGCCAAAAGCTTAACCTGTTTTTCATAAACACGGTTGCTGATTGGAGCCAAAACAAACAATTAAGGTCCTTAAATGAACCGAAGTGAGGAATCCGAGCTGCCCCAGCAGTGCTGGAAGCTGGGAGGGAGGGAGGAAGGTCAGGAGCAGGACCTGGTGTGTGAGCAGGGCTGCCTGGTCACCTCTGCTGCTCTCCTGGAGCTGTGCAGGGACAGGGCAGTGAGAGCTGGAGCTGCTCGAGCCTCGGAGCCAAGGTGGCTGGGACCTGACAGGACAGGAAGGGAGGTGCACCTGAGCCAAAGCTATGACTGTGCTGGGTGTTTCTTGTTCCCTTTCTTTGCTCTGTGTCCTTTTTGCCTTCTGCAGCACCCCCTGCCAAAGGCTTTGTGTGTGTGTCCCAGCTCAGCATCCCGGCCCCTGCCTGGCTTTCAGCTTTGTTGGAAAATGTCCCCTCTTTCCATGACCTTTGGGGTCAAGCAGCTTTTCTCTAAGGGATAGATGCCTTGAAGGTGCTGAGGGCTGCCTGGAAGCTCGTGCAGGTCCAGGGTGATCAGTAAAGGCAGGAGCAGCTGTCTTTGAGCACTCAGTGGCTGCAGATACAATCACAGTTGGTTCTTTTCAGCAGTTTTAAAAGCAACCCTCCCATGCCACCTTCCAGAATATTAATACTGTCATACAGAAGGGATATGGTTTGTTTCTGTCTTTTCTGCCTCTTGTGAGAGGGGCAGGCTGAGGCTTCTCAAAGTTTGCTATAAATTGTACCTCTCTGCTCTACCTTGCCTTGTTGTCTCTGTTTCCATGAGCTTGGGGTGGCTACATGAGGTGGTAATTCAGAGAATAGCTCAAGACACGTTTCTGCTGAAGGCATGGCCCATGTGTGCTCTGCTGGCAATTTTTGGGACTTGTACAGGTGACTCAAGCTCCATACAGAGATTTTGTGGGATGGATGTAGGGCATTGGGAATGCTCTGGCATCTGTGGGGACCCTGGGCAAGGCCCTCTGGGCATCAGTTTTCTTTTCTAAACCACCTTTGTAAAGATCTTCAGAAGTCCATGTGTTTTGCTTGACTATAGAACTGTAGATACTGATTGAGAGATGGTTTGAAAACAATCTCAACATCCCAAAAAAACTGAACAACTTCTTGAGAGATACCATTGCTAACCATCGTAGCAATTGAATTTACTCTGCTTTTTGTACACTTCTGTTTTTTGAAGTAGTTCCAATCTATTCCAGAAAATAGAGGGCTGAATTCTAAGCAAAATGCCTTTCTTGTACGCAAAGATTCTGAACTTGAGAGACACTGTGTGGTGGCACCATTTCACCTTACCTGTGTTCTCCTTTCCTGGCAGGGAAGGGTAGGCTCTATAAGCTGTAAGAATGCAGTTTTCTCATGTGTTCCTTTATAGTCAAGTATGGAAAGGACAGGGAGAGGTGAGCATTACTCACAACCGTAAAATGAAATGGAATTTGAAGTTAATTTTAAATTTACCTACATAAACAAACCACAGGTGGTACAGTTATTTTTCTTTTTACTATGTATGCATCAAACAGCGCATTATTTACAAGCTATTGCAGAGATTGGACTTCTCCATGACACCTTCAGCTCACAAATGCTTTTGTGGGGAAAGAAGAATAACTGTGCATTTCATTTTTCAGCCCCACAGCCATACCCTGGTGACCTGGCTGGACTGGGGCAGCCTTTGGAAGTCCAGTGATTCTTGCTGAGGGAACTTGCAGGAAGTACTGGGAGACACATCAGCTGGATGTGTGCTCAGTTCACTCTAAACAAAATATTTGTCTTTAAACGTAAACCAAAAAGGAAGTGAAGCAAGGAGAGGTTAGTAATCCTCCTTAGGGTGTCAGTAACGATGTCAGTGTTGATTCTCTGGAAAAAAAAAAAATCATCTCTGCCTGTTAAAATGCTTCTCTGGTGGATGCAGAGTGTTCATGAAGGCAGCAGAATTCCTGTCCAGGGATACCTGCTGGTTGTTGGTGCAGGATGGCTTTGGCATCTTTAACATCTCCTCAGCCTTGGGAGGTAAATCACAGTCCAGGGGCTGTGTGTCACTGGAGAAATCACTTGGAGAGAGCAGGTGAAGCACTCTTGGCCAGTGGGACAGGGACAGTCCTGACCAGGGTTTGAGTGGTGCTGCCAGTGCCAGAGCCTGGCTCCTGCTCAGCTGCAGGTGGGTCCTGGGAAGACAAGGAATTGTGGCCTGATCCACAGGTATATCCTAGAGGTTCCCTTAGGTGGACGTGTCCTGGTGAGCTGCAGGTTTCTCTTAAACCTTGAATTTAGGCATTAGAAGGAACGTGTGACCTCTGACTGGAATGGGGATATCCACTAATGTGGGGGCCCTGCTGACACAGTTGTAGTGCTGGGTGTTTCTGTGGGTGTTTTCTTCCCAAAAATCAACAAGATTTTTCTTGTTGAAATCAATAAGAACTCAAACCTGCTTTTGTAAATGCTCCCTGTTGCAATAACCAAGTGACAGAACCTCTTTTTAACAGTTTTAGTGAGGAGAAGTCAGATGTCAGAACTACTGAGAGCAGTGATTTACTAAGTACTTAAACCTGAAGGAGAATAAACCTTGATTAGTGGAGACAGATCTCAAATACTTAGAGGCACTTGGGCAGAGCTTTTAACTGGCTGCTGTATGAGTAAACACTGTGCAGGCAGAAGCTGAAATTCATATCAGTGTGAATGACACGGTGAGCAGCTCCTGCAGTTAGTGCCGAATCACAGAATAGCCTCTCTCCTCTCCTGCCACCCCACAGCCAACAGATGCTGCAGGGGTAGAGCCCAGTGAGGAACTGAGGGGTGTTTGGCAGAACACAAGCAAATTCTTGAAATACTTGAGGACCAGTTTGGGAAAGCAGCTTTGGATGTTTGTTATCGCTTTGTTTCCGAAATAGATGTTGGGTTCCTTAACAGGCAGAAACAAAAGATGAGCCTGGTGCTGCCCTTTCTGCAGCCATGGCCAGAGGAGGTTGGGGGTTCTTTTCCTCCCTCCAAGGGAAGGGCTTCTCTTTGTTTTTGGCTTTTGGCACACATTACCAAAATATTTGCAGTGCAGTAAGGGGTGCTTTTTTCATCTGGAAAGTGGGAAATAGAACATATTTGTTCCTATGTGCAAATACTCTTTTCCCCCAAAATAAATGTTTGCTTTGTAAAGCCAGTGTGCTTCTCTCCTGGGAGTGTGAATTCCCGGGAGCTCCGTTTCGGAGAGCAGCAGGCACACACACACCCAGGTTAGCACAGTGCCAGAGCACAGGGGCTCCCAGCTCTGCCCTCCCGTGGGAGAAGAGGTGAGACTTCTCAAAGAAAGGGCCCTCGAGGAGTGGGTAAAGTGACCTTCTGAGGAAATGCCTTTCGTGCCAGAGCACATAACCTTCCTCCCCATCTCTTCCCCTGCATAGGAGGGGTTGGGGCATACAAAGGAGCCTGCGAGAGGGAATGCACATTCTTCTGGACAAAGGAAGCTCAGAGCCCTATGGTATATACATCGGTCTCTCTGTCTTCCCCCTTAAAAATGTTTCTCTTCACCCTGTAATCAGAGAATTTTTTTCCTTATTAATTTTGCTTTGGGTGGAGAGAAAAAGGAAAGATCTATTGTTGGGCTGGAAGTTGCTGCCGGGGGCGACAATTGGGCCATTGTTGGGCTGTAATTCAGTCGGGGGCTCCAACGGGAGGTGGAAAGGAAGAAGAGAATATGAACAAACCCAAGTATTAACTCTGTAATAATCTCCTGTTGTTTACCTGAGCCAGGGTAGCCAGAGGTTTGGTCTTGCTTTTGCTGCAGGCTGATGAAACATGGTGTTATTACCAGTGGTGATGCTGCTCTCCCGTGAGCATCTGGGAGAGGGCGAAGAAGGGAACTTTTTTCCCCTCCAGCTGAGGCCGTGCAGTTATTTTTCTAAAGCCAAAATCAAAATTGTTAGTTGAAGGCAGAAACAGGCCTCAGGAAATGCTGTTTCTTCTGGCAGCAGGAGACAAAGATCCTTGTTCTTTAGACCAGCCTTTGTATAATTCAGAACAATAATAATTTTTTTTAAAAAGTCTGATAAAGAACAAGTACTCATTATCATAATGTGTTAACAGAGCTATAATTAAGATTGTTCTTGTCACTTGTTTTTAATATTCTGCCGTCCTTTGGGAGCTCTTAATTGTTAAAAAAATTAGTGTGTATTTACATTTGGTAAAAAGAAGTTCGGGGACCGAATGTTTCAGAGCAGCCCTGTTTGCTCTTCTGGGGTCTTACATGAATAGGAGAGAGACACATATTGAGAAAGGACTGAAAAGATGCTGTGGATTAACTCAGGTGTGGCTCAGGCTCCATCCAGAAGAGGAACCAACCACTTCACTACCGGCTTCTTAAAACCTTATTGTCTATCTGTTGTTTCTGGATCTCCCCAAACATCCCAGGATCACTTTGGCATCACTCCCCCCACTCCATCCCTCCCCAGGGTGTGTTGTCGAGGCATTTGCACCACCAAACTGGCATATCTGCTTCTGCTTTGGAGGAGAGAGACTCCTTTGGAGGTTAAAGGACATCTACTATTATTTTGATTAGAGCTAGAAACATTCATCCTTCATGGTTCTTACTTTATTGCCCAGTGTTGATCTCCAGTGCTGACTAAATGGGGGTGCTCCCCTGGTCTCTGAGTCCCCTCATGGAGGAACCACATGCACTTGAATATTCAGTTTTCATTAAAACTGTGACTTCACCCTCAGCGAGACGTGGGATTTTAGTGCTGTTTCACATGTGGCCCTGCCAGGTGACAGTGCTGGGAGGGAGCTGGAGGTACCTGAGCTTGGTTCAGCCTCAGCTTTGACAGCTGGTTGCCTGCCAGAGCTAGGGGAGGTTGTCATTAATGCTTTTAATTTTTATGAGCTTTGAGATTTCAAATGTTTACTCCTTGTTGTCGGCCATGGAGCCTCTGTATTTAAAATAAATAATCTTGTTTTGAGTTAGTGTTTCCTGGAGGAAGTTATCTAGCTATTGTAAAGTGCTCTGTCAACAGAGCTGCATCCTCATACCGGCACAAGAGGAAGGATCTCGTGTCGATACACAGGGCTTGGGAGAGCTGACACACAAAAAATTCCCAGGGACAGGGCTTTCTGCTTCCTACTTTTTTTGCACAGATGGGTCTCTTTGTTTTTGATGAAACATTAATCAAAAATCAATTTATGACTCCATGTAAGTGGTATTAGATAAGTCTCCGTTTATCTGTGGTAAATAAAAACATTGTTCAGACAGGAACAAACAACAGACTTGGTTTGGTTTGTGTTTTAAAGTAGATCAGGGTAGAAAATAATAATTAAAATTGCAGATTTCATAATTGAATGTGTTCTTTCCTAATGAGAACATTTAGTTTAACTGTAGCAGGATTAAAAAAAAAAGCCATAATGGAAACATCTCAGTGTTTTGCAAAAGAACACAAAGGAAGACCTGAGAGATCTTTCGGCAGAAAAAAGTCATCTTACTTTATGAGTGAGGAGGAGATTTCTGAGTAGGTGAAGTGTAACCTTGGGGGTGATGGACAGTTTGGGCAGCCCACAGGATTTTGGGGCCTGAATACTCTGATTCACTTCCAGAGCAGAATTAATTTCTGTACATTAGCAGTGTCTCTGGGTGGTGAAGGAGTGTGGAGCAGCAGTCCAGTTATTTGTGAGAATTAAATGTGGGGCCAAGCACATTACTGGCAATTAGTCTGACAGTAACTGGGTTTTAATTCTGTTTTTTTTCAGGCTGAAGTACTGAAGACAAATCTTTGTTTTCATGTGTGTGTGAATAGTTCTGGGTCTTTGTCGTGCTGCTCTGTGCCTTTTCCAGTTTCCTTCCATCCCTTTTGAGCTGAAGGGATGGGAGCTGCAGTCAGTGTTTGAGATGGGAGCAACCTGCACATTTACAGCGTTAGAATGGAATTTCTTTGATTTTTTTTTTTTTAAAACCATTTCAACAAAGTGTCTGCAATTCAAAGCCCTCCCTGGGGTGGCTTTTGGTGAGGTCACCCCTGTGGATCCCAAAGGGAGGATGCAACTGTGGGAAGGTGTCCTGGTGGGCCCCGGCGCTGCGGCTTCCTGGTATGCGATAAAAAATGCTGGATGGAGCATTTGTTGTGCATGAATGATGTAGTAGTTGGAAAAACTTTTTGGCCAGCTTTGACTTGTTCTGTTTGTTAGTTTTGTTTGCACCCAGAGCGCAGGGAAGAGGATTGAATTAAGCTTCAGCATCCTCTCAGTTATTGGGCCAAATGCCACTGCTTTCGCTGCCAATACAGCCTACAGAAGATGTGTAGGCATGAGGAGCGTGGGAGTTTCAGAATACACAGCATCTTTTAATTGACATGGGATTTGTAAAGTGCAGCTTGTATAACTGGTGATACCTAATCTCCCTTGTCCCTTCCAAGAGGCACGTTGATGATCCATATGCTTGATGGAGGTGTTTCTTTGTCTACTGGAGATAAGGACTGCATAGTTGATCAGAGATGTCTTGCCTCTGATTTGCCTGCAGGCATGCAAATTTAAGCCATAAATTCAGATCTTCTCTTGCTAGATGAAGGTTTCATGTTTTAAATTTTTTTAAGAAAACTTCTCCTCCTGCAAAAGGAGGCTTAAGTTCCTTCATTCCTCCCTTTAAATGGGGGAAAGGAGAGGTAGGGATAAGGGAGGGAAGTGCAGTGTTTGGTGTGAGATGAATAATGGAAGGTTACACCACAGGGGCAGGTGCTGGGTGTTGCTGCAACTGGGTGGATGGGTGAAATAGAGCTTTGCAGGTGTTTGTTACTTGACACAGTGTCACCCCTCCCAGGTGACTCCACATGTCTGACCTCGCCTGATCCCCAGGGATTACCATACTGCCTGTGGAGGAACCTGTTAGGACAGTGCTTACAGCAGCTCTGGGCTTTGGGGCTGGAAGGCAGCAGCTCACAGAGAGTGCTCTGGGGGCTCAGGAGGATGTCCCCAGGACGCAGGTGATGCCTCCATCGGGGTCATGTAGGTTGGAAAGGACCTTTAAGACTGTTGATTCTGAATGCAAACCAAACACTGCCGAGTGGACCAAAAGCCAGGCTTAAGTAGCTGAAAGTGAGTTTTCAGAGCCTGTATGTCCAGGAGAGCAGAGGAAGCGGGGAGAGGGAAGAAAAGAGAACGATCTATAAATATTTTATCACTGGGTATAGAAACAAGGTGTGCTGACATCTGTTTTTCTCTCCCAGGGCAGCTGTTCCTGTAGTGCCTGTGGAATAGCTTCAGCCTGCTCGGTGGCACTGTCCTCCTTAAAAACCAACTCAAGCACACACCAAACCCCCACAACACAGTCCAAGTGCAAACTCATGCTAAGCCTACAGACAGTAAACTTGCTGTTGTCAAGCTCTTCAGACTTTTCCCTGGAGCCTGTGCATTCCAGGTTGAGGTTCCCTGCTCTGGGGGGGTTTGGGGCATCAGCTGCTGTGACTGCACCAGGAGGGGCCTTGGGCTTTGTTGGGCAAGATCCTGATGTACCTTCCTGATGTTAAGCACAGGTAGAGCCATGAGCATTAGTGTAAGTTCTTCCTAGGCTTCAAGTCAGTCAGGGGTTTTCTTGTCATCGCTATATCAGGAGTTTAATGGCAAGACTTGAAAGTGAGTACTGAGTGGATTGCAGGTCCTGCTTACATTGCAGATGCTTTTACAGTGGGTCTGTCGTCCCTCCTCCTAAGCCCTTGTGTTTTGAGTCTCAGCACCCTGACAATCCCCAGTCTCCTTATTTTCTACTGGCTATTTGGACAAAAGAATCAGGAGTGAGGAGCTGAGCACAAGTTTGAGAATGCTGTTTTCTCCCTCCCTGAACCCCCTCCCTGCCTTTCTTTAACACACAGATTTTTTAAGTGTCTTTAAAGGGCTCACTCTGGTTACTGTCTGTACTGAGAAGATGGAAACAAAATGTTGTTTCATTTAAATTTGTGTTTAATTTAGTGTTTCTTGATGTGTGATATGTAGGCAGTGGTGTAGGGATGTCTGCATACAGCTGTGTAAAAATTAGGAAATGCTGTGTGTTCTTTTAGAGCACACGAAGAGCAAATTGAGGCCAAATTTGTACTCCCCTGTGATGCTCAGTGTTGCCATTGCCTCCAGAAAAGTGAGGCTTTTGCCTTTGTGTAGTTGTGCAATGATAAAAAGGAGAACTTTCCATTGTGATCCGATTTTTAGATTTATTTTTATTTTAATGCCGTTGGACCTTTCCCTTTCCTCACTTGTAACGTTTCCTACAATGCAGATTTGCCTTCAGAACGTGACACGGAGACGGTCGTGTCTCAAATACTCCAAATGTTTTCTCAGGCAGAGTTGCAGCCCCACCACACACAGCCCTGGGCCTCCCAAAAATAGTCACCTGAAGGGAGAGACAGGGGCTGAAATGGAGCTGCTGAGCCTCGGCCTGCCCTGGGCTGTGCTCACATTCCTCCTCCCTGGGCCTCTTTTGAAAGCAACCTTTCAGCTCGTGGAGCTGCATTGTGTAAACATCTTCAGCAATAATTTATTCTCTTGAAAGAGGCCAAACTAATCCTGGTTGGAGCTGCCTCAGATGTGAGTCGGGGCGGCACATCTTGTGTCTTGCGACAAGCGTGACATCACACGGATCCAGCGACAGAATGTGGTCAAAGAGCCTTTTAAACAAATTTTAAAATCCTCCCCTGTGGGGCGGATTTATTGGGAATGTTCTTCCTTCATCTGTATGTTATCAAGCGAAATACCAAGCCTTGGTTTTGCTAGAATGTTTCTATATGTGTAGTAAAACCCAGGGCTGATTTGAGTGCGTTGGTATTTCCCTCCCCACTTTGTTTTCTGTCGTGGAAAAAAAGCAAATGTTTGTAAAGGGGGGAGAGAAAGATCTTTATAAAATCTACCTGGGTAGAAAATAAGTCAAATAATTCTCTGAATTTCAGAGCGTTTGTGAACGTAGTATTTTTGTAAACACATTCATAAAGCTCTCTGGAGAAACATATGCCTTTGATTTTATTTTTTCCCTCCTCTTATAGGAGTAGCATTCTTAACTTTTGCCTTACATTTTTTTTAGCACAGCCTCAGAAGCTCCATGTTGTTTTTGTCCTGTAATAACCCTCACCCCGGCAAGGACAGGGCATCTTTGGGGTTTACCTCTGTCTCCAGCCCCCGGGAGGTTGTTTACTACTTTCAGCCTGGAATAACAGGCCAGTCCCAGGGATCCTCCCTGGGGAGTGGGGTTATTGGCATCTGCCAAAATACCAGCTCTGTGCTGGGCTGGGCTGGGCAGCAGGATGGTGCCTGTGGGGATGCTGTGGTGGGGGTGCAGAGATGCTGGCTGTGGGCACGGTGTCCGTGGGGCAGCAGGGGGATGCTGCCCATGGGAATGCTGTGATGGGGGTGCAGAGGTGCTGGCTGTGGGCACGGTGTCCGTGGGGCAGCAGGATGGTGCCCATGGGGATGCTGTGATGGGGGTGCAGAGGTGCTGGCTGTGGGCACAGTGTCTGTGGGGCAGCAGGGGGATGCTGTGATGGGGGTGCAGAGATGGTGGCTGTGGGCACAGTGTCTGTGGGGCAGCAGGGGGATGTTGTGATGGGGCTGCAGAGGTGCTGGCTGTGGGCACGGTGTCCATGGGGCAGCAGGGGGATGCAGGATGCTGCTGAGCTGCAGGGCAAGCACAGCCCCTGGCAGTGTGAGCTCAGCCCATGTTCTCCTCTTGGGGGGGAAGAAAACAGTGAGACCCTTTTCAGGAGCGAGGTGTGTTCGAGCCTATATTTGGATGCTGCGCCTCTTCTAAATTTGGTTTCTCCTCATTAATACAGGAGCTGTTTTAATCGCCCTGTAGGGAAAAACATGGGGTTGCTGTAGGGTGGGTTATTCTGGGGTTTTTTTCCTGTCTTTTATGAAAGGCCAAGGTCTGTTTTGGAGGAGGGAAGGTGGAGGAAGGGGTGGAGGGTGGGAGGGTCTGCTGCTCTGAGCTCCTTTGTGCAGGAGCCCCAGGCTTCCCGCTCCCATCCCTCTGGGCTGAGCAGGGGCTCTGGAATGGGGGGCAGCTCCTTCCCTCTGCAGTGGAGGCACTGGGGCAGGCATGGCTGTGGAACAGAGCTGTGGGAGGGGGATCCACATGCCCACGTTTCCATCTCTTTTCCCTGGCAAAGGCAGCCTTTGGGCTCCCAGCAGGGCCGTGGTTGTCCCCAGCTTGGGGAGCGTGCAGAAGGACACGTGGCAGCATCGTGCTAAACTGGGTGTTTCTCTGCCTTTTGCCGTGACCCAAACCAGGCTTTTCCCCCTCGCAGCAGCACGATGTGCTCGAGTGGGAGTGATGGAGGAGCAGTGGCTGGGGATTCTGTGTGGCTCTGTGTGTCGGGGCTGTGGGAACGCGTGGAGTGGAGCTGTGCGTGGGAACAGGCGCGTCCCCCCCGCCAGGCTCCTTCCCAAACTGAGCCACCACACTGTCACTCCGTGTTGTCACGCAGTCCTTTGCACACCCCTGGAGACCCTCCCTGGAGTGCCAGAGGTGTTTGTAATCCAGCTCCCTCCTGCATCCATCAGGGAGGGCCGAAGGCTCTGGTGGTTTGGTCTGGTGGCCGTGTCCTGGTGGCCTGGGCTGCTGCTCCCATCCATCCGAGCTGCTGTGACCAGCAGAGGCTCCTCATCCCTGTGCCTGATGCTCCACAGTCATTCCTCCAGTCACAGCAGCATAAGGAGCGTGGCTGGACCTGCCCTTACTCAGGGACAGGGTTTGGTGATGGCCTTCAGGGTTGTTGGTTGGACTCGATGCTCTTAGAGGTCTTTTCGGTCACAATTCTGTTCTTCAGGTGCCCCTGTGCAGGTCTTGGTGGCAGTAAAGTTTCAGAGAAGATGCTGATAAATATGAGCAGGATAAAAGAGATTTAGGCCACCCCAAAAAGTGTAAAAGTAGGAGTCCGGCAGGTTATTGCAGTAAAAGCATAAAGGGCATAAAATTTAAAACCCCAGACACCCTGAGGAAATACAACAAAATTGAATTAGTTACAGGAATTAATTCATTTTTGCTAACTCCTGTTATTAATAATTTAAGTGATCTGAGATGGAAATTACAATTATAACAGTTACTTTTTGCTGTATTTCAGGGTACTCTGCCCTCCAATAATTTGACCTAGTTTATTGGTGGTTTCATTCCACTTTCTCATTTTGAACACTTCCTTCTTGTTTCCAGCTTTGTCAGGTCTTCTAAATATTTTACTGTCTGCTCCATTCCGGGGTCAAATGGGACAAGCATTAACTTCTGGCTAAAAAAAACCTGGGCTGGAAACCAGTACCAGTGAAGTCCCTTAATGGAACAGATGCATCTGACCTGAAAAATTACTTGTATGCTCCAAAATTTACTTCCCCCCTTCTCCAAGAGTATCTGATAAAAGATTTTTCTACCGTAAAAATCCCTTCCTCACATCCTTAGACCATTCCAGTTTCCCAACCCCACACCTTTCTGTCCATATTGGCTCGAATGAGGGCTTTTTTGTCCCCCTGCTTTAGTCTTCTAGTAGTCTTCCGTGGTGAAGATTAAGTTCATAACGAGGATTTGCTTTTCAAAAAAACAATGTTTGCCTTTTGTGCAAGTGGTGTGGAGTCCCTGCTGGAGCTGTTTGCTCGCTCTGAATTCCAGGGGGTTGCAGAACCCACGCACGTGCTCCAGGGGAAGCAGCAGATTCCACAAGCACTGTGTGTGTGTGTGTATGGAGAAATCTTTGCTTTGTTGTGATAGCTCTCGTCCCTAGGACAGATGTCCTCAACTAATTTTTTTAATGAAATGCGAATGATGGGTAGTGCAGGGCAGTATTTCCCAGTGCCTTTTGGAATGTGTTTTTCTGTGAGGAGTGAAACGTGTCGCTCGGAGCAGCAGGCAGGGGATGGAGAGTTCCTTCCCATATTTATCAGGGAGCAAACCTGACGGGTCTTTAGATAGAAGCTGGAGAGTTATGTTTGTGTTTATCCCTTTGACTCGTTCTCTAATGTATTTTATAGCAGACTTCTTCAAGTGTGTGGTGTATTGTGTATCTGATAAAATCCTTGTAAGGCATTAGGCCCAACTTTGAGCAATTAATATTTGTACTTAGTGAATTTTGCAAGCAGTATTAAATCACTGAGATTAATCTCCTGACTTCCCTCCCCCAACCTTCCTGAGTGAAAAATACAGGTGTGTCATTTATTCTTTCACAAGAAAAATGGTTTTCCTGTGCTGTATGTAAAGCATCACATTTCTGCAGTGTCTGTGAAGAGACACAAACAATCTCTTTGTCTGTGGTCGTATTCCTGACAGAAAAAGTTCTTTAGAAAACAATTCTTGTTCCATTCTTAGTCTTGTACAAGGGCAGACAGAGCTTTTCCACCCCAGGTGACCATCCTAATCATCATGGTTTCTTGGCCAAATTTTTTTGGTTTTACTTTTGAGAAGTTACAAACAGAGTGCTGCTTAAAAAAAAAAAAAAAAAGAAAAACAAAAGAGTGTTTCCTGCCTTGTGTTCCTGAGCTGCGTGGGCTGATGGGCGTCCCATTCCCTTCCAAGCTCTTCGGGCTTGGGGCTTTGTGAGCAGAAGTTGTTGAGCTTCAGTTGGAAATGCAGCCCTTTACTCTGAAGGCTCCAGGCTGTGACCTGCATCTTCAAGTTTGTCTTTTCCTCACTGTGCCAGAAAGGGATAAAGTCACATCACTTTCCAGCTGATGTTTGTGTTTGTAGTTGGTGAGACAGCCCTAGTGAAGCAAATGTGAACTTTGAGAGCACTGGAGTAGCTTCTCCCCCTGTCTTGGTCTGGTTGCCTGGCCCAGAGCAGGAGGCCACGGTACCTGGTGCTCCTGCATCACTCCCTGGGCTTGCACAGGGACCTGGAGTGCTCAGGGGATTTCAAACACCAAAGCCAACCCCCTGACGTGCATCACCACAACATCAGCTCTGAAAGGCATTGGGGTAGATTATTATGCAGTGTGTTCAAAATCAGAGTGCATCCCGAGCCTTGGGATTTGCTGCCTGGGTCTCTGGATTGATGGGATGTCTGCTCAGTGAAAGAACAACCACGGAGGGGTGATGGATGGGGGATGGCCTTTGCAAATCACACCAGGGTGGGGAACCAGGGGGGGATGCGAATGACTGATAAGTAGCACTCACTGTAAGGAGCTTAAAAATAAAGGAATAATCTGAGAGCGGCTATAAATTGCAGGAATTCGGGGTCTCTCACTTGTGGCTGTGCTGCAATCCCTGTTGCAGCTCTTCCTTTTATATCCTTTGTCCTCTGAAATACCTCGCTGCTAGGGCTGGGCTCTTCTTTCTTTCTTTCTTGGCTCGGCAGCTGCAGTGCTCGGGCTGGGAGGCTGAGATGCTCACAATGCGCTGCCTGCTGCCAAGAGAGGAGGTATTTGCATTCATTTTCACTTTCTTATTCTAAATACGGAAAACAAATAACCCCCCTATGGTCCCACTGAGTCCTGCCTCCCCTAAAATGTAAATATATCGGAGGATACACAACTTGGAGTGTTTAGTGGGGCTGTTTTACATCCCTCAGCTTACCAGGCAGGTAATAGGAGTGTCCGTGTTCTGTGAACAAAGAAGGCTTACAGTATTCCAGAATAGCTGTATTTTAAAAAGCTAAAATTATATATATGTATGAAAAATGGCAGTAGTAGGTTTCATAGCAGTTATTTAACTGATTATAAGCATGATATTTTATTCACATTGTTTTTTCTGAATGATTTTCTCTTTTTTCTCAAAATTACAATCCTGTCAGGAGCAGTCTTGGCTCAAAAGAGGCAAATTGTTCTCATTTTTCACTCTCTAAGTAATTCTGACAACGATGCAAGAAGGAATGAGAAAGTTGTGTGAAGTTCTGCCAAGTGCAGCTTTTGAGGTGCAGAGCTGGCTGCTGGAGTGACTCCTGTGGGGACTGGGAGTGTTTGGGATGCATGTGGGATGCCATTCCGTGCCACCCTGCCCCTCTCCTGGCAGGCTGATGAATGGCAAACAAATGGCATGATCACCTTTCCGAGTGTGGAGCTTGGGATGTGTTGGCTGGATTGTGAAGGCAGCAATTCAACCAAAGGGACATAATTTAGGGGTGATGGGTCAGAGAAGCCCAGAGACTGCAACTCCAGAGCTTTATATTGTAACAGACTGACTAAAACAGATACCCAAAATAACCCTCCTGCCACCACAGCTGTTTTTGTGTGTCTGCTCAGGTTCTCCTAAGCCCCTCGTTGTGATTCAGACCACTGTGCAGAAATGCACTGGGCCATCTTTCTTTAATGCATTAAATGATCTATAATGTGTTTCTTTCGTGGTGAAACCCCGCTGCCTCAGCATGAAGAGTGTACATGTGTATTTGGTTAATTCAACATGTTTTCCTCCCTCAGTACTGGAAATAGGACATTTTAGTCCTCCAGTCACCACTGCAGCAAACCCATTGTGTTCTGTGCAGTGCGTGTTTGGCTTTCCTTTCCACCTGAACCATCAGGATAAAGAATCAGAGTGCTAAAGGGGAAAGGCAATCTGCTGGTGCTTGTTTAGAAATACCAAATAACCTCAGTGTGGGGTTTTTATCTCGCTGTCTTTGTGGTAAGAGTGGTAGAGAAAAGACACGTGAAAGCCCACGACAGCATGGCCTGTAGCAGCTCTGCAGATTGATTTAGACATCCCATTCAGAGCAGAGATTTGAGACACAGTGATGAAATCAAACAGCTTCAAATCACCTCTCACTGATTTTTATGAAGAGAAGCCCCTACCTGCAGAACCAGGCTGAGGTTACGATCAGCTCGGCTTTGTTTTGTGCACGTGTGCTTTCCAAAGGGCTTCTCTTCTGTGCCTGAATGGCTGCTCCTCCAAGCCTGGAGTGCAGGAGCTGGTGCTGAGCAGCTCCAGCACCACCCAGTGCATGTGCTGCCCTTGGAAGGGCCATTCCCGTGGAGCTGTGCCTGGGTCAGCCGTGGCGTGGGGCGGTGGGAGGTCCCCGTGGGGCACCGGGGGACGCGCCTGGTGATGCTGCTCCAGACTCATAAACAAACCATCACGTGGGTGTGCAGGGATAGACAGCCCGGCATTATCCTGATTGGATTTCCCCGCCGAGCTGGGGCTGGTTTGAATGTTTTGGAATGAGTGGTGAATGAAACAACACAGGGCGCTTTTTTTTTTCTTTTCCTGTTTATTCTTTTCTTTTCCAGTTATTTTTTCTCTTCAGTTGCAGGCTTTAGGATGCACAAGGAGTGGCTGGACCTGTGAGAAGCCTCTCTAATGCAGGTGTTTGCAGTGCAGCCTGTTCTTCCTTCTTGACAAAAATACATGAGCGTGAGCAAGCACTGCACACTTACTGTCACGTGAGAGGATGTAGAGGTGCAGATAAAATCATGATTATAGTTGAGGATTTAAAGAATTTTCTCCGGTGCATCTTTTTTTCCCGTTTAGCCAGTAGAAGTTTTATTAAAATGGATTTCTCTGGCATGTAGTTCCTCAGCCCTACCAGGTACCCAGTGGAACACACAGCACTCTTGGATGTGGTGTGATTTTTTGGACTGGTGTGCTGAGCCTTGATTGGGAATGATTAGACTTGGAAAGCATTTAGCTCTAAATGTAATTATAGCTCAGTTTCTCCATGCCGAGTCTTTTGATTTTCGGTGTGCGCATTACAAATGAGCAGGGTGCTGTCCCTAAAACAATACACGCTGCAGGACTTCGCTAAGAAAATAACTTGGATCATGGGATTAGACTTAGAGCTGCTGAAGGCTTCTTAGTTGTAATCTTCATCCTTGGATGTGGGGGCTTAGTGATCCTTTCATTTGTTGGATGTGTGTCAGCATTGTTGTGTTATCGAGGTAACCCTGATCGAAGTCAACAAGAACCAGATTTGCACGTGCATCAGCTTTGCATCGTCCTGTCACTGGTGGGGTGGCCAGTGGGCTTGTGGACGTCTGGGAAGTACCAGACTCCTCATGATGCTTCACTGATCTGAGGGAATAGCTCAGGAGGTTGCATTTTTAGGAGTCTGGAATAGGAAGGAGGCTTGAGGAGTGATTTGAGAGCTCCAGGAAGAGCTGCAGAGTGTGAAAGCTCCTGAAGGATGATTTAGGCCAGTGGGGAGCAGGGGGAAAGCTGGTGTAGAGCAGCAGGTGGCAGAGGGAGCAGGATGCCATCTTCATCTGTCCGGGGATGAGACACACATGAGCAAAGCTGTGCCCTACCATGCAGGTGAGGTCAGACCTGAGGGAATGAGAAGCAGGCCAAGGGGCTTGTGGACTCAGAGAGCTTCTTTTAAATCTAGCTTGCTAGGTTTCAAACTGCATTTAAAAAGATTTTGGTTTCCAGAGACATTGCTATTAAGTTATTTGCTCTGAGCCTGTTCGGTTTTTGTTATCCATTGCACCGAAAGCCACAAAATGCATTTTAAAATTGTCTTTTCTCAGAGGTACTTGGTGCTCAGGAACACATTGACCTGGTAATGTCATTCTCCAAATGATAATTTTTAAGCCAGACACATTTGTTAATCTTAAAAAAGGCAGCTTGGAGCAATGTGGCAGGTTCAGATGCAGATGGCTTGGCCTGTGTCCCACGCTGTGCAGCTGTGGGCAGCTCCCAGGGACTCCAGGTTCCCTGTCTGTGCTGGGGGTGAAGTCCTGGCACATCCCCACGGGGGTGTTGAGGATGCAGCAGTGACTGCAGGGTGGTGGGGCTGCTGGTGGCAGCAAATCCAGTTGTGATTGGCACTGGCTGTGCAGGAGAAGGTTCCATCAGGCTTTGAACAGTCAAGTGGGCACCAGAGGTGAAAAGATGGGAACTGTGTGTGGCTGGAAGTGGCTGAACTGACTCTGTCCATGCGTGTCCATCCCATGATGGAAGAAGCCACCATCTCTTTCCAGTGAGCATAAAAACCAGAATTAGATGAACTTTTCTTTTCTCAAGTGACAAATTTGGCAGTGTTATCTCTTACAAACAATTATTGGCATGAAGTTAATTCAAAGACACTTAATGATGTAAGCTTGTAAACTTTCCCAGGTGGCACCATCTGCATATGTGATTGAAAAAACCAGAACGACAAAACAAAGAAAACAATCTAGTTTGAAAAGTGAAATTAATTTGTAAAGCTGTTTGGCTTATTTCTTGGAAAACCTTCAAAACTAAAAAAGTCCTTGAGACAAAATATGGCTGGAGGTGGCACCCAGTGCTCTGGTCTGGTTGACATGGTGGTGTTTGGTCAAAGGTTGGACTTGATCTTGGAGATCTTTTCCAACCTTTATTCTGTGATCTGTCCTGTATCCCTGCAAAGCCCTTGGCTCAGTGCTCTTTGGACAGACAAGCCTCACTTCTTTCCATGCTGAAGGTGGTATTTGTTGTCATCCTTTCAAGCCTGTAGAACTTCACCGGAGTATCTTTGTCCAAAAGGACCCAAGTCTGATATTACAAAGGTAGTTTATTTTTCAGACTAGGCTGGGTCCACTTGTTGGAGTTGAAATACCTGTTTCTTTGTGGTTACTGACATAGTCACTGGTAGAAATTTTGGCAAATATTCTCCAAACAAGCTGATTTCTAAAATAATTGATAAGATATCCTCTGACTTCTGCTTGGTCTTTTCCCTATTATGTACTAACAGTCTGGCAAGAAAATACTGGAACTGAATAGTGTTCTGTGATCCTGTGCTGAAGTCTGTAATTCAGGACTCCTTGCATTTTAAAAGAAAATTATCATGGTCATACAGTGTCAGGGGCTTTAGCATATCCAGGCAAACAGCTTCTTCTGTTCCTAAATCTTCTCCTTTTGGTCTAACATTGAGCAACTCATCATTTTTTAGTGCATCTCTGTGTGCCCCCGCCCGCCTTAAAATGGGCATTAAAAAGAGCACCTTGATTAGATTCCATACTTTGTAAAGCATTTGGAGAACTGCTGATTAAAAAGCACTGTATAAATGTGAAGTATATATTTTTATGTTCCTAAGCATTCATCAAATTTAATTCGTGAGAAGCGAGGCCAAGAAGCTGCTGTCGGTAGGAACGAGCTCTTTAAAACCTGGGAAGGGGAAGTGGAAGGTTTGTCAAATGAACTGTTGGTTGAAAAGCACTTCCCAGGAAAGGTATAACTGGATTAAAAGTTTCCCATGTGGGGAAGGCCATGGCATGGGAAGGAGGGAGTAATTAGTCATTTTGGAGATGCTGCTGGAGCAGTTAATCCTGCAGCGGCAGCGTGGCCACTGGCGGATGCTGCATCCTTGGGGATGATCCCTGGGAAGCTGCTTTGCTTTCTGTCATCACTTTAACAAGCCCTGGTGCCTGGATAAAGTGCTTCAAACGAGCCTGAGAAATATTTCAGCTGAAATATGTATTAAGGGTAGTAGCTGGCCCAACCCCTTACTTTTTCCCCACGTCATTCCTAATTCATAAAAACAAACCATAGAACTGCCTTGAACTTTGTGCAAAAATCTGTTGCTCTGTAATTTGCAATTTAAATGATACTTCTCTGTGTTTGACTGCAGGCAAGATCAGCCATTCTATTCCCATCCAATTTAATGCTTTTAGTTTTGGGTGTGTGCGTGGGACATCCTGGAATACTAATTATTTTTTCCCCTCCCTGTTTCATGTTTCGGAGCCATCAACAAGCAGGATCTGCTGGTATTCGGTAGTTGCCTTTTATTGTTTTTCAGCCAAGGTTGTGTCTGCAAATTTGGGTTTGTCTGGGGTTTTGTTTGGTTTTTAATCAGTGTGATTTTTAAACTGTGTGTTCGGGCTGGTGTTTGCATAATTACAGCAGACTTCATTTAATGGGTATGGAAGTGGAGGTTCATGTAACTGCAGAGAAGGCAGAGCCTGCCCTGCTTGAAATAGAGACAGAGCCGTTTGTTGTTTCATTTTGCAGTTGTAAACATTGAGAGAGAAATATCATTTCTAATGGTGGGATAGGAAGGTGTTTCTCAAATGGAGTGTGGTTTGGTGGCAATTAAGCCCTGTCCCCCTCCAGCTACCCCAAAACAGCCTGTTACAGTCTGGGCTGGCTGGATAGAGGTGGTAGGTGACTTTGCCACAGCATTTCTCAGCATCAGCATGACACATTTGTGGGGCTGATAGGATATTGAGAACTGTATTATGGCAAGAAATATTTTGTCCTTGCTCAGCTTTGTGTACTGTAAATACACACCGGGAGAGCATAGGGAATGGTGTGGCTGGGGTGCTCAGAATAAATCAGTAAGAGGAGGAGAAGGTACTTCTGAAGAGTGAAAACGCAGTGTAGCATCTTGAGGAAATGGATAAAGGGAAGTGTGGTGATGCTTTCGCCCCTCTGACCTCTGTAACCAGAGATATCTGCAGTTATTGGCTCAAGGAGACCCATAACTGGAAGAAAAGGTAATTGCCGTCTTGTTACTGCAGTATTATTGAGAAATAAAACTTAGAATTCAATAAATTTTCCATTTGTAGGTGTTTATAGGTGTCCTGTAAATCTAATCATTTGTAGGGTAAATGAGGCTGTAGCAAGTTTCATGGTCTGTCTGAAACCTGCACGTTCTGCATGAAGACCCTGTAAATACTGATATTACTGAATGGTACAGCTTGTTTGCTTTGGAAACCTGTGTTTTCTCCTGTACCTAGTACTAATCCTCTGCGGAATTAATGAATTTTAGTGGAATTTTAAGTGAATTTTTAAAAACTGTAGAAAAGGGTCTGTCAAATTACCACACGTTGTGGAAGAACATCATTGCTGTGCTGCAGCATAAACGTTTTTAATGGTGTAAATATGTGGAACTATTTTGCTATGAACTAGCAAAGTGTTCTTGTTTAAAAGATGGGATGTGTTTGCGTGATTCCTGGGTATTCATTTGGATCAGGAGTGTCACCCAGCCCTCATTCATGGCAAGTCCATATTTTTCCTCTGCATTTGGATACCCGATAGAGTCTCTTTCTCTGCCACCCGCAGAGGTGTGGAGTGGGGCGAAATGGGAGGGTGAAGTTGCAGGGGTTTATCTCCCCTGGGTTTGTTGTGGTGGCTGCTGAGCAGCTCACAGAGGGGCTGCCGGCGGGCACAGCGCGGTGCCAGCCCAGCGTGGCACTGCACACGCACAGGGCCTCCAATCCCCCTGCCCTTCCCTTGGGGGAGCTGCCAAAACCACAGCGCTCGAGGCCTCTCCCTCCGAGTGCCGCCAGTGCCCGAGCGAAACAGCCCCCAGCTTGTTCCTCTGGGACACAGGCCTGCCTTGTTAGGAAATCGGTGAAGTTTGGGAACCCACAATACCTCACATAGCTCTGTGTACAGTAACGGAGGGTGGAAATAGGGCCATAGGCATGAGCAACCAGACGAGCTATAAATATAGAATACTCTCTCAATTCCAGTTTCGTTAGTCATGGGAGGACAGTGAGAGTTTTATAAACTTATAAGGAATATACAAACAGTTCTGAATTTAAAATAACTCCGTATAATTTTTTTTTAGTGTGTGAAAAGAGTATTCTTTTTTGAGCCCATCCATGTAAGTATCTGCTATACACAGAGCGTAAGGATCTGCGTATTTATATGTTCATGTGAATGTGACTTGAGATGACAAAAAAAGGTACCGGAGAAGAAAAGCATAGCTCAAAACGTGCCAAACTCGAGCAGAAACAGAGTGGGAAGCGGCGTGCTTCCTACTTTGTGCCAATATCAAACCCATGAATCCCCTCTTTTTCTTTAACACGTGCTGTCTGGTGCCATCTCCAGCTTCAGTGTCTCTGAGCTGGCTGTGCTGCAGCCTGGGAGCCCCTGTCAGATCCAGGGATATGGCTCACCTTGGCTGTCCTTCCAACAAATAAATAAATAAAACTCCGGGACTCCCTAATCTGATCACAAATGCTTACTACAGGGAAGGATTTAGAAAGTCCAAAGCAATGTCATTAGTATTTTTCCCCAGTCTACTAACAGGAATTCCTCAAAAGCACGTGCAAGTGTGTAAGCAGAGACAGCTCCAGCATCCGAGCATTACCTGTGTGTGACGTGGCTGGCAGTGCTGTGTGTCCTGTGAGTGTGTTCTGTGTGGCTGCAGTTTCTGGGGGATGACACAGGCAGGCAGTTTATTTTATCAACCTGTTGGAAGAACTGAAACAGTTCCACCTCAGAATGGAGGAGGTTTCCTTCCAAAGGTAGTGAAGTAAGTCCAGGCTGGATGGTCTCACCCTTCCCTTAGGGCAGAGGAGGACCCTGAGCCCACCCCTGTGCTGTTCCTATTTTCCCAGTGTCTTCTGACTCAGGGGGTTGAGACCTTTGCTTGAGCTGTGCAGGGTTTCAGAGCTGCTGAACTTGCAGTGGTTTGCCTGGCACTTCCTTCCAGTGCCTCCTTGGATTGGGAGCATCCTTGCACTTCCCAGAGCAGGCTCTGCAGTCTGGCCCAGTCTTTCCTGTCCAAACACAGAGCTGTTCAGGAACTACAAGCAAAGAGGCAATTATTGCAGCAGTTCTGTTCTTTGGAGATCAAACCATGTAGGATGGAGTTAAAAGTTCATATCCAGATAGTCCAGGGTGATTTACAGACTATGAAGGCAATTTGCATGAAGTCTGCAAAGATAGCTTAACATTTTCCCTTTTCCCTCTGAAACGCTTCCATCCACAGTTGTGGTGTATGACAATAAACTGATTTTAATGCAGCTTTTGAGTCAGTTGTATCGTTCACGCTGTCCATGTTGCCTGTAGATTTGTTAAAATGCATTAAGAAATGGATTAATGCACAATCTTCTGTCTGCTTTTAGGTCTTCCAAACTCTGGCACCTTCTGTATTCCCTCTGTGTTTATAAAACAGAGGAAGATTTAGAATGAAAAAAAATCACTCCATAATTGCTAATACCAAGGAAAGAGCTCGCCTTTGCTTGTGGATCTCAAGAGCACAATTCTCAGTTGCTGTCAGATTTGCTTACACTCTTGCATTTCTGGAAGTCCTGAAGGAAATACTTTATTTGATCATTGTAGCATAATTGCCTTAATATTGTTTGGAGCGTTGTTGTCATTAACAGGTCCCTTCACTTGCAATGTGCAAATATTGTAAGTGATGTTGTGCTCCCACACTGAGTCGTTTGTAATTTAAAACAAGTGCACCACGTGTCTCTGACTTCTCAAACCATCAGTATTCAGGCACCTTGTTCTGCCCTTGCATTATTGTTCTGCTTTTTTCTTGGGTTTTGAAATAACTAGATCTTAATCCTGGGTTTTGTGGCTTGTCTCACCAGCAGGTGAACAGCTTGAAAAATCTTGCACTGTAGTAAAACAGTTAGAATGTTCTTGCTCTTTCTGGCTGAAATTCCTTGAATTTTCTTCTTTTTGGTGCTTCAGTCCCAGTGGGCTTTGTGTTATCTGTCGTTTCCTAGTTGGAAAGAGCCAAAACTGTCAAGGTTTGCCCTACTGTGTGTTGTAACCAGTTTTCATGAAGATTTTTTCCCTCCAGTTTTAGTGTAATTAGCCTTTGGCTGGAGCAATGTTGATTTCTGCCTCTTGTGTTTGATTGCTGGTGCCAGAATGGTTAAACTGTGGATGGGCACAAGGCATAAATGCAAAGGGCATTCCTGAAAGGAAGCAGGAGCTGAATCCCTCTGAACCAGTGACTCCTGTTTGCCCTGGATTAAACTGCTGTGATCCTTCAGCATTAAGAGAACTCCATCATTTAGGCCAGTGTGATAATGTTATCAAACTGTCTTCCTCCCTTAGAATAAATCTGGAATGTGAAGAGTATTCTTCCTCCAGCTGGGCTTTTGCCAGGAGATGGCTGACCAGCACTCCTTGCTTGCAGTATATTAATTAAACCCTGTAAAGCTTATTGCCTTACACTTGCAGCCCTTGGAAGACAGGCAGATTAAATCTAGCTTTAAGCAACAACAAGCAAAACCCCAATCTATTGCTCGTAATCTGCACTGGAAAGAGAAATAATTTGCCTCGGAGCTGTTCTTGGGCAGCTCTTTGCTTTCCTTATCTGCTCCTGCAGAGTTCAGGAACTTCAGCTGCCCCTTCAGGAATGTGGACCAGTTTGTGACAGGGATGGGCAGTGGAGGGGGAGCAGCTTCCACCACCACGGCGGGACTCTCATGTTCCTGCCTTCATCCCCCACTCTTGTCGGTGCTGCTGTTCTGATTTGCACCTTCCAGTGGGAAATTTCCCTTTCCCCAGAGGAAATGTTTCTGGGACAGAGTGGTACTGATGGTAACACATTCCCAACCAGTTTGTTTACCCAGTGCTGAAGAGAGAGTGGAACTGGCCTGGACGCCCGAGAGCTGGTTGTGTGTCTGCCTCCGTGGGGTTTGTTTATGTACTGAATTTATGCTGGCGTGGAAGGGACAAAATGGGCTTGTTTTTTCCCTCCCTGTCTCGAGTGCCAGCTGCAGTGATGCCAGCCTGGGCTGTGCTGGGCAGCAGAAACTGTTTGGAAAGAGAATGCAATTCGTGCTGCCTGGGTTTGTCAATAACTTGTGTTTATTTGCACCTTCCTGGGCCGCAGTGTTACACTGTGAGTGAATGCTCTACCTGTGCTGTCCGTGGGTTCCTCTTGACCAGGGACTCAGGGAGTTGTTTTCTTCACCCAGATGTCCTCCTGCTCTGGTTTTGGTGCGGTGGGAGTCGCTGTAAGGCTGCTGGAGCTTTAGCAGGGTGGATTGCTTCACTTGCAGGAACCTAAAGGGACAGGAGGGTTTACAGTGCCAGAGTGTCCCCGAGTCCTCCACTGCCTCTAAATCCAATGGACTTAGCACACATGTTGTTATGTATCACAGCTGGGAAGCCGGGAAGCTGTTTGGGTGTCACTTCTAGGGTAAGGAATGAATGAGGGGTGGCCAAAGGAGGAGCGTGTGGGGTCATCGAACTCCAACGTATCCAACTGAAATGTGATCATTGAACGATGAATGTTTCCTCTCTTTCACAGACCTTATGGTGTTTGGTGGGGCTGGACTTTCCTAACCTGTCTCCTTCTACTTTCTTCCACTCCTTTTGCTCTGGAATCACCTACAGGTGTTTCCATCTGAGCAATGTGCTCCAGCTGCTGCACAACTGGCTCTACAGGCGTTGGTGTGCTTTGGTTTTCACTCCTCAGGTCCAGAGGAGGGGAATGCAAGAATGCATTCCTTTATCAGTCTTCCATATGATTGAAAATTGGGCAGTTGGTGGCCTGATGTCAGGTTGGGCAAATCCTTGAAGGTTGTTCTGAGGTTCTGGATGCTTCATCACACCTACATCTGTGCCAAACTGAAATACTGAGAAGCAGGAGACCAGAAAGCTTTGTGTGGAAGCCGACCAGGCCTGGTGAAACTTCTGCTGGATCTGTGTAGCAGGAAGAAGATAATTCACAGATGAACTTTGGAATAACTTCAGGATCCTTGGAAAGATCTCTGAGATGAAAATGGGCTGGTAGTGATGGGGATAGAAATGTGAAAAATGTGGCTGTGGAATGATCTTGAGTTGGATGTAGCCTGTGGGCTGTAGACTTAGTGTAAGTTGGTGTAGACCTGTCCAAGTGTTTTGTTGGTGGCCATGACTCTGTACAGACCAGAGGTTCAAAGAAGGAGGAGATGGTCCCTTTCAGGTCCTGCCAGTGCTGGGTTGAACTGCACCTTTGGGATCTGGCAGTGTCAAAAGCTGCCAGACTTTATGCCGTAACTACCAGAAAACAGTTTGATGTGGCAGCGTTTTTTGCCTTCAGGATTTTCACTGAATGGGAGATAAACAGTTTAGGAGCACTGGGAGGAAACAGCAAAGACAAACAATGCACCATTGTTGATCTGCTGCTAATACCTGTTCCTGTAGTAATGTAGAGATTTATAGAACTGCTCTGAGGGGCCTCTCCAGTCCCTTGGAGATGACTTGCACCCATGTTTCTGTGATCAGAAGACGTTACTGCTTGTGTTTAATATGCGTATTTCCTTATTGCAGCCTTTATTCTGTAGTTGTTTGATTCCAGCCCTGACCATGAATCACTGAAACTGGATTTTCTGAGTAATGTCTCTCCAGTCTCTCTATTCTCACAATACACTGGGCAAAAGAAATCAGGTCTTGTATAGGCTGCCTGAGCATTTGAAGTCAGCTGTTTGAAAGGCAGTACCAAAGCTTAGCCCATTAAAATGCAATATTTTTCAAATTCTGTCATGTAGAGGGATTAACATTCCAAAAGTGACCGTATTTTTCTGTCTTTGTGGATAAATTTAGACAGCTAATTTTTTTCAGTAGTTGGCCAGGAGAAAACACTCCCTTCCTCCTCTGGTTTCTGCTCAAAATTAGGCACTTTTTTTCCCTGAAACATTACTTTACATGAAGGATGATGCTCTGAAAAAGCAGAAACAGTATTTAAAAAAAAAAAAAGGATCAAATACCATTTTACAAGGAGAGAAAGAATCTTTCAAAAATATTTATCCCACACTTGGCAACCTTTTGCTCACCCGCATGTGACTGGCACGGTGCCATCCTTGGCCGGGGCCGGCGCCTCTGCTTGCCAGGAGTCTTCCTCTTCTGGCCGCATTTCCCCTCCCTGTGACCGATTGTTTATTCACCTGATTTTGGTGTTTCAGCCCTGCTGTCTCGGAGGTGATGGGGACACTTTGGTGTGCGCAGACTCCCCGAGAGCCGCAGTGGCAGTGCAGGGTGTTGGCAGCGGGCTCGGGGCTCGTGGCACAGGGCAGGGAGGTGTTGGATGGCACACAGTCCCACTGCCACCTCCTTGCACTGAGCCTCTCCAGAGAGGAAGGGCTGTAGGGTCACATCATTGTTCCTTGCCCTTTTTGTTTTAACATCTTGGGGGTTTTAACTGAGAGCAATGAGTCTCGGAGTCAGGTTCTCTTGGGGTGCCTCTTCTTCCTAAATCTTTGCATTTGGTTTTGAAGTGTCTCCTTTCTATATGTCAAGACTGAATCTGATTTGCTCAGTAAATGGGCATCTTGGAATGAAATATTTTGCCTTGTTTTGCAAGTGATTGTAGGATTTTCATAGTACTCAGAAAATCTCCTTAATTTTGTTGACAAGGAAAGCTCAGTTGAAGAACTCAGAGAGAAGGTGAAGCATGGATGGTCAAAGAACGTCCTGTGGTTGGTTTTGCACCAGTAAACTTGATTTGTGGCTGCTGCAACCCTTGTACTGTCCTTCTCTGGGGATCTGATGATCTGACAGGGCTTTCACTCCCTAAATGTAAATGGACACTGGTCCAGTCAAGCCTCATCATCTCTTTATTAAAGTGCTTAAGGCTCTGCCCTTCTTCAGGTCTTGCTTTGACTTCCTCCTCCCATGGCTGCCCTCCAAGGTCTCTGATATTTTCCATTATTTTGGTATCTCTGTGTGATGACAATTACGTATTTTTTGCCCTTGGGCTTGTCAGCAAGGATTTGTTTGGTGGGGTTGAGGTTTTTTGTATCCAGTCATCAGCCTTCATGGTCCAAGGCACTGTTGGACCTGGCTGATAAATCCTGTCCCCAAACGTCAGCACCGTTTCCTTCTGTTTGTGTCTTTAATGCTCTTGCAGACTGAAGTCAACAAGTTACCCAGTGTATTTCAGGGTGCTTTTTTTTTTTTTTTTTGGCCCAAACACTGCATTTTACGTGTTTTGGTACAAATCTAGCACAGTTTGGGAGGGTGAGGGGAGGCCGGATGGGGCTGGGCTGTGAGGTCAGCCAGTGTTGTTTAGGAAGGTTTTCAGAGCAGGGGTATCTGAGGGACCCGGCGTGTGAGGCAGATAAGGCTTTTGGTTGTTGATAATGTGTCCTACACACACTGAAGTTCTTGTTCTGCCTCTTCAAAGGAACAGGATACCCATATTGTCTCCAGGCTGAAAACTCTGCCAACGTTAGCAAGAACAGGCAGAAAATAGGACTGGGGGAAAAGAGAGCTTGCTGAGCTTTTATAAAATAATCTTTAAAAAGTTTTCTAGAGTTTATGTTAAAATGGTTGTGATTAAAATATTACTATAGTTTTGAAAACCTGTTCCACTGCTTGCCTTTTTCGTGTGAACTTGTGTATCCTTCTGTGCTCCAATTTATATTTCTGTAGACGAGAGTCAGCAGATTTACCAGGAGATGCAGGGAATCCTATTTTTGTAGCAGACTGCTCATGAATGGCAGAGGCATTAAGGGAATACAGGAGTCTTTCCCAAGAATGAAATAAACTCAGGCTTTCTGTGCTATGTTTATCTCAACACTTAATGTGGCAGTATTTGTTTTTCAGCAAATTGTCCAGATGCAAACAGCAAATCGGGGAGTTAATCAATACATCAGTAATGATCTTTGTGGAGGCATGGGAGGGGCGTGTGTTATTTTTGTTTTTAGTAGGACTTTGAACTGGAAATGTAGCTACCACATGAAATCTGAGTTCTGGCACCCACTCAGTACAGCAGTCCATCTGCTAGCAAGACACACTCATTTTTTAATTTTTTTAAATCCCTCAGTAGTGGCAAATGCAAGTCCTGTGCACTTTAGGGTTAGAGGCAACTTGTGAGGCCTTCCTAAAGTGGCATCTGGGCAGACTTTTTTACACTGGTGCAGATTGCAATAAAAAAGGGATACATACCTGCATGCACGTTTTATTTTCATGGAAGGTTTTTGGTGTGTATGGGTATTTTTCCCCTTTCAAGAGAAAAAAACCAATCCAGCATCCTTACACCATGCATTATTTAGCAGTGATTGCCTCTGCATCCCTGCTCTCTGCAGTCTCACAGCCTCTGCAAAAATTGCCTTAATTTGGCCTGCATGTGATACTTGTGCTACCTGGGCAGGCACTGGCTGTCCTCGTGCTCCCACCTCCTTGTTCTCATGGTCTCCCCTCTACATCCATTAAAAAAAAATTGAAATTAATCAGGGTCAATATAAAATCATTTTGATAAAAAATGCAAAATTCTCTGGTGGCATTTTGGCAAGTCCTTTGCAAGGCAGGCACTACCTTAGAGCTGTCAGAAAAGGGGTTCTTAGAATTAAAACTCAGATATCAAAGTCCTTGATGCAGAGCTATGAGCAGTGGGATTGGATTGTTTGTGTTTGTTTGTGGGTGTTTTGCTGGGTTGGTTTGTTGGTTGGTTGATTTTTTGTGTTGGGGGGGAATTATTATTGCTTGGTAGCACTGCCATGTTTTATCCTGTGTCATGATGATGATGCTCTGCTCAGTGGCATTGGAAAAACACACTGCAAAGGCTGTCCCTCATTTTGGGAAGAGGGAGGGCATCAAGATTTTAGGGTGTTTAGTCCTGCATTAAAACAACACCATAGCTGCAAACTGGAAGATAAATCACAGTGCAAGGACTTGCTTGGAACTGTCCTAGTTTCATCAGCCGCTTCCATGTTCAGTTTGGGATATGCAGTTCTTTCCTGGTTCTCTGCTGTTTGCTCAGATCATTCTGTTCAGATATCTGTGCTGCTTCTCTTGGGTCTCGCTGTAGTGGCACCGCTGAAACCCAGTTTGCAGCTGTTGTTGCTGGTGCAGAGTTTTAGCTCAGTTAGAAAGTGGCAAACAACTCCTAAATGCAAACCAGATTTCCAGTGCGTGTGTTTGCAGAGCCTCTGGCACGTGGCTCGTGTGGCTAAAAGGCCATACAGTGCTGTAATCAAAATGCTGTTGGTACATAAATATAATGCTGCCACTTCTTTTGATCTGGGAGTGGTGAGCTCGGCTGCTGAGGCTTCTGCTCTTTGTTCGTGTCTTCCAAGCTGAAATGCTTTCACATAAAACGAAATGTCTCCATAAATTTGCACCCCATTTTTTTTCTCATGCCTTTCATATTTTGTTGTCTGAACCCAGAGTTTGAGGATAAAGCAGAATTCTGTTACGCTCTTCAGGGGAAAATAGTAGCTCCATAATTCCTCGGTATTTGATGTGGATGATGATTTGATACTTTATTAAACCGCATTTTGCACACATAAGCAACATTGGGATGCTACTCTGGGGTCAGCCTAACCATGTGTGCTGCAGTAGAGCAGTGCTTCCTTCTACAAGTGTAATTAAGTTGTTTGAAGGAAGCTTGTTTTCTTGCCAGTGAAAGACCAATTTGAAGTACAAATAGGAAAGACAAGAAATGCTTAGAAAGACAATAAGCCAGCATGCCAAAAAAAAATGAAATTATCCCTAATCCTAGGGCTGTGGAGTAGGTTCCAGTACTGCCTGTTTCCATTATCCTTATGTTGATCTTGCTTTCAGCAGTTTTCTTTATTACTTATTTCGTTCACGCCATAAATTTGATCTGAGCAAAAGATACTTCCAGGCAACCCAAACTGAGCAAACTAGAATATTTTACAAGAGTGGTGTCTGCATTGTTGGGTTGGGGGGGGTTTTCCCAGCGATACCCCAGAGCCCATGGAATCAAAGCGTGGTGGAGGGGTGGTTTTTCCCTGGGGTGCTGCTCTGAGCCTGCCTCGCTTTGTGCCCCACAGTGTGCCCCAGCTCGTGCGGGAAGCGAGCCTGCACCGACCAGAACGAGTGCTGCCACCCCGAGTGCCTGGGGAGCTGCACGGCCCCGGACAACAACACGGCGTGCGTCGCCTGCCGCAACTACTACTACGAGGGGGTCTGCATGCCCACCTGCCCCCCCAACACGTACAAGTTCGAGGGCTGGCGCTGCGTCACCAGGGAGTTCTGCTCCAAAGTGCCCGCCACGGACGCCAGCGAGTACGAGAAGTTTGTGATCCACAACGACGAGTGCATGGCCGAGTGTCCCTCCGGCTTCATCCGCAACGGCAGCCAGAGGTAACACAGCCCTGGGGGAGTCTGTGCTGGGTGTCCTGGGGGGGTCTCTGCTCCCAGCCCTGTGGTGTGAGGTGCTGGAAGGAGAAGTGAGGGCTTACAGCGGGGATTTGGCTTCCTGGTGGAGCCTGGCGTAGGTGAGCTCACTGCTGAAGGCTCTGCGGGTGTTGTCAGTGGCCTCTGGTTCATCAGAAGGACTGGAGGAGGTCAGTGCAGGGCAGCACCAGGTCTTCACTTCCATTTAGTTCCTCTCTCCTTGAAGCCCAGGAACACAAGGGTGGAGTTGGCTGATGGCCATTATCACACACAGCAAACTGGAGGAGTTACCTTGGCTTGCATGTTATTTGCTCTATGTGTGCCTGCATTTCGGACACGTGTATTCTTCAGTGGATTCAATTTAATTTCCCTTTTCCCCACTATTTCCAGAAGATAACAAAGGTGTTTTAGAAGGGAGCAATCGTATAGATGATGACAAAAATAACGCAGCAGCCAGAACATTACACAGAATAATTTCTTACAGGAGTGTCACTCACCTGCTGTTGTTTAATTCTAACAGCCCAAGTGGTGTGTGCTTATGATTTTTGATAAATTGCCAGTGGTTTAAGCAAGCAGCCTTCATTGCCTACTGACCCTTGGAAGTCGTGGACTTTGAGGGAAGTACAGTCAGTGTGCTAAAAAATTCACAGTACTGTTCTAAAAAGATGCCCTTGTGGGCTGTTGGGTTTTTGGAAGGGTGATGGTGATGACACCTGCACCAGTTGTGTGTCATCCATCCCTTCTAGGCAGGCTCTAGCTGACATTTGGAAACAAGCAGCTTAGCACTGCCTTTGCCCAAATCCATGCTCACCTGAGAAATGCTGCTTTTCTTATCTCCTGGAGCTCGTGGGACCAGCACCTGGAGCCCCCTTAGCTCGGTGCTGTGCTCACTGCAGAGGTTCTTGTAACTCCAGGCTGGTCGATGTTCTCTTCCCCAGAGGAGCTGTTAACAAATAGCTGCAAATGGAAAGCGTTTCCAGTGTCCTTCGTGCATTTGGTTGGAGCCTCTTTCTTATGTCTGCAGCTTTTAGTGGTTTGTGGCATGTTACAGTGCAGGATTTGGAAATAGGAGCTTACTACTAAGAAAAGGAGCTTTTTTTTTTCTCTTATGGTTTATGCATGGAAAACTGTTATCAATTTGCATGTTTCTTTAAGCCTCAGAAGAAAGTGGGTTCAGTATCTTTCTAAAAGAATAAATAGCAAGTCCGAGTCCATCAGGGTTGTCAGCAGAAGCCTTTGTCTTTGAAGCTGGGTTTGGTCTTTTCATTCTTATTTTTTCTCTCTTGAGTGATAATGTGGCATAAGTAATCATGAAATACCAAGGAAAGTGCTAGAATAAATTGAAAAAATAAAAACAACCTTGAATCAGGAAAGATATTTACCAGGAGTGGTCTGAGGGCCCGTTTTGTACACAAATGAAGTTTCCAAATTTGAGATGAATATACAGGCAGTAGAACATGGAGCCTTTAAAAAGCTGCTGTAGCCAAAGGCTTGGACTGACCTGAGTTCTTATTTCTTGAATTTGGGCACTAAAAATGCTTCTGAGTGCCTGTGAACAGAAGCGAGCCTGTGCCTCAGTGTTTCCTCCCAGCTTCTGGCAGTTTGGTTGCTCTGAGTTTGGGGCCGTGTCTGTCCTGATGTTTTATAGTCAGTGATGACCTGTTCTCTTTCCATCTCTATCACCCACCCTGCTTAGGCTTCTGGCCTGCCTCTCCTAATTCCTCTTGTCAGTTAGTTTTCCTTGCATCAAGACACAACCTTCTGTTTGCTTAAACTTGCTACTTTAATGCCTCTTAAGCTGCAAGAAGTGGTGACTAATTGACTGCTCACTTTCTCCACGTCCCTCCTCACTGTATGCCCCCACAGTTGTCTTTCAGAGTTAAAATGGCCAGGAGCATGGAATTCCCTAGTGCTGAGCTTTAAATATTGGTTTAAGAGCATGGAGACAGGCAGCTTTATAAGAACGTGAACAGTATTTTCCCATCTCCAGTTCTTGGCCAGGCCTATTTTGGGAAGTTGGGCCTGGATTAGCACGAAAACTCATTGCCCTCTGAGTCTGTGCATAAATGAGCAGGGAGGAGTTTCTGGGGTAATCACTCAGAGTAGATGCACAAATGCAGTGCCACTGGGTTTTACCTGAAGTGCCTTTGGCTTTGGAAGGAGCACAGAGCCTTCCAGAAGCTGACAGACAGTGGGAATGGGTCCGTTCATCCCCTGCGAGGCAGAGGTGCAATGCTGCAGCCTCTCTGGAGTCGAGTGTGTCCTCTGAAGCAGCGTGGCAGTTTTCAGTCTAGCCTGGAGGATCTGTCCAAGCTTTAGAGGGAAATGTCTTCCAAACCTCAGTCCCAAGCAGTCTGCACACAGGTGTTTATTTTGAGTCTCCCTTTCCTTCCCTTCCCAGCAGCATGTTCTGCAGCCCTTGTGAGGGGCCTTGCCCCAAGATCTGTGAGGACGGGAAGACGAAGACCATCGACTCGGTGACGTCGGCACAAATGCTGCAGGGCTGCACCATCCTCAAGGGGAACCTGCTGATCAACATCCGCCGTGGCAGTAAGTGATGGCCCTCTCCCTCTGAGCCCCTGAGGAGGCTGCTTTTCACATTTTTCCTTTTGTTGGCAGCCCAATGATAAGAGCATTAAAAACTCAGCAGGCTGTTTGCTCTCCAGCCCTCTCCTGTGTGATTTGGCCCACTCTGGCACCCATGGAACGGGTGTTCAGTCCCGGGGAAAGCTGGAATTTTTGTTAGTTTTTTGGCAGGACAAGGAACCAGGATTAGACAGTTAGATGAGCAGTAGCCCCAGTGGAATAACAAAGGCCCAGGAAGGTGGAAAAGTCAAAAATCCTCGCATCTGGGGAGGTAAGGAACTTGTCACATGGCACTGTAAGGCTGCATAACCCCACTTTTTAAGGCAAGGTGTGGTGTTTTGCTAAAACACGGAATCCAGAGTGCTGGGAGCTCGTGTAAAGCCTAACACTGAGCTGCTGGATGGTCAGCATTGGTGAGCTGGCCACCCTTGTCACATGTCTTGAACAGGCTCTGGATTAAATTTGTCGGAGCAGTGATTCATCAGCCAGGGAGGTGTTGACAGTTGATGAGCTCTTAAAAGCAGAGTAAAAATCACTGTTAGTTTTTATTGGACGTGTATCTCCCTGTGCAGGGTCCCTTTTGGTTTCATGAATAAGGTTGAAAGATTGAGATCAGTTTGATTCCCTATCTCCTGCTGAATGAAAGCTTCAGGGTTTAGTAACAGCAGCATGTGGATTATTTTACTCATGATCTGACTGCTACAAGTACAATCTTCCCTTATGGGAGATGTTCCAGTTACCTGTGGCAAGTGTGGGGTTTTTGATTTTATTTCAGCATTGTCTGAGGGTGCTGAAGAGCATCTGAAGAGATCATTGGTGTTTGGTAGCTGGGCTTCCCGTGTTAGGACTTTGGTGTGTTTATGGTAGCAAATAACCCCCAGCAGCTTCTCCCATCCTGAGTCCTTAAAATATTCCCCTTGCACTGCAGTGTGGTTGGCAGGAGGATGACACCAGGCAGTGGGCATGGACAGGGCTTGCTGGAGGTGAGGACAGCAAAGCTTGAGCTCCTGAAGATGTTGCAGATCCGGGCAGGGCCAGTTCACAGGGTACTGAAGTGGTGAAGGGTGGAGCTTTCTCTGTGGTCATTCTAATAATCTGCAATAGAATATCCCCTTCAGTGAGTGGTGTGGAACGTGCTCCATGGCACGAGCACATCCCTGTGGTTTTATCTTTGCTGTTTCATCAAGAGTTCCCAATTTTGCAGCCAGAGCTGCTTAGGTCATGGAGAGCAATGTCCTGTGCCTCCAAGCACACCAGTAACATACCCCACCTCTCCATCTCCAGTCTCATTCTCTGTTTTCCACTGGAGCTTTCTGCCTGAGCTTTGCTCCATCCCCAAACAGCAATTCCAGTCTCCTGGATGTGTATGTTTAACAAGGGTCTTTTCATCCCTGCCAGAATGCTGCCTCACCATTTGGGGCTGGCTTCAGAGTGCAATGCCCATGGAAAAAGCAGGTATTCCAGTATGGAAAAGCAAGACTGGTTTCCCACTGTTGCTCTGTGGCTTTATTTTGCCCTTCAACCATCTGGCAACTGTTCCTGGGAGAGGAAAACCAGCATGTCTCATTTTCAAAAGCAACAAATACAAACATTTCCTTTTACTGAGCTAATACTGCATTAAGCAGAATATCACTCCAAGCTGTGAGCCCTGTAATAACAGAATTACCTTGTCCTTGCTGTAGATAACATTGCTTCAGAACTGGAGAACTTCATGGGCCTCATTGAGACCGTCACGGGCTATGTGAAGATCCGGCATTCCCATGCTTTGGTCTCCCTGTCCTTCCTGAAGAACCTGCGGTATATTCTGGGAGAGGAGCAGGTGGACGGGTAAGTGCTCAGATATTTGGAGCTGCAGTTTCACTTGAATAGAAAACTGCTCCTAGAAAACATTCATGTGTGGTTTATGGAACCTTCTCTTCCTCTGACATCCTCACCTCTGCAGTGTTGCTCCATTCTGTTGCTGTCCAAATCAGCATATTCAATTGAGCACCCCGCAGGTATTTTGTGGTAACTTTGCTGTTACTTTTCACTTCAGGGTTTTTTAGGGAGATTCTTTACATTGATAAAATGTTTTAGTTTCAGCTTGGACGAGGGAGGGATTAATGCTAAATTTTAGATCAAGTAATTGAAGGAAAACCATAAATGAACAGTATGACAGCTTCTTGTGAGCCCTCTGGTTTGTCTGCCATGTTACCCTGCAGAGACTCTACTTAAAACGTTTTGGAGGAAGCCCAGTGTGGCTCCACTGACGTGGGGTTACCAATGCAACGTGGGCTTCCTTGTGTTAATAGTGGGGTTTGTGTTGCTGTAGTTCATGCTGGGGGGACTTCCCACAGAAGTGTAGTAAATGCTGCCATGGTGGGTTGCTTTGATTTCTGTTCACCACCTACACAAACCATTAACTCATTTCCCAGTGGTGCATTCCTGTCCCTGCTATCCCAAAGCATCAGTGTCCTTGTAGGTGTTGTCTTGCTGCTGACGCAGAGCCCATAATCGCCTTCTGGTGCACCTCTGGGTTTGCTTCCAATTCAGCACAGTTGAATAGTCCCAGGAATTTCTTCTTAATGTATAATAGGATTTACACCCCAACTTTGTTTGGTATCTGGATAGGGTGTAAATAAAGGATGTGCATGTCATCCCATGGCTGTGTTTAGAGAGTGGGCCCAGCACAGCTGCCTGTGCTTAGTTCTGTCCTTTGAAATGTGAGTTCTGAGCACTCAATACAACTATTTGCTCTCAGGTGTCAATGTGCAGGTGCAACTGTACTTGGCACAATGTAGGAAATCTTTATTGGGCCAAGAGGTAAACTGAGAGAGGCAAGGAAATCTCACTATGCAAACTCTTAGAGTTGCTTTTGTAAACACAAGCAAGACAGCTGTGTTAATGATTGTGTTTTATTGTCAGAACTGCAGCACAAGGGCTCTAAGGTTACTGTTCCCAGTGCAGAGACCTGCTGGTCAGAGGACAGGAATTTTTGTTCCTCATAGCAGCTCCTGTACGATTATTAAAACACATGTTGGAGTGGGCTTTGGATGGTGGGATGTCACCCTTGGAGTCCTGTGTTAGTTATTTCCTTGCCCCTTGAGCACTGAGGGAAAACGTGCTCCATGGGAGAGAAGACAACAGTCCTTTGCTGAAAAAAGGAGAAGTAAGAGGAAAAACAGTGTTTTAAAGTTTTCTTATATTAAGGTGTTCTTCACTGGGATTGGCTGTGAATTAAAACTAATGTTTTTCCTTCAAAAACTCTCTTCTAGGAATTACTCCTTCTATGTGCTTGACAACCACAACCTTCAGCAGCTCTGGGACTGGAACCATCATAACCTGACGATCAGTGAGGGGAAAATGTACTTTGCCTTTAATCCTAAACTGTGTGTTTCTGAGATTTACCGCATGGAGGAAGTTTCAGGAACCAAGGGACGACAGAGCAAAGGAGATATAAATCCAAGGAACAATGGGGAGAGAGCCTCTTGTAAGTAAACATACAAAAAATCTCAAGGCAAACTGCACAGCAGGGTGTGACACAAAAAACCCAACACACCATTGCAATATTTAGAGTTTAGAACTTTTAAGAGTCTTTCAGACATTCTGCTGGCTCAGGTTTTAAACTGTAGCTGTGAAGGTGCATTTGCAGCTGGAAAACAATGTGGTTCCATAGTCCCTGTAAAACCCATCTCTGGAAGATGAGTGCTTCCCAAATTCCCTGTTCTGTGACAGCAGCAGCAGCATGTAACAATAGGAGCACACCTGGGAAATCAGAAATGAAATCCAGCAGTTTGGTGTATCCAACAAAGAGCAATTGCTCAGTGTCCTTCATAATTGTGCATCATTATAGGTATTTTCCTCTCTCAGGTATCTGCTCTTTCTTGATACTAAGGATGCTGCTGAACAGCAATTGCATAGACATGGAAGCAAACCCTTCCTGTTACGTTCAGATTCTGCCAAACATTTTACCTTGTTGCTAGGAATGCTTGTTGTAAACTCTGTTTTCTGTGTTTTATGTTCCAATTACTTACTTTTGAATTGCGAACACTTTTTACTGTTCTGCAGTATTCCTGAACCTGAGTGCCTCTGCATTTGGTTCTGGATTCTGCCATGGTAATTTTTTGGAAAGTCCTATTTTGCCTTCATTGGGCTGCACATCAGGTCTCCAGTTGTAACCAGTATGTGTAAAAGCAATCTGAGACCTGGGAATTAAGGCAGTGCTTACAGATTTCACCTCTGACTCTGAAAACCAACGATGCATTTTTCCTTTGGCTGGTTCGTGGTGTTTTTGGAGCTGAGTAAATTAAAATGGATCTTGTGTGTAAGTCAAGCCCCCTTGTTGTGGATGGTGTTTACCGAACTAGGACACGTACTCTGCTGAATGACTCTTTGGGCGGGATGGGTACACGCAGATGGCCCAGATCCTTGTTGTGAGCACCCTCCATTCTTTGCACATTGAATGGAGCACAGCCTTGCAGTCCTGGAGGAGTTACAGACACACAGCCAGGCCTTACTACCACTGAGGCCAGTGCCAGCCACTGCCTGCTTTTTTAAGAAGCCAGTACAGAAAGCTTTCTGACTCTGAGAAGGGGAAAAGAATCAACAAAAGCTAAACTGCCTTTGCAAAGATAGCACCAACAGTGCCAGCGTGCACGAGGGTGAAACCCCCGTTCTGTTCAGAGCCCTCTGTGCAACGTTAGAGACTAACTCACAGTTGACAGAACACGATTGCTTCATCCAAGAATTAAGTTTTTTTAAATGCTATTTTGTTTTGAATTGGAAGGCTCAGTGAGTTGGTAGTGGGAAGCCATTCATTTCAAAGCTGTGGGCTTCCATCCAGGCCTGTTCAGAAGAGTAGCTGGAAGCTGCTGCCATCAAATGGTTGTGCCGTATATGAACTGAGTTTTGGAGTTCTTGGTCCAGCCTCCCATGAATAGGAATGTAAACTCCTTTGTCCTTTCCATGTTGTTCACTCTCCAGAAAAACAAATTGTAGTTGTCAAACGTTGTCCTGGAGAGGGAGAACACAGAGGCTGGTTACTGCTCTGCACGTGCTGTGGAGGGGGATGGTGAATTCCTTCCTTCCAAACCAGCCCCGTGGATAAACAGCACTTCCATTCCTCGCTCAGGGAGAGTCTGAAGTGCTTTTCAAGAGCTTTCTGATGATGCATTAGGAGAAAACGTGCTTCAAAAATATAAATAACAACTAGTTCCAGCATATTCTAAAATGATTGCCAAGGTCACTGCTTGCCCTTAAGTATTCAAATGTAGTGGGATGAAATAGGAAGCTCTGCAGGCACCAGGGCTGTTGGTTTCCTGTGCTATCATAGGTGCTACTGGAAAGGAAAGGCTCATTAGCTAAAACTGACACCTGAGGAACAGCAAAATCTGACAGGTTGGTGGGATACAAACTCTGTCATCTCCTGTCCTTTTGTGCTGCAGGTGAAAGCAAAATCCTGCATTTTGTTTCCAACACTACTCTGAAGAATCGGATTAAACTGACGTGGGAGCGGTATCGCCCTCCAGATTACAGAGACCTCATCAGCTTCACTGTGTACTACAAGGAAGCGTAAGTAGATGTTGTCAGGGACTAAGCAGGGGGCTCCAAGAGGAGCAACCAGTTCTGTTCCACTGGAGAGCCCATCCAGTTTACATATTTCATCCTCGAGTCCTGCCTCTGTTCAAATTCCTTCCTTGGTGGAGAACAAGCCTCCTTTAAAAAGAGGATTGTTTTGAATAAAACCTGCATATGGATTGCAAATCCACCAGGAAGTTTCAAATTTGAAAAAAAAAAGAATAGAAAGGGGCTGATTTGGAGCTCTTTGTAAGTTGTCATGTTTACTGAGATATTTTCCTTTCCTAGTCATAGAACTGACTGGAGAATGTCACAGAACAGGAGTTTGCCCTGTCACCTGCATGGCTGGTCTGCTCAGGGTTTGGGTTATTGAGACTATCCACCTTTGGTTTTTGGTGTCTCTTGATAATGAAGAATGTGGGGAAGTCACTGCAGAGATCCAAATTACCTGGAGGTGCATCTGCCTTTGCACATCCTTGCAATGTCTCAGATTTAAAATAATAAATACAAGTGAGCACAGACAAATAAACTCTCCAAGCAGTGTGGAGGTGTGAAAGGAAGGCTCAGAATGCTGGTAATGACATGCAAAGCAAAGCTGCAAAACATGGAAACACAAATCACCACAAATGCCCAGCATCACTTGAAAAAGAATATTATTGTGATGGAGTACAATAGGCTCAGTGCTGTTAATTCTATAGTTAGTTATTAATAACAAGAGTTTAAAGGCCCTTGCACCAGTGTTACAACTTCTGAAAAGTAGAACTATGTGACTGTATAAGTGTGTTTGTATGGAAATAAAGGGGGAAAAGCCTGTTGGACGGGTCAGGGCCAGTCACAGAACTTTGGGTTCCTCATGGTAAAAGGCTCAGCAACTGTCAATAACTGTTTTGAGTTGTCTCTCTTAGATACATGCTTATGTAAAGTCTAAATATGTCTGAAGCATTTCATTGCTTGTTTTGGATCAAAAATAGATAAATACAGTGTTTTCTTAGAGCAAGTTGCCTTATTACTGGTGACTGAAGGCAACACCTGCAGCTAAAGCTGAACTCCGCATTTTGCTTGGAAATAGAGATTTTAGTCTGGTGTATTCTGCTATGGAAAAACAATTAAGCTTTATTTGTTCCATTGAACAACTTTGAAGTGAGGCACCCTCAGACATGTGACAATTTTGAGGAGAAAATAAGTATTTGTGGTCCTTTCTTCTTCAACTATTTCAGACCATTCAAAAATGTGACAGAGTACGACGGGCAGGATGCGTGTGGCTCCAACAGCTGGAACATGGTTGATGTTGACCTGCCACCAAACAAAGAGAACAACCCTGGAATTCTGCTGCAGGGCTTGAAACCTTGGACTCAGTATGCCATTTATGTCAAGGCTGTTACCCTCACAATGATGGAAAACCATCACATTCATGGAGCAAAAAGTGAAATTATATATATCCGAACCAATGCTGCAGGTGGGTTGCTGAGCTCTGCTGGGGTGCTGATGCTGCAGCTGTGACTGGTGTATTGTGCAGGTTCTGTTGTTAGTACAGAGATGGAATTGGTGTGCAGGTGGCGTGCATAATGCTAGAAGTTTCAGTGATTATGAAAGCAGCATTACAATTTGAATTAAAACTGGGTTTTCAGACTTTATTTTCATTGGAAGCTATGGAAGGTTCCTTGGAGTTACAGTTTCAGGGTTTGTTGTGTTGGTAAAGGTGAATTTTAAGTACAGCTTTGGACTGGGACTGCACATGGTTGTGGTGGAACCCTTGGTAACTGCTGTTAGTGGGGCATAAGTAGGAAATCCTTTATTTGAAACAGGATGGGGTTTTTCTTGCTGAGTAGAAATGGGTTGGAATTCGCTTCAAAAGCTTGCATGGAAATCCAGTGTAGAATGCTCTAGGTTTAAATACCTCTCTTTTTCTTTCTTTTTTACCTCCCCCAGTGCCATCCATTCCCTTGGATGTGATTTCAGCATCCAACTCCTCATCCCAACTGATTGTGAAGTGGAACCCCCCGTCCCTTCCCAATGGCAACCTCTCGTATTACATCGTGCGCTGGCAGCAGCAGCCTCAGGACAGTTACCTTTACAGACACAATTACTGCTCCAAAGGTAGGAGAGCCCAACCTGCTTGGAGAAGTGCCTGGGACTCTGCCTGCCAGGGCACTTCATGGGCAGGAGCTGATGAATAAACACGGATTGCTGCTGTATTGGTGATGTGGAGAGAAAAGAAACAAGCTCTGTTCTTTTCTTTTAAGATAAAGTCCCAATTCGACGATACGCTGATGGGACCATTGACACAGAAGAGGCAACTGAACCCACCAAGCCAGAGGGCTGTGGGGGAGAAAAAGGACCTTGTTGTGCCTGCCCCAAGACAGAGGCCGAAAAGCAAGCTGAGAAGGAAGAAGCAGAGTACCGGAAAGTCTTTGAGAACTTCCTTCACAACTCCATCTTTGTCCCCAGGTAATGGATGTTGGACACTTTCCCTTTGGAAGCGGGGCTAATAATTGTGTGGGCAATACCTGAAACACACAAACATTTCCGTTCCTTTTGTGTGAGATAATCTGCAGCCTTTCTTTGCAGTTTCTCTTATTTGCTAGTTTTCATTTCTTTCTTTCATTTCTAGCCCACAGTAAGGGTTCTTACCTGTATTGATCAAGGATTTCAGTGATGGCTTCTTTTCAGACTCAAGAGTCACTTAAGGACCTCTTTGTCTCTAAGGGTTTCAGGGATGAGCAACATGGGGCAGACAAAAGATTTCAGATTTGATCTGTCTCTAAATAGCCATTTAAGTGCTTGTGCTCCTAATGTGAAGATCTATTTGCCTTTGAAATTCAGGGTATAGTCACCTCACAGAATGGAAACTGCTCTGCCTTCCTCACTGCACTCATTGCAAAGGGCCTGTTGGTCTCCAGGGTTTGTGCTGCAGAGAAGTATTAAATATTTCCACCCTGCCACAAAAGACACCTGCTTATTTGTTAAGTGGAATAGTAATGGTTTTGTGCTGCAACATAGAGTAGATACTGCTGAATGAACTGGTAATTTTGATCCCTGAGTTTCCAGTCTGTCCTCCAGGTGAGCTGTTGTGCTTTAGGTAATGGGATGCTGGGCCAGGCACACACTGTGGGGCTGTTCAGCTGCAGTTCAGACACAGCCACATCTCAGTCATGCCCATTGCCTCCTTCTCTCTCCTGGCAGGGGAAGTTCTTGGGCAAGCCCTGGCTTTGAGAACTCTGAAGTGTGGCATTTCTGCTCCTTAATCCTGGTTTATATCACTCTCTTTTTTGGTCCTGAATTGAAGCATGTGTTGGATTGACTTGCTGGGGTTGGGGCTGTGATATCGGCAGAGCTTCTTAGATTTTTCCAAAAAATGAGAGACTAAATACTGCCTGTCTTTGGAAGTGTGAAGTATCTTATCTGAGCTTTGTTTGGGTCACATTTAGCTTTTGGAGCTGCCCTTGGGCAGTGTTTCTGTGCTGCTGCTGATGGGAACCAGCAGCAAAGATCAGGTACAGGGTTCAGCCCCCGTGTCTGGCCATGATGTAACTCCTGAGCAATGTGAAATCTGGAGATCTGATTTCGGGCTCTGTGGAGTAGCACAGCAAGGAGTTTCAGATCTAAACTGCTTGAAAGTCTGTTGCAAAGGAGTTTTTTTAATTTCCCCAAGCTTTATAATTTAAAATGTGTTATCTCAAATTTTCTTGCTTTCCTGCTCCTGCCCCCCCCAAGAACAGTCACAGAACCTTAGGCTCAGACAGTAACAAATAAACTGAGGAGTTCACAGAGCAGTTCCTGAAAGTTTGTCCTTTTTCCTTAACTTACTGTCATGAGGGTGTTTTGTAACAGCAGGGAGAGATCAGGTACAACCCTCAGCAATAGCTGCATAGCCAAGCAACTTTTAAGAGACTGTATGTCAGGGAATTAAAGATTACAAGCTAGTGAGCCGTCTCCACGGCACAAATTTAAGCAGTCTGTTACTTGCTGATGTCAATTTTGTTTCTCTCTTTCCCAAGGCAGACGTTAATTAATGTGTTAATGCAAACCTCAATAATAGTGTTTGTTTCCAGTGCTCTCCCTGTGTCTGGGATATTATGAAAGAGTTCAGCATCTAATACAGCGTGAAAAGTGTTTGACTGGGTGGTTTTAAGGTTGTTTAAGAAGCCTCTTGGTCTGATCTCTTGTGCAATTCTGGATGGCCCCGTGTGTAGCACTGCTGTGGTGCATTTCAAACACCAGGACTCTGCTTAGCCTTGAGGAGACACAACCAGAGGAGGATGAATTCTTGTACAAGTTATTTGTTTCTCTCCTGATCAGGATGAGACAGGCTCTGTGTGTAGTCTGAGAAGTAACTTTCAAATTGCCATGAAGAGCAGTGAGCTTTTCTGTTAAATGGCCCACTCTTTTTTCTTCTTTTTTAATTTGATTGAATTTTTTATAGTGTTATTTTTAATTTTTTTCCTGCATTTCTCTTCCTTCCTCTCCTTCAGTAGAGGAGATGATTTTTCATGTTTTTATCTCTAGACTCATTTCCTTGAATGCTGTTTTTTTGCCTTTATCTCTGCCTTTGATGAAAGCAGGAAGCTGCTTGACCAAAAAACAGTGTTGTCAAATCTCTCAATGTTCTAATCCTGTTAGCCTTGTGGTTATCCTGCAGCTCTTCTTCTCTTCCTGCTTTGATTGCAGTTTTCACCAACAAGTTTTGTGTCCCTTTTCTTCCCCAAAGGCAGTGGTAGGACTGCACCTGCCCCCTACTCCCAGATACCCTGAGGTAGCTGAAACTTTATGCATCCCATAAAAGCAGTCATAAAGTCAGGCATTTTGGGTCCTTGCCTTGGTCTTTTTATTTTTGCTGCTTTTATCACTTCAGTCCAAGTTTTAGCAGATTAAAAGTTTGTTCTTTGCACTGAGTTAAAGCAGTAAGTGAATACTCATCCTAAGCAGGGTGAATAGGTTGAGAACTTCCATAAATACCAGTGCAGAGGGGCACAAATACTTATATCTCTTATGAAATTCCCTGACAAGACATTCGTTTGTATGTTGCTTGAAACAGTTTCTTGCTAACTTAGGAAGTTCTTTCCTTGCCTTTGTTTATTTCTGCCCTGTGGTTTACGTGGTGGCTGAGAGTGTCAAAAGGGCTGCTTAAGATGTAGTAAAAGGATTTGGGAACAATTTGTAGTGAACTCCTAAAAAAAACTAAATCCATCCAACCTCTGCCAGAAGGTTTCAAAACCAAGTGAGCCTGTTTTTTGGCTGTGTGAGCAGCGAGCTGCCGTGTGGCTGCATGTGCTCAGACGATGTGTTTGACAGGGAATTAACTTCTCCTGTTGAGTCATCTCTCCTCCTGCTGTGTGTCTGGGGGAGGCAGCTCTGGCAGAGATGTCAGACCTCGTGTCCTTGGTACCTGTTGCACTGGCCAGGTGCCACATGGGCACTGGTGCAGTGATTTCAGGAGGGGTAGAATTCAAGCCCAGGCTGGTTTTGTGGGGTGACTTTTCTCTCATTCTCCTTTGCCTCCCTTGGGGTGTTGCTTTGCAGGTGTGGGCGTTCCTTCAGACCTTGGACAGGGGAGCAGGAACAGGAAAGCCAGAGTGCCCTGGTGCAGACCAGCCTTGGAGCTGAGACAAGGCCAAGGACAGGTCTAACAGGTGGCCATGTGGCTGGCTACCTGATACCATCCACATGGTTCTAGGGGTATCTTGGTGCTTGCACTGTTACTCAGACCTGCTCACCACAGCCCTTGCCCAGCCTTGAGAAAGCAGCAGTGTTTCTGTAAATCCCTGAGTTTTTAACTCTGCTGAATTTTCACCCAGATGCCCGTAAGGCAGAGCTGCTCGTTGAACTTTTGGCTCTGCATGGTATCAGTGCTGTGTTTGCTCACATAGGAAGATGGTTCCTCTGCAGAGCTTTTGCTTTTGTTTGGGTGAGAGAAGCAGAGATGCACAGATAGCCACCCGAGTGGTGGTGAATGTTCATGGCCTTCAGCTGCCTTCCAAGGTTTCTTTTCTCAGTGCAATACACTCTGAGGTCTGTAATTTCATCACAGCTGCAAAGCTAACTCTCAGTAGGCTTAACTTCCTTTGCTAATCCAGCAAACTTCAAAACAGTTTTTTTCCCCCTAATGTTTCCAACCTTTAACATCTGATTTTTATTTTAAGCATCAACATTACTGCCATGAAATACAAACCCAGGATGCTTATTGAGTAATGGGGAAGCTATTTTTTGCTGTTTGATGTGAGGTCAGAAGTTTGCACATTTATCTTGGGGTGCTTCAGAGTCTTGGTTGATTCCTGACCAGAAGAGAGAGAAATGGGATGAGCTGACGTGTGGCAGGTTCAGACTGAGAGGCGCTTTTCCCTCTTGTTCTGCAGTTTCCTTTATTTAGCTTTTTTACTGGCAGTCGCCTGTATTCCTGGGGTGTTTTGCACAGTTCTCCTGAAGCTGGAGAGACAGTGGGTTTCTTCCAAAGCACCTCTTGCATCCCCTGTGTGTGTGTGTGTCCCCCAGGCCCGATCGGAAGCGCAGGGATGTGTTCCGGATCGCAAACGCCACGCTGGCCGCGCGGAACAGGAACGTCACCGGCACTGAGCACTTCGCCAACGCCTCTGACGCCGAGGAGAGCGAGGTGGAGTACCCCTTCTTCGAGACCAAGGTGGATGGCAAGGAGAGGACCGTCATCTCCCACCTCCAGCCTTTCACTCTGTACCGCATCGACATTCACAGCTGCAACCACGAGGCCGACACGCTCGGCTGTAGCGCTTCCAACTTTGTCTTTGCCAGAACCATGCCCTCAGGTACGCCCTCCCAGGGCCCTCAGGGCACCCAGCTTTGGCTCGTTTGCTGGGGAGCACCAGCTCTCCAAAACCAGTTAGAAATACCTTGGGGCGTCATTAAAAATATCTGTGCAAGGAAGGAAAATGGAAGTGTATCGATTTGAGTGGCCTTGCTGGTTTCTTGTGCTGTGCTGTGATGTGGAGAAAGGGAGAGGTTGACTCCCAGCATAGTCAGGAGGGAATCTGTCTCCCAGCAATAGAGGGGAGACCCACAGCCATGGGGGCTGGAAGGTTTTATCCCTCAGCTCCCTGTGTGCTGAATAGACACAGGGCAATGTTTCTCTGCTAATGTTTGGTTTTGCTGTGCTCACTCAGGACTGTTTGCAGATGTTGGAGTTTTGCTGGTGGGAATGTTTGCCAAATGTTTCTTCTGCCACAAATGACCATGCATTTGTCCAGCCTGGGAACAGGAGGAATACTGTGTTTCTTTGTGCCCAGTCCCTTCAAATAGGAAGCATTGAATGCTGTGCTCGTGTTTGGGACTTTTACAGATTGTATTTCTTCTGAGAAAGAATAGAGATGATTTTAGTGTAAGCTCATACACATCCAGCAATGAGCTTCTGACTCTAGCAGATGTCTGGGGATATTGGATGCAGAATGGTAGCAATTTTGTTTTGTTTCTGGAAGGAAAGGCTATCATAATCCAGATCCAGCTGTGTCAGTAAAAAAAAGCAAAAAGTATTGCTTATTTCAAGGAAATAAGGAAATCTGTGAGATCAGGGAAAAGGAAATAAGTGTTCCCAGATTTTTTAACACATGGCTCTGATAATTAAAGGCTAAACAATTCTGTTTTCTTGTAAACATAACAACTGTATTTTTGAAAAGTGGTCTTCTTGGCTGAAATGGGCTTCATATTCCTGTTAAGTTTTGAATAAACCACATAAAATTATTAGGAGCTAAGTAAGGACAAAGCACTTCCTGAATTACTGATGAGAGACTGTTTTAAACCGGGACAGGTTTCCTCTGACTGCTTTAGGAGGGGGCTCTCAGTGGGGCAGGTGTGTCTGTACAGCCTTTTGCTGGGAAGAGCTCCTTGCACTGTTTTGCTGTAGAGGGAAGCTGGGAAGGAAGAATCAGGTGCCGACAAACAGGTTTTTTTGGCACACACAGCCCATACCTGGCAGAGCTGCATCCACTGCACTGGTTTTCTGGGAAGCAGGAGTTGAGACTCTGCTGCTCTCCAGCAGGGCCCTGGCCAGCGTGGTTTGTTCCCTGGGTCTGAGTGGCTCTTGCTGTGGGGCTTCTGCACCTGAAGAATGGTGTGAACCTTCCGTTCTCCTCAGCTCTTGCACAAGTTCCTGTTTCAGGAGTGGGTGTTCTTCTCACATCACCTGTAAATATTTTACAGAGGGAGCAGATAACATTCCAGGAACGGTATCATGGGAAGCAAAAGAGGAAAATACCGTGTACCTGAAGTGGTCAGAGCCTGCCAACCCCAACGGGCTGATCCTGATGTATGAAATCAAATACGGCCAGCACGGAGAGGTGAGGGTTTGACATTACTGCTCATAGCCCTTCATTTTTACACCAAAAAGGGTCTTCCTTGACATGCCCCTGTGCAGTGCTGCGGACCACAAACAGAAACTGTGATTTCAGACACCAGCACTCACCACGTCAGTCCTTTGTTTCCCTTATTTTGGGTTCTTAAATTCCACATATCTCCTTAAGGTGCTTGAAGTAAAACTGATCAGGTGGGACTTTTGGTTATAAAAATAAGCTTATTCGGCAGTTATATATTGCTTTCTCAAGAATGAAAGAGTGCTGAGGTATTAACACGTGTAAATGGCTTTTCAGTTTCAGGAGAAGCGGGAATGTGTTTCCAGACAGGAATACAAGAAGCTTGGAGGGGCTAAGCTAACTCACCTGAACCCTGGGAACTATTCTGCCAGAGTTCAGGCCACTTCCCTGGCTGGAAACGGGTCCTGGACTGAGCCAATCTCTTTCTATGTGCAGCCCAAATGTAAGACAAATGTTTGTTGTCTATGCCAAATGGCAGAACAATGTCTTTGTAATAATGCCTGATGTTTAAGTGTGTGACTGGGTGTCTGAGCCTCCTGCCTGTGCTCTGAACACTCCTCTTACCTCTGGTGGTTCTTTGGGAACTCTTCCCTGTCCCGTTTTTCTGGCAGGTGTTGACAGCAGGAGGTTTATGTGAGGTGTGGTGCTTTTCTTGCAGCACTGTGTGTCTGTGAGGGGTGGTGGGTGTGGAGAACACACTGCTGTGCCTTCCTGGGATGCACAGCTATGTTGGGAATGTGATGTTAGCCATAACAACACAGAACTGGAGTGCACAAAACCTGTGGCAACAAGGCAAACCTGCTTTAGGTTACAAAATAGTGCAAGAATTAAATCCTTTGTTTAGATTTTTGGCTGGCAGGTTGGTCTGTTCTGAGTGACTTTTCATAAAGATCCCAATAAAAGGGTGATGATGCTGGTCCTGACAGCAGGAGTGATTTATGTTTTGGAAGAACACCACCCTCAAGAACGTCAGTGTTTAGTTGCAGAACACTGGAACTCCATCTCTTATTCCTTTTTGGTCTTCTGATTGCTGGACTTTGGACAATTTGAAATAAAGAGCAGTGCATGTATATTTTGAATTTATGTGTAAGCAATTGGAAGAGGAACAAAAGGTGGAAAAAAGGTGAATGTGCAAGTGAACAATTGGACATTGTTGACTGAGGAATGTAAGTCCTTAAGCATAACTTGTGAAAACAAAGCCCAGACAGACACTGTTCTGTACAAAATTAATGCCTTTCAGTGTCTGCTTTCTTGTTGAACTCATCTGCAGTCAGGGAAGGTTTCCGAGTACATTTTTCCACATCAGACAAGAAAATGAGAACTTTGATTTCTTCCCTGTATGGAAATACACTGAGTGGGTTTTGAATGTTTCTTTGTTGGTGGAGGTTTTATAGAAACCCTGATACAATTGTTTTCTTGTTGGTTGCAGCAGCAAACTATGGAAACTTCCTGCACTTGGTAATTGTGCTCCCTATTGCTCTGCTGCTCATCATTGGGGGACTGCTGATAATGCTGTATGTCTTTAACAAAAAGAGGTGAGTTGGATGTGCTGGTGCTCAAACCTGCAGGAGGGGAGTTGCTTATTTTCAAATCTGTGCCCATGGAGAAGTTAAAAATGAAAAAGAGAGCTGGCATTCAGAGGAGTTGAGGAGCTGAGGTGGATTCTGTCTCGTTGGGGTGTAAAAGGAGGTGGTTTAGAGTTACCAGCCCCTGGCTGCTGCTGCTGCTGCTTGGGATATGAAGAGGCTTTTTATTCCAGGGTCATGTTTGAGAGGGAACAGGAAGGCTTGTGAGGAACATATCAGTGGGCAAGGATGGCACACGCTGGACCTGGATAATCAGAAGATTTGACTGAAATATGGGTCAATATGAATCAAGGAAACTTAGGTTAATTTGATTTCTTTCAAATTCTAGAGGTTTTTTTGAAGTCTTTACATCCACTTAAAAAATTAAATCCTGGCCAAGACCAGTCTTGGGGACTGTTCTGTTGTTGATTTGTTTTCCTCCATTTTGTTTTTTGTAACGAGTGATTTAGTTTTTATATCTAATTGAAATACATAATGAGAACTTAATAGAAGTCAGGGCAAATGTTCAGTCTTGCAACTTTCTGGGTTTGGAAGTTTTATCACGCTCAGATCAATGATGCTCCTGGAGAATGCCATGATTTGCAGCTGTGATTCCTTGGCAGCACTGCAGCCAGTGGTGCCAGTTCTGCTCAAGAGCTCCAGAAAGGGCTCTGTATCTGGTGAATTCACCACCTGGGGCTCTCCTAGGTGGAATACCTGATAACTTACGCTTCTCTAAACTGTTGGTCTGCCACAAGAATATTTTGTCTTTGGTTTTCTGAGGTCTGGTTGATAATTTTACTTCTACAGCCCATCTCCTGCCAGAGCTCTCACAGCACATTCATTTTGTGTCCTGTTCTGGAAATCACCCCAGTAAAACTGATGGTGGGGGAAATTGTGTGTGTGGTTTTAAAATAAAATAATAGAAACACTTGGGAAATAGTTGAGTGCAATGCCACCATTAAAAAGAGCTGTTTCCTTTGCTGGATCACTTCTCTCCCACAGCAGAGTCGATGATGTTAAAGTAAGTTCTCAGCCACGGGTCTCCTGGTTTATCACCACACAGCTGCCTTCCTTAGGGAAGTTTGCCCAGCAGCTCAGAGTACCCTGTGTTTACATTTTTCTGGTGCTGATTTGGTATAGAGAAGATTCCAGGCCTCCTGGCAAAGCTGTTCTGGGCAGGTTGTCCATTGAGCATGGGAGGCAGAGAAGACCTCAGTGCATCCTCTTTGTCTGAAAAAGTCCACGTGCAGTAAATAATATTCTGTGGTTGGGCAGATGGTGGAAAAGCTGTAGAAGGGATGGTCTGAAATAGATTTCAAGATTAAAAAAGAAACCCCCAATGTTTCCACAGGAACAGTGACAGACTGGGCAATGGAGTACTTTATGCCTCTGTGAACCCCGAGTACTTCAGTGCCTCTGATGGTGAGTGTGACCTTTCCCTTCTGATGCTTTTACTGTCATGTGTTTGGTTGCTGTCTGACTTGGGAAGGTATAACACTCTAAAAGGCATGTTGTAAAACCACTTTCTCTGTTTGTTTTCTTAGCACAGCCATGGAATCCACAATTGATAATAGGCAAAGGTCACTTGTATTGAAACTGGGGAGTTTTTGAATTGCTTTCCTGTAGTTTGTCCAGCTGAGACAAATTTAGATTCCTTAGTTTCACTTTCAGATTATCATCTACTCTTCCATCAGTGATGTTTTCACAGGAATGAAGGAAGAATTCATGAATTTGTGGTCTTTCATGTTTGCCCTTTTAAGCTCTGTTTTTCTGCATTGGAACAAACCCACAGCTTGGGGAAATCACAACATCAGACAGATTTCCTTGAGGCCTCAGTTCCTCTGTTTATGGTTCACTTTGGTGCTGCTGTTGTAGACTTTTTGCTGGAACAGCATTTCCAAAAGCCCCCAGGGGACTACTGGGTTTGCCCAGAGTGGCAGCAGAATATTTTACTGTTCTTTTCTCTAGCAGCACCATTCGGGTTAAAGGTCTGTCAGCGTTCATGCTACAATCCTCTATTTTCATCCTGTTATTTCACCCATACAGAGCATGTGACACAAGTGTCCCCTCCTTTGGTGGTGATAGGCAGCAGCCTCAGTGAGTGCTTGGATGTGTTCTTGCCTGAGGCAGTCCTGCCTCCTGGCAGTCACCTTCTGAGAGCTCTCCTCTGCCTCACATCAAAGACCTGCAGCAGCAGCAGCAAGTTCTGCCTTTGCTGGTGCAACAGAGTGTGTGCAAGGGATCAGAATAGCCCCATGCAAAGAGCTGCTGGATCAGAGCCTGCTGCCCTCTAGTCCTGACATCAGGCTGTTAACACAGCAGGCACTCGACTGATACAGATGATCAAGTATGTTTGATGCTGTCTGAGAGTATTAGAAAAGCAGGGATCCCAGGAAAAGCTCAGGCCTAAAGCCTTGATTTGAGCCTCTTCCCACCCTGGTTTTGTGCTTGGAGGTTCCTTATTTCTACCCTGGGATATCAGTACCACAGTGAGGCTGCTTCAACTCTACCTACACATTTCTTTAAGATTTATTTGTATACTATCATCTCCCTGTCCCTGTATGGGAAAGGCTGTTGGCACACCTGGTGCAAGGTCCCAGCACTGTGTCAGGTGTTTTTACAGTCAAACTGTTTGGGCAGTTGCTGTGGTGGAGCAGTGAGTGATCACAGCACGTGCAGAAGGGGAACATCACGGCCTGTTCTTGCCCCCTCAGTGTACGTTCCAGACGAATGGGAGGTGCCCCGTGAGAAGATCACCATGTGTCGGGAGCTGGGACAAGGCTCCTTTGGAATGGTGTACGAGGGAATAGCCAAGGGAGTGGTGAAGGACGAGCCAGAGACCAGGGTGGCCATCAAGACTGTCAATGAGTCTGCCAGCATGAGGGAGAGGATCGAGTTCCTCAACGAGGCCTCGGTGATGAAGGAGTTCAACTGTCACCATGTGGTAAGTCACAGCGATGTGACGGGGCTGTGACTCACGGTGTTTATTGACATGAGGGTGTTCAGGGCACGTCTTTGCTCTCTGAAGTGGGAGCTTGGGATTTGAGCTTCAACTCTGCACAGCTCTGTCACAGTATTGTGAAACAGGAGACAGAAAGGGGAGCCAAATCTACATTCAGGCCTTTCCCTCAGGTTCAAGGTGTTTGGAGCTTCACAGCCACATGACCAAATGGTCACTGCAGTTCAATGAGCTGTTCTGGTTACTGAAGGCTTGTTTTCCCTCGGCCAGGTTCGGCTGCTTGGTGTTGTTTCTCAGGGCCAGCCCACACTGGTTATCATGGAGCTGATGACACGTGGGGACCTCAAAAGTTACCTGAGATCATTGAGGCCAGACACAGAGGTGAGTCATGAGCTGCTGGTTGTTTATTTCTTCAGTTTGAATCATCTTGAACAAGGCAGCATCACGTTGGAGGCAGCAGGCAATTAGCCTTTCCTGCCCTCCTCCTTAAGCTCTAAGAACAAAACATGAGTTGCTCTCTGATCTGCAGCACCTTTCTCGTGAGGCAGCTGTTGCAGGTAGCCAGTGTACCACATGGAGCAGGTCTCTTCTTGTGTCACTGAGTCCTGTTTTCCAGATTGGCATTAAATCTCCTGTCTGATCTAATTTCTCATCAAGACTTTAAAAAAACTGGCTGGTTTAATACGTGTTAGGATCGTTGTTCATGTTGTGTATCCTGGAAAGTAAATACCTGTTCTCTTAGCTAATCTGCAAACTCTCATACATGGACCATCAGTCTAAGGGCTAAATTTGTCATGTGGGATACAGGGTCTGAAGGAGAAAGATGACACACAGGCCACTGAAATCATAGCAGGCCGTGTAGAAAATGAGCTCAGCAGCTTTTGCCCTTGATCTAGAGAGTCTGATATGGATATACTGAAGGAACAGAACGTGAGGACAGTTTGTGCACAGGGGAAGGAATGTGGTCTGTTACCTGTTTTATCTTCCTCATCTTGCTCAGAACAACCCCGGGCAGGCCCCTCCGACCCTGAAGAAGATGATCCAGATGGCCGGGGAGATCGCTGATGGCATGGCCTATCTCAACGCCAACAAGTTCGTGCACAGAGACCTGGCTGCCAGGAACTGCATGGTGGCTGAGGACTTCACAGTGAAAATTGGAGGTGGGCTCTCTTGCCTCGTGCACAAGTCATAGAATCATCCTCAAAAATCAGCTCCTTAGGAAGCATTTTGGGTTTTGAAAACTGCTGGGAAGACTTTTTAAACCAGAGCTCTAGTTTAAATTTCTGCAGAATGAAATATGTTCCTTATGAAGGCTTGCTGGGATTTAGGACCTGTGAGCAGTCAGCACTGAGCTGAAACTTTTGGACCACCTCGACTCACTGTGGCTCCAGTGAGGCACTGGTGTGGCACATGGGCTTGGGCAGGACTGGTGAGGCAGCCATCTGAGGTGCAGATGCTGCAGACATCTGGGTGGATGGCGTGGTTACCACTGGTGTGTCATGCACAGAAATCATTCCACCTCCGGTTTATTGAGTCAAGAACGAGAGTTTTAGGATGATTTTAAATCATATCTGAATTGGAAGTGGTATGTAAGGCTTGACTTCAGCTGGGTGCTTTCCAGTCTGAACTGGAGTTCTGCTTCCCAGACAGCTGAATGGCTTTTCTTCTGCTCTGCTGTTAGATCACCACTTTTTTTTTTTTCCCTTCACCATCCTTCCAAAATAGTGTCAGATGAGTTTCTTCAGTCTTCTCTCCAGAGAGGGTGATTTTGAGCTGTTGGCTGTTTTTGAGTTGTGCATATTAAAATAACGTGTATAGCAACAGCCTTCTGCTGAAGGAAACTAATTTTTTTCTCTGAGCTTAACTCAGCTATTTTGATAATTTGTGTAAGTAATCCTGTCATTTGGGAGAAAGAAAAAATGATTTCATTTTGAGTCAGTTAATTAGGAAATAAGATCTTTGGGGGATTTTGTGCATTTTCTGCAGGTTCAGGGGAAGTCAGCCTGAATCCTTCCCATTCCAGTTTTCCCCTCCTCCCCCCCACCAGCTTGTTTTCCAATTCTCTGAAGTGAAGATGGTGCATTTCTTCCCTTCAGCATGGTCATGGTTACCCCAAAAGCATTTCAGTGTGCTGCAGTGCTCTTGTTTACATCCCAGTGTTGAAAAGCCCTTGGTGCAGGCACAGTTTGGGAGCACCTCGAGTGGAACACCCCAGCTCTGAGCGGGGAGATGTCAGAGGCAGAGCTCTGTGCCACACCAGCCTGTGCTCGCTGCGTGTCTGGTTCTTATTTGCATTGCATTTTGAAAGAATTCTCCACTGAGCCAGGATAAAGTCACCCTGGTGTGTGGGAGTGATGGAAGAGCTGCACAGATGGGCTTTTTAGTCATAATCACTGAGGGGACCAGTGTCCCCAGCACACCGGGAACGTTGTGCTTGGTCACTCATCCACAGGCTGGTGATAACAACTGTGAAGCCTGAGGGATTTCTGGCCCCTTTTCACCCCACTTTTCCTGGAAAAAATAAAGGGGGTAGGGCAAGTCCAGGTCTTATCTGTATTGATAAAATGGGTTTTGCCTTCTGTGTCAGCAGGTGGCATTTAATGTTAGAGATTTGATGCCACCTGATGCATTAACTTTTTGGGTGGTGTCTGAGAACACAGTAACTGGTTTCATAGGCAAGTCCAAGACCCAGCAATTCTGTCTGTCCCAGGACAGAAGAAAGAGCTGGAATAATTCAGGAGATGAACTCAAGCTCAGAAATGCTTACATATTTACAGCTAAGGACATGCATATACCCCAGATATGTCTTTAATAGTCACAAATGAACAGCCTTATCCTCAGTAGCACTTGAAATGGAACATTGTACAGGAACTGGGAATTGCCTTAGAGAGAGAGAAAAAAACAAGAGAAGCATGTCCCTCAACATGTGAGGGTCTTCAGTTAAAGACAATAGTTCTGAGTGCTAAATGAGTTCTTTACACCCTTTAGAAAGAAAAGAAAATCATTGAATTTGGGGAACAGTTATGGAATTATATGACCTTCAGAAGACTCAGCTTACTGCAAAGCTTGTGCATAAATCCTGGAACTTTTCATATTTAAAGCACTCGGAGTTGTCAGCCCTGAAGGCAGTGGCACAAATGTCTGTTGGTGGTGTTGGAAGGGAAGGTCACCAGCCCTGAGGCAGCAGGTGAAGCATCTGCAGAGTCAAGTGTTGTGGGAACAGATTGCAGCTTTTTTACACCAAAGTGTGAATGTCTGGCTGGTAGGAAGGGGAAGTGTCCATCATTTTCTCATGCAAACTCAAAATATTTATACCTTCTAGATTTTGGCATGACAAGAGACATCTACGAGACAGATTATTACCGGAAGGGAGGGAAGGGGTTGCTGCCTGTGCGCTGGATGTCCCCAGAGTCACTGAAGGATGGAGTCTTCACGACGCACTCCGACGTCTGGTAACAAAAAAGGGGCTCTGAAAAACTGGTTTAGCCCCTCTTCTTCTATCCCTTCCTCTTGTTTTAGTAGACTTAACTAAGTGTGCTGCTTCTCTGTCCATTCAAAGGTAACTCTTCTTCCACTGTGAAACATTCTGCTTTAGAGTTTGTATTGCCACTGCAAAGTCAAGAACTCGTGAGGTTCAGTTCTCAGGGAGAGTAGAATTGAGTGGATTTCCCAAAGTGGAGGTGGTGGCATATTTCCTGCTGTTAGGTGTAAAATCAGTTGTGCAGTGACAAACATTACCTTCACCTGGAAGAGCAAGTTGTCATTTTTGTAAATTGCCCTCCTTCAAGAAAAGCATTAAAAGTTGCCAAGAATACAGAAAGGTTCATAGTGCTGATCTGCTTTTCTGCAAAAACCTTCTGTGTAAACAACTCCCCTCTCCCCCAGATGGGCTGTGTAAACCAGCAGGTTTTTGGGGGATTTCTCCCTTGTGCATATCCCTTTCCATTTGGAGCTTTGTTTGCTCGTTTTGTGTACTGCAAGATGCAGAGAGAGGGTTTTCTTTCAAAGCAGAAAGAGCCTGCCTGCTGTGTCTGTGCAGTTATTAATAGAGGAGTACAGTGAGGAGGAGTGATCCTCTGGAACAACTCCCCACACCCCCCAGCTTTTGGACACAGGTGGGGAGGACTTGGCAGAAGATGGTCATGTACTGGCAAAACCTCTACTCTGTCTTCTGTGATTTCTCTGCCTTCCTAACAAGATGTTTTTACTGCTGATCTGTTACAGAATTGGCAGCTGATTGCCTCCAAATGTCTAGAAGTCAGGAGAGAAAGGCATTTTGAGTAGCAAACTGCATTTTCTTCAAACAGCTTGAGGAGTTTGGAGTCAGTGGTCTGTAGTCCAGAGCACCAGCTATGAGTGAAATGTTCGTAAGAGGAATTCAAGTGAAAAAGCAAAGCACCAGAACGATGCTTAAATTTTATTTTGCATATGGCCAGTAACTTACTTTTGAATCCAGGAACCCTCAGACTTGGAAACAGATGAAAACAGCCACGTTGAGTTGAGGGGAAGCCCTGTATCAGCCATTTATCTGATGGAGCAGTGCAGGCAGCTTTTGGCAATCCCCCCAGTAAAAGAATTTTGGGACTTGTAATGGCTTCACAAAGCAGACAGAAATTTGGACTCTATCACTAGAAAATCCCCAGATGTAGCAGTGGCTGAGCTGGAGTGAGGAGCTGGCAGAGCTGCCTGTTCCCACCACACAAGAGGAACTTTGCAGTCCAGCCATTGCCTCCGAAGGGGAAGGTGGCAGGTCAGGTGTTTGCTGCAGTGACAGACCATGCCTGTCCCACAGGTGCCTTCCCTTAACCTGGAACTGTTTTGTGGTGTTATTCTTTAGGCAGAACTCAAACTCCAAACAGAAAAAACCCAGCTGTGACAGCAGATCAGGTGTCACAAGTGAATTAGTGCAGTGGTTGTTGCAGGAAGTACGTGAGTGAGTGCTCCCTTCAGTGCTAACAGTGAATGGAGCAGGTTGAGATGGGGTATTGGGAAGAAATTCCTCCCTGGAGGGTGGGCAGGCCCTGGCACAGGGTGCCCAGAGAAGCTGTGGCTGCCCCAGCCCTGAAGTGTCCAAGGCAAGATTGGATGGGGCTTGGAGCAGCCAGGGATAGTGGAAGGAGTCCCTGCCCATGGCAGGGGGTGGAATGAGATGATCTGTGAGGTCCCTTCCAACCCAAACCATCCTGTGAATCCATGATTTGGCTTCTGTTGGTCCCTCAGTCCAAAGCACGGTTGTGCAAACAGTATTGCAGTTGATCAGTGGGACAGTCTGAGTGAAATATCCTGACCTGGAAAGTGGTTTACTCATTACAGGGTTGGAAAACTTAACAGGAGGAGCAGTAAAATCTGACAGATTTTTACTTGAAAGCATAGAGAGGAAAAAAATGTTTTATGGAGAAGAGGTCCACAGCACTCGTGGGTATTCCAGACAGTTCCTCTCTGGGATGGTGTCACATCTCAATTGTTAAAAGTGATTTGCTCTGAAAATTTGGTTCAGAGAGATGGTCAGATACTGTGACATGTAGTTCCATGTTCTTAGAGATGAGTTTGAGAAGCCAAAATGTCAAAAAGACAAAACTGTGTGAGTGGTCATAGCCCAAGATTTATAAGCTGTAAGATGAAATGTCTGGAGGTTTGAAGGGTGGAGCTTTACTTTAGCAATTCATTCTTTTATGGCTTTTCAGGCTGAAGAATGAGGTAATTAGACAGGGCTGTTTCTGTTGTAGTTAGGGAAGGAGGGCATTTTAAAATTAATGTAATACTGTTCAGGGTGAGGGTGGATTTCTATAAATAAGTCCTCAGCATCTTGCATTCTTTCAGGGCTGGTAGTTGCCTGGAAGGAGCAACCTGAGTTTATTTGTTGGGATAATATGACGAGTAGGTGTGTGAGACTTGTGCTCATTATTCCTGCAGTGATCAAAGAAGCTTCAAAGGCACCAGAATGTTGAGTTGACCCTCTGTCCCTCCCTCCCCTGAAAGGCAAACAATTGTAAGGCTGTTTGTGGCTTCTGGCTTCAGATGCAAACCAGTTTAGATCCTGGGGATGGCTGAAAGATAAAACCACTCAGCCATAACCAGCTAATGACACTGGACTCCTGTTTTCACAACAACAGCCCGGTGGAACGGCGTGTTTTTCTCTGCTCTTGACTCAGCATTTCAGCCACAGAACTCAGACAGCATTGAGATTTTCCTGCTTTGCCCAGCAGCTCTAAAAGTAGAGCCTCTTCAGTGCAGCACAGACAATTTGAGCCATGTCTGCTCAATAAACTAATTTTAAATGGAGGTATTTTTAGAAAGCGTCAATACTTACTTCCAAACTACCCAATTACATAACTCTGCTTATCTTCCTTCGCCAGTGATCAATTCCTATTATTAGACAAACTTCTTTTTTCACTTCTGCTGTCCCTTGTAGTCATCTGGAAGGAGCTGGAAGCTCTGTTCCAAGAATATAGTTACATACATGTTGTGTAAAGGGAAACTGCATTTTTCCTTGGGGCTTTAACATTCTGCTGCTGAAACATCACACTGGGGTCTTGGTACAAGAGGCTGGAGAACATTCACGTTTCTTCCATGTCTTTTTCCAAAATGGGGTTTGTTGCTGCTGTGTGATCCTCACTTTGTACCTTTGACTTAGAATGGGGCAGAAACCAAAGCAGGGGGGTAAATGGGAGATATTCCCCAAGCAGTGTTTTCGTGCCTGGGCAGCAGAGGTTGGCTGGTTTGCTTGCTGTGCATGGTGAGGCAGGTGAGGTGCCCAGGGCTGGTGTGTGTTGGCTGTCTGGCTCTCTTGGCTTGTGGAGCAGGGAAGGAAAAGGCAGCTTTTCAATCAGATTTGTGTGACTCAAGTGATGAAAAGCAGCTTGCACAGGAATGAGAGCTTACAGTTCTGTGTTAGTGCCTTCTCAGCCACTGTCAGGAGTACCTGAGATGTGGGACATGAAGATTTGGAGTTTAGTGTATTAAATGTACAGATTTTTTTCTTTCTCTCTCTGAGGCTTGGGGGAAAGCTTGTCAAGCTTACTTTAAAGTCTCTGCAACTTCTTCACTGCTTAGAGGTTTGATTCCCTGTCCCCAGCCACACAGAGATCTCATTGCAGACTTTAGTGGTCAGGTATGTGTCCAGCCTGAGTTCTACAGCAAGCACAGAGATACGAACAGAATGTTTTAACTTTTCAAATTTCTTTTCCTTGCCTGCACCTTTTCCCATCTCCACTGTCCTTCCCTTCTTCCCACCTGGCAGTGCATCTAAAGTCTGGACTCAAAGCCATGGGAAAGGGTGATGAGATGTGAGCTGGCTCTCCAGGCAAGCTCAGGGCTTCAGTCTCCTCTGAGTCAGGAGGCTCCTGGTCAAAGCAGTGAGCCTGTGGTGATTTTTGACTGATTGACCTGGGCAGAACTGGTGTACCCAAACAGTGCTGGACCACTGAACCATCACAGACATGACCAGCTCTGGGATGGAGACTGTGGTGTGAAAAATGGACATGGAGTTCTGCCAGTCTTTCCTTACAGAGGCCATTCTGAAGTGTCACTCAGCACTGGGGACCTTTCTCACCACTGCCCAGAGATGTTGGAAGTGCCCAATCTCTTGTGCTCAGTGCTGTGGCTGTCACCACAGCTGCTCTGCTCTTTGAGCAGCTGGAATTCTGTGGTAAAAGGAAATACCCATGGACACCCACTGCTGAGCATCACCTACCAAAGACCCCCCCCGTGTCTCCTAAAGAGATGGCTCAGGCTTCTCAAGCTGTGCTGTTTGTTGCAGGTCTTTTGGAGTGGTGCTGTGGGAGATCGCGACGCTGGCAGAGCAGCCCTACCAGGGCATGACCAACGAGCAGGTGCTTCGCTTCGTGATGGAGGGGGGGCTGCTGGAGAAGCCAGACAACTGCCCTGACATGCTGTAAGTGCCTCTGCCACTGCTGCCCTCCCTGCACAGCTTGTTCTTCCTGGCCCCTTCAGTGCCTGCTCTTCCCTGTCTGCTGCAGGAGGGGCTCTGAGGGAGGGACAGTCACGGGAGGTGCTGCTCAAATAGTTGCTGCCAACCCACTATTTTGTAGTAGTTGGACATGCCAGAAAGCCAGAATCTCACTTTGGGCTGTTCTCCTCCTCTGATAAGGAAACAAACCACAGTCTTTGTGTTCTTGAATAAAATTAGACTTAGGAAAAGCTCATAAATGACATTTGCTACAGCGAGAGGCTCTGTGCCTAAGTCTTGTCTCTTCTGCTTAGAGTAATTCTGTTGAGCATGAAGAGAAAAACGAGCATGGGACAAGCTGCTGAGACATGCATAAAAGCTGGAATTCAACTTTTTAGTTCAGCATCCAGATGAATCAATGGATCACTCCTTTGTCTGAAGCCGCACTGGATCTGCTGTTCCACTCACAGCACTCACCCCATGGAGATAAACAAATCCCCCCTGCTAACAATTTCCTTCTCTGAAAGCACAGAAAGTGGTTTTTTTTTTTACAGAAAAGCCTCTCCCTGCGCAGGATCGACCTAAAGCCTCTCAGCAGCACAGGGTGTGCAGTGCAGCAGCTTCAGATTTTAGCTTTACATTGCTGAAATATTTCTGCTGGCCTTTGTGTACAGCAGTTCCAGTTGCTCAGACTTTATTGCTTTGATATACTTCCCAAGCTGACTTTTGGGAAGGAAATACTGCGTCTTGCAGTTATTGAAATTTGTTGGAGGCCCACAGAAGGGATACAATCACTTAAGGGCCTCAGCTGCTTGGGATTCTTAGGAAAATAGCTTTTTTGGCTGGAGCCTGGCTGCGGTTTCAGATGACAGGCAGTGTTGTTTTGTTGTTTGAGGAGGGTGGGTGGTATATGCAGGGGGAGGTGTAGCTGCCATGTGATTCCTTGGTTTCACATTCCTTCCCTTTCACGATGCTGTGGAGAATTCCTGGCAGTTGGATTGACTGGACATTGTTTAACATGGTCAGAGCTGTGTAATGGGGGGAGTGGGACAGAAATGGGGAGGGTGACAGGATCAGCTCCCCGAGTCCTCAGGAGAAAAACCCTGAGCAGTGAGAACAACCTCGGGGAGAGACTCGGCACTGGAAATTCCCCACTAACCTGGGCCATGAGTGGTACGAGCAGGGGGTGGGAGGGGAGCCCCTGGCAGAAGTTGAAGCTCTCCCTGCTGCAGCCCACCCAGCTCTCCTTCCTCTCCCTCCTCAGGGACCCTCCTCTGCTCCTGGCTGCTGCTGCTGGATGGATCCACTCTCAGGGTCCTGCCTTGTGAGCTGGGGCAGCTTGGTTCAAGTCTGGCAGAGCAAATCTTTGCACTGGTGTGTAACAGGAGAGGCCTCTTTTGTGCTGATTCTGATGAAGAAGCTGTTCAGAAGTTGGTTATGGACACAGGACTCAGCCTGACAGTGCAGAACAAAAATATCTGCCTTTGCACTGAGCTGCTTCACTCCATCAGAACAAGGAATGGGGCTAAGCTGGGAACTCAGGGGCATTTGCTTTAGTGGTGGTTGTTTGTTTGTTTGTTTTCCAGTGAAACAGTTGAGTATAAAGCATCCTGATTTTATGCAAAATGAAGAAAAAACAGATTGTATTGACCTTATTGTGACTTACTTTAGTTCTCTTTCAGCTTGTTTTGGTTTTGTTTTAGGACAGACACCCAAATCTGCTGAAATTCAAATAGGCTGTTGTAGGAACAACAGTAGGGAGCCCCAGGAATAACCCTCACCTCTGTTCCCTGCATTTGGCATTCAGAGAACATCTTTTGTGTTACCGTGGTGCTTTGTCCTTTGCATCTTTTCCCTCCTTTCCCTGTCCTACACGTGGTAACTACAAATGCAGAGGTACTTTGTTCTTTAAATTAGTTTGACTTGGAAAGAACCAATATTATGGTCAGAACACCAACGGACCTGTCCGTAGGGAGAGGGGAGTGTGCTGTCATAGAGAAACCTCCAGGACAGGTGGAGGAGGTAACTGCTGTGGGGAGGTGCAGATGAGAATAGAGAGAAGAATTTTGTGGCCCCAAATCCACTGTTTTTACCTGTGCAGGTGCTGTGAGTGTTGACACAGCCGTGCACCCTCCAGCCATGGAGCAGTTCTCCTCAGCCCCCCTTGCTGCCCCACATGGTGCAGGCAGGCTTGGATGCTCCACATCTCCCAGGACTGCCGTGCTGGCCGTGCCTGTCAGTGCCTGTGCTGTCCTGACCCCTGGTAGCAGCTCGGAGCTGCAGCTGGAGAGGTTCTGTTCTGCAGCCTGGTTGTGTCAGATGCCTGTGCAGAGGGGGATTTTACAGCGTGGTTGTCTTGTGGTTTAGAGGTGGTAAATCCCTGTGAAAGGGCGAAGCACAAAGGGGACGGTATTTCTGGAGGCTTTTTACTCTTGCACAGGGCTAAACAAGACTCAGTTGTGTTTATGCTACACCCTCTTGGCATAGTTCGCGTGGTTTTGCAGACAGAACCATGCAATGAGACAGATGGTTCAGTAAGACAGTGCCAGGAGAAGCTTTGCTGTTTTTCTCCTCTTCCTGTGCACCAAGTGATGTTTTTATGTCCTCCCATTGTTATGGCACAGCTCATCAGGTGACGGCTGCGTGGCTGGAGCTTTGGTGCAGCTGAAGCTCTCAGACAGTGCGTTCCCAGGGGGCTTTTAAAAGTTGTGGAGGCTGGAATTCCACTCTGTTTTTGAAGCAGAATTGCTTCCCCCACATGCATTGTAGATGACTAGACTATTTACGCAGTGCTGATTTCCCTTTGTTCCTGGTTAAAACCCGAGCTCTGCTCTGCACAGGCACTGTCAGCAGGGAGCACCAGCAGGGGAGGAGGGGTCCTTTCGCTTTTCCCCACCGGATCAAGTCTAATGCAAAGCACCAATGGAATTCAGCATCTATAGGAGCTTTCCATTTTCTGGTTGTTATTGTCTCAGTGCAAACCGTGATTCAGATTCTGCTCAGTTCTTTGAGCAAAAGATTCAGAGAGATGCTGGCTATTCCCCTCTCCCGTGACGGTGCCTCCAGCTCCCTGGAGCTCCCTTGCCACCAGTCAGGAACGTACTTTATAAATCTGCTCAGGTTCTATTAACAGCCTGTAAATTCTTCTGTTGTCTGCTGGAAAGGTTTCTGTTTTGTTTAAGATAATGTAAACAAGGTCTGAGAACACACAGAGTTAAAAAGGAAAAAAAAATCCTTTTATGGGAACTCTGTAGGGTTTTTAAATCTGGAATGGCTTAAAAGAAACATCACATGTCCTTGTTTGTGCTGATGTCACATGCATTACTCCGCTGCTTGTGGTATCTCCTTAGCATTGCCCTTAGGCCTCGGGGCACAGTGCCAGTGAATATCCAGTGTTCCTGGCTCCAGCCAAGCTTCTATTCAGGGACGCAGCAGTCAGCTGGAAAGGAAGCAGCAATGAAGTAACAGAAATGGATTTTATATATTTATGTCTCGAGCCTTCCCTCCCCGCTCGTGGGTGAGGGTACGGTGCAGTTTTATAGTTTGGCTTCGCTTTTGCTCTGAAAGGCTTTTTAAAGGCTCCCAAACAAGCGCCGCTTGGGCGGTGTTGACGTGTCTACGTGCGGTCACAATGCAGCATTGAGTTCCTGGGGAGTTCTCCCAGCACAGACTGGTTTTGCCAGCTCCTCCTTGGGTGTCACAAGGCCACTCTCAGGTGGCTGACGTTTGCTTTTGAGGAGCGGTGCCAGCGCACTCTGGCAGGAGTGCTGGGGACTTGAGATGCACTTCAGTGCTGATTGCTCTGGGTTTGGTCAAAGCACTCAGCGGTGTTTGCAGCCCAAACACGGCCACTCGCCCTCTCTCTGCTGCCTCAGTCAGCTCAGAATGTGGTGGGGGTGCAAAAGGATTTCCCAGTTTCCCCAGTTTCTGGGCAGGGGGTTTCTTTGCTGTGGTTTTGTTCCAGGCCAGAGTTCCCAGACTCTCCAGACCTGCTGTGGGCAGGGCTGCTCAGCAACAGGCTGCACAGCCCAGGGGCTTCCCTCTCAGTGGGAGGTTTGTTCTAGAGCAGGGACATTACTCAGGGATGGACTTCGGTGCCATTCCAGAAGAGAGGGGATTTTTGTTCATGCTTGTTTGCTTTTTGATTTAAAATCTTTCCACACTGATGCAGAGATCTGGTAAACAGAGGGCACAAGGCAGTGAGAGCTGATGAAAGGATCAGATAGAATTCCTTGTCTGTGCTCTGAAAATCCGTAGAAGTTGGGAATATGGTATTGTTGTTCTGCAGAATTAAAGCTGGTTTAAGGGAAGGGCAGGCTGGGAAATGAACCCCAGCAAGCCAAGGGGGTCTGGCTGGGGCTGCAGGTGCCAGTGCTGGCAGGTAAGTCAGGGACATGAAGGATTCTCCAGTGCATTACCTTAACTGAGAGAGCTTTCTTTGCCTTGTTTTATTTTTAGCTCCATTCTTACTCCAGCACAGAGTAGTAGTTTTGGCCAGCGGTGACTTCCTCCACACAGTGTGTTCTCTGAGCACTGTGTACACAGAGGATTGGCTGGAAGAATTAATGCTAATCTTCCTTTTCTTATTTAAATTTGTCCTATTACTGCGCTGTGTTAACAGAAGACATCCCTATTCCACCTTCACAGACAGTGAAATCCTTTCTTGTGTTGTGTTTAAATCTCAGGGCGATCTCCTGGGAATATCCAATTTTGCTGTGTCATGAAAATGCTGTTTTCATTATGTCTGTATTACTGTTTCATTTTGTGGTTTTGTTTTGCCAGCATGGGACATTGTACAGATCTAATCGTGGATGTGCTTAAACAGATGATCTCACACTCCGTGAAATATTAATGCATCCCTGGCCGTAAATGAAAACAACCTAATTTTAAAATAAAAAGATTAGAGAATGTCTTTGAGATTGGAAAAATGTCTGCTGGGGATTACAATTAATTTGAATGTAATTTTCTTCTTTCAGGGGAAGAAAGAGCAGTGCTTTACCTTGTGTGTATTTCCTATTTTAATTCCTTTCCAAGTCAGTATTGATGGGGTGGGATCACTTGTTTGGAAAAGGTGCTCCAAGAGGCACAATCATGGAGCTTGTGGCTGAGTGGGCACAGGGTCAGAATTAAAGTATGCAATGGTTCTGGATGTCAGGTACCCACAAGACAGGTATGGGCAGGGGAAGGGACTGGAGAAGGGTGAGGAAGGAGCTATAGAAATCAAAGGACGATTAGAAGGAAGGTTGAAATGTGACACAGGGATCTCTGCCTGTAAAAATCCCATCACTTCATCTCCCATCAGAATGGAATGGTTTGCTAAAATGTGTGGTCCGATGCAGTCAGGGCTCTTAAAACACCTCAGTAAATGTTTTCTCCTCTGTGTTTGTGCCCAGGTTTGAATTGATGCGCATGTGCTGGCAGTACAACCCCAAGATGAGACCCTCCTTCCTGGAGATCATCGGTAGTATCAAAGACGAGCTGGACCCAGCCTTCAAAGAGGTCTCCTTCTTCTACAGTGAGGAGAACAAGCCTCCGGACACAGAGGAGCTTGACCTGGAGACTGAGAACATGGAGAGCATTCCTTTAGATCCCTCCTCCACCCTCCAACCCACTGACAAGCACTCAGGACACAAAGCGGAGAACGGCCCCGGCGTGGTGGTGCTCCGGGCCAGCTTCGAGGAGCGACAGCCGTATGCGCACATGAACGGGGGCCGCAAGAACGAGAGGGCCCTGCCCCTGCCCCAGTCGTCGGCCTGCTGATCCTCAGAGCCTCACACAAACACCACACACAGAAACACAGGCATTGGGGGAAGACAGAAAGAAAATCACAATATATTCAAAAGCCTACTGTACCTCAGTGGATCTTCAGAACTGCCATAGCTGCACTTGGGAGAACCCTTTTTTCAGTAAACAAGTTGCCGTATTTTTCTTTTTTTTTCCAATATGCAAGCAGATGTTTGTTTCAGTCAAGGACTCCAGTCATGGGGCACACAGTTGGCCTTTTAAAAACTCTTAATGTTAACACTTAATAGCAACAGAAAACTTGAGATCTGATGTCTCTCTCTCTATCTCTCCTCTCTCTTCTTTCTCTTTCTTTCTGTCTCTCTTTTTGCTTCATAATGGGAAACATATCTGCGTGCAAGTCCAACCGTACAGCACTTTTATCAGATCAAAGATATCGCAGGCCAGGTGGTTCCCGGTGCCCCTGCAAGCACCTGCCTAACACTGTAGGTCTTTATAAAAAAACCACAAACAAACAAACAAAAAAAAACAAACCACACACACACACACAAAAACTAAACTAAAAAAGACTGGATTTTTAATGTTGCTGTTTAATCTTTTTAGGAACACGTAAAAGAATAAAAAAGGGCCATCATTCGTCCAAGGCTGTTACCATTTTCAACGCTGCCAAATTTTGCCAAAAAAAATGAACTCTTTGTTATTTTGTTTTCGTTTTGTTCTGTTTTGTTTTTTTGTAGGCATGGAAGGAGCACAGTAATCAACTGCTCTGTTCAAAAGAGATCCTGACCAATATGTTCTAGTCAGTCATGCACTGGTATTTAAAACAAAAAAAAATTAGAAAAAAAAAATCAAATTGTCTAGATCTTTTTTCAAAACTGGACAAAATGTGATTTTTGGTTGGTTTTTTTTCCTTTTCTTGTGATGGAGAAGATAAAAGGGATGGGGTAAAGAACCAGCCCTCCCTCCACCCCTGTCCCTATCCCATTCTGGACAAAACTGGCAGTGGTGAGCTAAACAAACACATGAATTTTGTACAAAAAAAGTCAACCGCACGCCAAAAATGAATTATGAGAAAGCTGAACATAAGCGGCCGAGATCTCCATCGGTGCAGCCTGCCTGCCTTACAGGCTTGCAAGGAAAACACCTAGAAACATAAATTGGAGAAGACAAAAAAAAGCAGTAACCGGATTCAAGTATATGATGCTTTGTTGACCTTTTCTCTTTTATTATTAAGACTTCTCGAAGGGTCTTGCAGTTCTATGTTAGACCATGGATCATTTGCATACACATTGTCTTTTGTGTCACTTTTATAACTTTTTTACGGTTCAGATACTCATCTATATGTCTGTACAGAAAAAAGCTGCTATTTTTTTTGTTCTTTATCTTTGTGGATTTAATCTATGAAAACCTTCAGGTCTGCCCTCCTTCCCTTCCCTTCCACTTCAACAAATTTTCTTATGCTTTGTACTATAGTGTGTAACTTTTACTTCCTCCTTCCCAGTAACCGATACCTTTCATATGATTTGCCATGAACTGTTTAATGCCTTTTTATAAATGCATTTCCTCCTTTTTTTTTATTTTATTTTCTTTTTTTGTTTTCCCATTAGTTGTTTTACAACATCTTGGCTGTGTGGGCTACAGGGCTTTTAAGGGGGACACTGAGAAAGAAGGGACACCCCGCACGGGAACACTCTGGCAGTGCTGTGGTGTGGTGTTTTTAAGCCCCAGGTTTCCTTCCTTCCTTCCTTCCATCCTTCCTTCCTTCCCACTAACCTCTGCCCAGGCAGCACGGAGTCTCTTACAGTGCAAGGCATGATACAAACTCAGGTCAGAAACAAAAGGTTAAATATTTAGTACATTCTTGTTCAGTGTTTATATTCATTGTTGTACAAGGGTCCTACCCCTCCTGCCCTCCCCGCTTGTTTTGGTCGTGGCACACACCCCCCCACCCGCCCATCCCCACACAGACACACACACAGACATGAATTCTTTTTAAATTATTTGTTGGGTACAACAGCAGACACCAGGCTTTTGGGTCACTGATCTTTAAAAAGACTTATTTGAACCCTCCCACCCTGTGAACAAGAGCTGTGCCAGCTGCAGCTGGCGATGCCAGGCATTCCTAGGGTGGCCATTGAACACCTGGCTCCAGCCAACCCCAGCTCTTCGCCTTCCTCATGGGGAAGCCCTCATGGAGGGGAGCCCTCGAGGAGGGCACCTGGGCTGCACTTCACACCTGTGGTGAGGAAAACGAGCACCAACCCAACAGGAGCCACCACGCCATGCCCGTGGAGCTGGGGGGAAAGCACGGAGCTGGGGCCAGCGGCTCGGCTGGCAGACAGTGGAGTGTTGGCAGCTATGGAAACCTGTACGAGTCCAAGCTTGTGGCTTAAATCATAGACCAAACCTCAGAACAAAAGAAAACGAGCGAGCTTGTTTGTTCAGTCGCAGAAGCCTTGGTGAGAGGGGAAGGAGGGGCCGTCAGGAAGTCGACAACCAGGGAGTCGTACCAGTTGCTCATCTTACCTTAGTTCCAGCATCTAGGCCTTTGTTTAGCACTGATCCAACCAAACGATGGCAGGAAGAGGTGGTTCTGGGATGGAAATGTTCAAATCTTTCGAGTAAGAACAATGAATTAAAATATACTGATTGCTAGTTTTGACTGGAGATTTTAAAAAGTTTGTAGTGCTTTTTGCTTGTGTAGTTTAGGTCCCATTATCTTCTCTTGCCTCTGTCCCGTAGTTATTTTTCCCTTTTAAAAATGAAAAAGACAAAAAAGTTAATTAAGAAGGTATTCTATGTAGGATTTTTTTATTTATTTTTGTGATATCAGTTTAAATCACTGTAGAGATGCCCCATAATAAATTTAAATACTAAGATAAGGGTTTTAGAGTATGACAGGGGGACAGTTTTTGATTTTTTTTTTCAAACATTTATCTACCTCACTCTTATTTTTTTATATGTGTGTATATAAAAAAAATACATCTCACATTTCTCAGCAGCCAATAAATGCCGTTGATACTGGTAACCTCTCACTCCATATACCACATGCTCTAGGTTCTGGAGGGGAACAGTCACTGCCTGTCACAAAGGGTCACTTCAGAGTATTTGACTCAATTCCAAGGGGTTTCTCCAGTTTTTTGGTTCAGATTTGTTATTGTGAGGAGAAATCCAAGAATTGTCTGACTTAAGGTGACCATTCTTAAGGAAACACAGAGGCTTTTCAGTGTGCTGTCACAGCGGTCCTTGGGGCAGCAGCAAAGTGCTGTGTGTTTAGGAGAATACAAATGTAGGTGACCTGATATGGGGACTTCAAATTGTGAGTATTTGCTGAAATCAGTTACAGAAATCAATTGTTTACAATGTTTGAAGGTCCAGGAGAAACACTAAAGGGAATGGTCTTTCTGTCTGTGCTGTAGAATGGGCTGAGTCATTCCTGCCAGTTCTTGCTCAGATGTCACAAGCACCAAACAGACATTTGGCTGAACCAGAACCCACACCGAAATTGGCTCATGTATTGATAAATGAATGATAGCATTGCTTTCTTGACCCAAAAACCTGTCACAGGCTGCCTGGCAATCCTGCTACATCGAGTTTACAGCTTTGGGTCTTTGCTGCTTCTGTTTGATGAGAGCACTGATTTTTTTATTCCCCCGCTCCCCAACTAACATTGAATTGATTTCTTTTAATGTGCCAGTAAAAAGTCAGTTCCCCTTTCTTCCCCTGTTTATACGCCTTCTAACTGTGGATTCTGATGGACCAGCCATCAAATTTTAACAGCCCTTTGACAGCGTGTAACTGCTTTACAAGCACACAGGACTAACACGAGCTTGCCATCAACTTGATGTATAATGCTTCCCTTTTTCCAGCTCTGGCAGCTGTTCATGCAGGTGTTGGTTGTGGTATCTGAGTAATGTGGTGCTTGGCTACTTGGAGTTGTACACGGCCTCTTGGATACACAGTGCTGTGGTTAATTACTGCAGTTTGTCTTTGGAGGGAGCATTTCTCCCTGGCCCTGAGAAAGCAGCGAAATTTTAAGTTTTCACTCGGTTGGTTTGGTTTTCCGTGTTTGATTATGTTGTAGTGACCTTTGGGTGCAGTGGCTGTTCCCCTCCGTTGCACATATTGATTACCACAACTGGAGATCCTCAGATCTTTCAGCTGGCTGGGAGGGTTTTGTTAAAACTGTCCGAGTTTCTGGTTTGTAGAATTGTATGTAGGTGGTTTTACAATGCATTAGGAAGAAACACTAATGACGTAGCATCACGAGAAACATTTCAAAAAGCACTTCAGTAGAAGACAGTCACAGGGCCTCACGTACGCGTGCGTGATGGCAGTCAGCTCTCCTGGACCAAACCACCTTCATGATACCATTGCGTTCTGTGTTTGCAATTCAAGCTTAATTCCTTTTTTGTTCTGTTTGTTTCCATAGCTTTTTTTGTTGTGTTTTGTGCATTTTGAATAGCTTTATTCACATGGGTTTTTCATGCAGACTTCCCTTGGACAGTAAATCGAGTTGTTTGTGCATGTGAACAACTGAGAATTAATGTTGGCTTGATAGAGTCATAATATGGTTTGTAATGTTGTTCTTCCCTGAGACCACTGGCTTGTCTGGTATGGAAAATTTATTTAGAACTTCAGCTATGTTTGAATAAAGTTCAAGTAATCCAGTTTGTTTATAAATTCAAAACAAAAGCCCACCCAGTCCTGCAAACAGCATTTTGATGAGTGGTCCCAAGACGTTTGGCTGCAGTGGGATGAGGAGCTGGCGGCGCCGCGGGGAGCAGGTGGCTGTGACTGCAGTGCCCGGCCATGGCCTCACCTGGCCCGCCCTGCAGAGCGCTCAGGGACACGGGAGGTGCTGTGGTGGCCAGGGAATGTGATTGCTGTGTAAATCAGACGCTGTTTTGGGGGGTGGTACCAAGGAAGGCGTGGGGCCGGGCCGGCCCCTGCGCACCACGGCTCTGTGGGTGCGATGCCTCTGCTCCTCCCAGCTGGCTCCAAGTGCTCTGTGGTTCTAGCCATGGTCGTGCTGATGCTCCTCTCGGTCTCTTAAAACAAAGGAAAGAAAGCCCAGTTTGCCCAGGACGACTGGTGACCAGAGGGAGCTGCTGAGGGGTGTTTGATACAATCTGAGTCTAAGTGAACAACACTCCTATTGTTGGTGTAACTCCATACATATATATCTATATATACATATATATATATCTGCATATGTATATCTATAATATAGATATATATTTAAACCCTTTTCATTCCATTAGTACAAGTAACACTTGTTTCCTGTTACTCTTATTTTGTTTGTCAACCGTGTATTCAATCACTGGGCTGAACAACAGTGGAGGAAGGTGCAAGGGATCCACTCCTTACTAACCAGTGATAAAGCCAGATATTCCAACTTAACCCGTGAGTAGATGTGCAGACAAGGATTGAAGAATGATGTGTAGAAACAACACAAGTGGCCAGGGGTGCTGAAGATACAGAACTCAAGTAGGCAGGAGGGCTTTGAAGGACACCTCGGTTCAGAAACGGGTTGCTCAGGGACGCTGAGCAGCCTCTGCCCTTGAGCAGTCAGGTCAGGGAGCACAGAGACACGTTTGTGGGGAGACACCTGGAAATGGGACACGGCAATGGGGATTTAGAGACACAGAGCTTGGCAGAAGTTTGAGGTATTCTCCTGAGCTTAATCTGTGGGACAGCACCAGAGCTCAGGTGCCACCATTCTGATCGTTGGTACTTGTAAATGAACCTCTGGGCTTTGCAGCTGGAGCAGTAAATGTGTTCCCAGGAACATTGTGGGGGTTGTCATCAGTCTGTATGGATCTGCCTCACCTGCAGCTGGGCTGTTTTGCAAGTACCTTAGGACTTCACTAGTTTGTGTGTGTGCATATGCGTGTGTGCTCATATATATTTTTTTTGGTATGCGTTCCGTTGGTTAGTAACCATTAATTAGCATTTTCAATAGGGCTTTAAGTCCAGTAGATTACGGGTAGTCAGTTGACGAAGATCTGGTTTACAAGAACTAATTAAATGTTTCATTGCATTTTGTAAGTACATAGAATAATTTTATAAAATGTTTGTAGTTTANGTTATTGTGAGGAGAAATCCAAGAATTGTCTGACTTAAGGTGACCATTCTTAAGGAAACACAGAGGCTTTTCAGTGTGCTGTCACAGCGGTCCTTGGGGCAGCAGCAAAGTGCTGTGTGTTTAGGAGAATACAAATGTAGGTGACCTGATATGGGGACTTCAAATTGTGAGTATTTGCTGAAATCAGTTACAGAAATCAATTGTTTACAATGTTTGAAGGTCCAGGAGAAACACTAAAGGGAATGGTCTTTCTGTCTGTGCTGTAGAATGGGCTGAGTCATTCCTGCCAGTTCTTGCTCAGATGTCACAAGCACCAAACAGACATTTGGCTGAACCAGAACCCACACCGAAATTGGCTCATGTATTGATAAATGAATGATAGCATTGCTTTCTTGACCCAAAAACCTGTCACAGGCTGCCTGGCAATCCTGCTACATCGAGTTTACAGCTTTGGGTCTTTGCTGCTTCTGTTTGATGAGAGCACTGATTTTTTTATTCCCCCGCTCCCCAACTAACATTGAATTGATTTCTTTTAATGTGCCAGTAAAAAGTCAGTTCCCCTTTCTTCCCCTGTTTATACGCCTTCTAACTGTGGATTCTGATGGACCAGCCATCAAATTTTAACAGCCCTTTGACAGCGTGTAACTGCTTTACAAGCACACAGGACTAACACGAGCTTGCCATCAACTTGATGTATAATGCTTCCCTTTTTCCAGCTCTGGCAGCTGTTCATGCAGGTGTTGGTTGTGGTATCTGAGTAATGTGGTGCTTGGCTACTTGGAGTTGTACACGGCCTCTTGGATACACAGTGCTGTGGTTAATTACTGCAGTTTGTCTTTGGAGGGAGCATTTCTCCCTGGCCCTGAGAAAGCAGCGAAATTTTAAGTTTTCACTCGGTTGGTTTGGTTTTCCGTGTTTGATTATGTTGTAGTGACCTTTGGGTGCAGTGGCTGTTCCCCTCCGTTGCACATATTGATTACCACAACTGGAGATCCTCAGATCTTTCAGCTGGCTGGGAGGGTTTTGTTAAAACTGTCCGAGTTTCTGGTTTGTAGAATTGTATGTAGGTGGTTTTACAATGCATTAGGAAGAAACACTAATGACGTAGCATCACGAGAAACATTTCAAAAAGCACTTCAGTAGAAGACAGTCACAGGGCCTCACGTACGCGTGCGTGATGGCAGTCAGCTCTCCTGGACCAAACCACCTTCATGATACCATTGCGTTCTGTGTTTGCAATTCAAGCTTAATTCCTTTTTTGTTCTGTTTGTTTCCATAGCTTTTTTTGTTGTGTTTTGTGCATTTTGAATAGCTTTATTCACATGGGTTTTTCATGCAGACTTCCCTTGGACAGTAAATCGAGTTGTTTGTGCATGTGAACAACTGAGAATTAATGTTGGCTTGATAGAGTCATAATATGGTTTGTAATGTTGTTCTTCCCTGAGACCACTGGCTTGTCTGGTATGGAAAATTTATTTAGAACTTCAGCTATGTTTGAATAAAGTTCAAGTAATCCAGTTTGTTTATAAATTCAAAACAAAAGCCCACCCAGTCCTGCAAACAGCATTTTGATGAGTGGTCCCAAGACGTTTGGCTGCAGTGGGATGAGGAGCTGGCGGCGCCGCGGGGAGCAGGTGGCTGTGACTGCAGTGCCCGGCCATGGCCTCACCTGGCCCGCCCTGCAGAGCGCTCAGGGACACGGGAGGTGCTGTGGTGGCCAGGGAATGTGATTGCTGTGTAAATCAGACGCTGTTTTGGGGGGTGGTACCAAGGAAGGCGTGGGGCCGGGCCGGCCCCTGCGCACCACGGCTCTGTGGGTGCGATGCCTCTGCTCCTCCCAGCTGGCTCCAAGTGCTCTGTGGTTCTAGCCATGGTCGTGCTGATGCTCCTCTCGGTCTCTTAAAACAAAGGAAAGAAAGCCCAGTTTGCCCAGGACGACTGGTGACCAGAGGGAGCTGCTGAGGGGTGTTTGATACAATCTGAGTCTAAGTGAACAACACTCCTATTGTTGGTGTAACTCCATACATATATATCTATATATACATATATATATATCTGCATATGTATATCTATAATATAGATATATATTTAAACCCTTTTCATTCCATTAGTACAAGTAACACTTGTTTCCTGTTACTCTTATTTTGTTTGTCAACCGTGTATTCAATCACTGGGCTGAACAACAGTGGAGGAAGGTGCAAGGGATCCACTCCTTACTAACCAGTGATAAAGCCAGATATTCCAACTTAACCCGTGAGTAGATGTGCAGACAAGGATTGAAGAATGATGTGTAGAAACAACACAAGTGGCCAGGGGTGCTGAAGATACAGAACTCAAGTAGGCAGGAGGGCTTTGAAGGACACCTCGGTTCAGAAACGGGTTGCTCAGGGACGCTGAGCAGCCTCTGCCCTTGAGCAGTCAGGTCAGGGAGCACAGAGACACGTTTGTGGGGAGACACCTGGAAATGGGACACGGCAATGGGGATTTAGAGACACAGAGCTTGGCAGAAGTTTGAGGTATTCTCCTGAGCTTAATCTGTGGGACAGCACCAGAGCTCAGGTGCCACCATTCTGATCGTTGGTACTTGTAAATGAACCTCTGGGCTTTGCAGCTGGAGCAGTAAATGTGTTCCCAGGAACATTGTGGGGGTTGTCATCAGTCTGTATGGATCTGCCTCACCTGCAGCTGGGCTGTTTTGCAAGTACCTTAGGACTTCACTAGTTTGTGTGTGTGCATATGCGTGTGTGCTCATATATATTTTTTTTGGTATGCGTTCCGTTGGTTAGTAACCATTAATTAGCATTTTCAATAGGGCTTTAAGTCCAGTAGATTACGGGTAGTCAGTTGACGAAGATCTGGTTTACAAGAACTAATTAAATGTTTCATTGCATTTTGTAAGTACATAGAATAATTTTATAAAATGTTTGTAGTTTATAAATGCCTAAAATATAATTTAAGGGCACTTTTCTGTGTCTGTGTATGGGTGTGTCTGTCTGTGATCAGTTTTTCCATGGTACCAGTTACTAGTTAGCTTTACAATATGCCAAAAAGGATCGCTGACTTGTCCAACTCATGGCTTGTCCCTCTCCCCCTTCCCGCCCAAGCTTTGTGTCCCACTATACAGCGAGTGAGTAAAGGAGTTGGGAAAATGTTCTGTATCTTCAGTATCCTGGTCTTCCAGAGCCCTCTAGGTTGGGGTGGGATCATCATACCTGGTCATTTCACTTTACTGTCTAGGGCAGTTCCCTTCTTGGGTTACAGGAGCCTCACTGGTCGGGGAAGCAGAAGGGGTTTGCTGCTCCCTGGGCTGTTCAGCCCCTGCGCGGCCGCCTGGTCTGAAGGACCTGACTGTGTAAGCAAAGAGGGAAGGGGGTTTTCATGATTGCTATTGAAGAACTCTTTGCAAATTCCTTATCACTCTAAAAGTTCGTGTGCAGCCTCTAAAGCTGTTGAGCAATGCTGGAGGCTTTGTTGAAATGAGCAAGGCAGAGTTCCTATTTATTTTTATTTAAGAATATTGAAGATCCAGACCCTCTGCCATGGACAGGGACACCACTTCTGTTTTCTGAACCAGTGAGGTTTGAGATGAAAGGATTGGCCAGAGTTTGTCTACCTCTGGGACAAAAACAAAACTAGAAAGTGCTAAGGAATGGATGCAGTTGCAAATACATTTTCCAATTTTTCTTGTTTAAATTTTTTTAAGAGAAAATTAATAACATGGCCAATTTATTACATAAAAAGACTTGCTGTGTATAAATTATTCCTAAAGAAATTCCTGTGTTTATATTAAAATGAATCAGTAGATAAAAAAAAAATTCAAAATGTTTTTGTATATTCTGTTGTAAGAATTTATTCCTGTTATTGCGATATACTCGGGATTCTTTACATTATGAAAAGAAGAAACTTTGTCTATTTTGAATGGCTGAAGCTAAGGCTCCTTTAGTTTCTCTTACTCTGCTTTTTTCTAGTAGTTTCAGTACTACATGATTTAAGTTAAATAAAAGAATTCTGTATGCATTTGCCTGTTTCTGAATTTGTTGCTCCTAATGAAAAGCAAGCGCAGATTAGAAGACTAAGAGTAAAGTTTCTCTGGTTTTCTTCTGCCCTTTTTTTGGCTGCATTTAATTGAGCTACTCTGAATATGTCACAGGAGGGGTCAGCACTGCCGTGGTTGGCTTGAAATCAAAAGTATTTTCATCCAGCGACACTGAGTTTGGGGGCCCTTTTGGGTGAAATTTGAGCAGTGTTTTGCACTAGGTGATTTGTCTGAGCAAGGTAAGCATGGTTCATTATCTGAGGAAAATCCACTTATTTTCCCCCACACAGGAGTCCCCAGGTGAGGCATTCAGCTGGCCAGCATCTGCTTATCAGCTTTCTGCAACAGCATGGGAAAGACAGCCGTGAGAAAACCAGCATTATCTTGGCTTTCCAGTTCCTCACACTCTTGTCACCAGTGTGTAGACTAAAACAAGGCATGGTGGTGGCCCAAAGCCTCATCAGCTGCCTGTGCTGTTACATTTGTCTCTTGTCTGTTCTCGTGACATGATGCTTGAGGAACGGGCTTTTGTTTCCCTGGAGAAATCCCAGGTGTCCAGATTAAGCTGCTGTTCTGTTCTAGTGACTGACTTTGAGAATTCCAGCTCATTTCATCTCATCCGTGTGTCGTATCAGGACTGTGGAGGAGGGTGGGTGGGCATTCCCTGTGTGCTGGAACCCTCTGGGGTACCCAGCTCCAGGGCACAGTACTTCTGTTTGGGAAGGGCAGGAGTCAGATCCCAAGTTTTACAGTGTGGGATCTCATTTGGTGCCTGTTCTTTAAGTGACATCATCTGCCCTAACCCTTCCCACAGCACAGTGCTTCAGGATTGCCTTGCCTGGGACAGGTTGGCTGTTGGATTTTGATGTGTGAGCCCCTGCATGGCCATGAGCTGTTCTGCTGAAAGGCTTGCTTTGGGGCACTGCTCTGTGGAGGGATTGTGGTGTTTTCCTCTGGGACAGGGACTGAGAATTTGGGGTTTGTTTTTTAAGGTTGAAACTGAAATTACCAAGAGCATTGCAGATCCTGCTGGATTCCAGTTTTTTCTGTCCTTTAAAGTCCCCCTGGGTTCAGAGCCTGTTGCTGATGTGGAAAGCAGCATTTACAGCAGATCAGGAAGGGAGAATTGTAAAGCTTCAGGTACCAGAACCCTTCCATGTGTTTTAATTTCTCCCACACCTACGTGTTGTGTGGGCACTTCAGCTGGACTCTCTCTGGACTCGGATGGGATTGGGGGGATCTCTGTTATATCCACCCAGTCCTTACAGCTGTGAGAGTCCAGCTCAGTTCAGCAAGGCTTTATTAAGGTCTTTATGACCAATAGAACTACAATTAATAATCTAAAATGTTTTAAATGCAGTTTCACACTTTCTGAAATCTGAAGCAACCTTTATTTTTAGCAGGACAAGCTGCCAATTATTGGTTTTCCCCCTCAAGCTTTTTCTCAGAGATGAAAACAGTTGTTTGGGTTTTGCAAGGAAATTTCACTGCAAATAACATGGATTATAAAATGCTTTTGTGTGGGGGTTTTAAATAATCTTTAGATTCGCTTCATTTAAGAGGTAAGGAATTGCTTTCTAAGAAATCATCTTTTTTTTCCCTTACCACCCCACACTGTTCTAACATTGCTAAGATAATGGTGTGTAATGCTTCTCCTAGAAAGTCTGCTGTTACTGACTTGGATAATGGAGGCACATGGATGAAAGCTGCTCTGCCATTGCCATAATACAGAGAGGTGTAGTAGGTGTAATCACAGACGTACCTGCAACATGAAAAACAAAACAAAACCAGAAACCTGAATTAAGGCTCAGTAAACTTTGATTAAATTTAAATATTCTAAGTAGCCAAACCAGATCTGGTTTATGAAATTATTAAGAACATATTTGCTTAGTGAATAAAGGAAATGCTGAAATAAACCAAGTTTGAGAAACAAATGTTGCTTATCTGATGGTTTGGTTTCTCAGACACCCACCCACAAAGAACTTTAAATAAAAAAATCACAAGACAGGCATTCTTGTGGGGTGGGAAAGGTAACACACCCTGCTGGAAACTACAACCACGTAACACAGTGTTTTGTGTAAGTCATAAAATCTCTCAGTCTGGAGGGATTTTGCCTTATCCCCTCACCTTTTAACTTGCAGGTGAAAATCCTGAATTTAAGGGTCAGGATTAACTGATTTTTGTTTTTAAAAAATAATAAATTACTATTTCCTTGTTTTCTCTGAAGACTAGCATAGTAGAAAATTGCTTCAGTCCTACTGGAACACGATGAGATCACAGACCTGGTTCCAGAGGTACCTGTAATTGCTGTTCTCCAGTGTATGTATTTACATTTTGTATCCCTCCCAGCTGAGAAAAACAGATTAAAATCTGCTACCAGTCGGTATTGCTTTCAGTCTCTCTTAATAGCTGAGGTTTACTGGCGTTGTTCATCACAAGGTGTGCTATGTTGGGACTTGTTTCTTTTGGAATTTACAAATCCATGGAAAAATATCTACTGGCTGTAGTATTCCATGAAAGCTGCTTTACATAAAATTTAAATTCATCCCAGTTTCACACTTGTGCCCCTCTGAAGACTCTGCTTCAAAGTGATTCTGTTTGGAGGGGAAGTCGTGGCAAAGCTCCTCCAAGGCTGAGCTGACTGGGCTGGTTCTGCTGTTACCCCGAGCCCCCGACACGCCGTGTTTACCTTCCTGCATCTCTGGAGAACATGATATCAATCCCTTCCACTGAAATGTTTTTCCAGAGAGTCTTCATATTAATTGCAGATTCAATCTTTTCTGGGCCATCGCGCACGCAGCAGGCACCTTCTGGGTGGAAACCACAAGCATCCCTCTCTTGATAGCCTTTGTTCTTCCCACACTGCTCCAGGAGGATAAGTGCTGGGGTGGATGAAGCCAGCCCAACGTGAACGGTAAGCTGGTTTTTTCCCACCGGAGTGAGTAACAGGAAATTAAAAATGAGACCTGTTTTTTAAAAACATGTAGTGCACAAGTGCCAAATGCTATGTGAATCCCTAACTTCATGGTGGGGAGTCTTGCTCATGTCTAAAGAAGACTTTGATAAGAGGTTATAAATGAGAACCAAATGATGCCGTAGTTTTGGTTGTGTCTAGTCAGCTCAACACTGCTGAACTCCCATACCTTTTTTGCAGTTTATGGTAGATTTTTTGCTTCCCTTTCTTCAGCATCACTTAGGCTGTTTAAATGGCAAGAGGTTAAAACAGAATGCTAATTAGCATGTGCTCTAAATTTTGGGTTGAAACCTTGATCACAGTTTCAATAGTCACTTTCCAGATTTGTTGGCTGTTTTGCAATACTCTCTTGGAGATTTTTTGCAAGGTCCTCTCATCATATTTGTAAAGGAAGAGGGGAAATTGTGTAACTTTCTCATTACCCACCAGGGGCTGAAGAGTTGTCCATATCTTGATGACTTGCTCCTTTGCTTTTTGGTAAGCCACAGGCAGCTGCATGACCCGGAGATCGATGTTTTCACCAAGGCCTCTCTTCGACAGCTCCTGTGTTTGCAAAAAAGCCACCATGATCTTGAATGAGCATTGCATTTCTGACTGTGACAGAGAAATTGGGCTGATTCAGCTGAGAAAACACCTAAAAGAGCATTGCTTAAGCCCATAGTTCCTCAACGCTGGTCTGCAATGAGATTTGTTTTGTGGTAGTTCTCTCTTTTTAAGCTGGGGGAGACTAAAATGTCCTGAACAGTTCCCTAATGTCACGGCCAGGTGGAGTAAAAGGAAATGTCCCTGGGATGTTATTTCTGTGTCATTTATGTACAGGTGAATTTCCACATGGGATCTTTTCCCAAAGGAAACAAAAATTTCACACAGAGTTGAGGTTAATGGAACAAAGGCACGCTCTAAACCAGCAGATTGGTCATGTGGTTGGAAGATGGTCCGGAGAAGAAATGCCACATGGAAATGACTTGAAGTGATTTTGTCAGTGGAACAGGGCTAACAACAAGGCATAAATCCCTACATAGAAGGTAGGCAGCTGCAACAGCAAGATGCAGAAGGAACGCACCTGAGGTGGAAAGCTTTGTCCCAGAAAAGTAAAATGGTGGTTGAAAATCCCTGTTACCTCTGAGTAGCCCACTGCCACAGGATGGTACAGATGAAGTGTCTAAGGGGGGCACAAGCAAACAGTCAGCAGCAGAGTCTGATTAGCCCAAGAAACCTGTAACTATTGAATGTCATTGTCTTCTCAAGTTTCCATCTCTCACTCAGGACACCCCTGCAGACGAGGCCCACAGTTCTGGGAAATTTGCCCTTCGACACTCGCTTCCTATATAAACTGTTCCAATTTTCTTGTCAGCGGAAGCATTGATTAGCTGTGCTCAATAAAGTATTTGACACAAGCAAGGAAACAATGCCTGCAGGGAAGTAAACACATTGGAGAACAGTGCCAGCCTTTTTTCCTCTGGGCACTGACAGTCTTTGAGAGCCCATTGCATCATCTCACTGGAGAATGCTGTACTGTGCCTGAGCCTCCGAAAAAGAAAACTCCAGCTGGTTCACAATTAGCATTTGCTTTTCTAAAGCATCTTTAATTTTTACATTTAACGAGATCCTTTCTTTTTAACCATAAAGCCTAGAGAACTCTACTACCCCTAACCTTGGTACAGAGTGTGGAGACCCAAAGTAAGCTGTAAGGTTGTTCCCCTCTGTGCTTGCTGGGTTGACACATATTCTGCTGTCATCCTTTGTCATGGCAGAAACATGCAGAAGTACTTTTGTGGAGGACAAAACTGAAGCTGGTCAATAGCAAAGGGCTGAGAATTCGTGTCAAAGGAAGGTGGTTTGCTATGTCCTAAACAATTCCAGCATGTTGTCAGTAACTGTGTTGTCTAAGAATCCCAACCATGGGCTTATACCCTGTTAGGCCAGATATTGTGCAAACATGGAACAAAATAAAAAAAGGTTGTTCCTTGTCTCAGCCTTAACCAGAACCATTTTTGCATGTCAGGTGAGAGGCTGAAGATGGTTAGAGAAGAACATCTGCTTCTGGAAATTAGAGCTCACGCTGCTGAGTGAATTCAGTAAACAAGTGCCTGTCCAGTGTAGTTGAAACAGCGGAGGAAACTTCAAAGGACGAGAAAAGATTTGGAGGACTGTTTTGCGGGCAAAGTGGTTTGAAAGAAAATATGTCGATTCTTTATTGGGAAGTTCTTCTGGAAGGGAAATGAAATCCAGCATTATCAGCTGCTGACCTCGAGCTGCTGGTGAGTTGTGGTCACAGTCCCAGGCCACTGGTGTTCCACCTGGGTTGTCACACAGCCTTCCCCAGGGAAAAGGGATTTGCACAGCACTGTGTTCAGAGGTGGTGGCTGTGACACACAGGGTGTTGTTTTATAAAATTCCAGAAAATGTCACTGAGTTTGCCTGAGTTCTCACTGATTTGGGTTGCCAGGAAGGGCATTGCAGTGTTGATTTTGTGAATTGCTTGTGTTAGTGTGGAAAGGAAACCAGAAGCTTTCAGTTGATCCAGTCAGACTGCAAGTGCATTGCAAACAAAGGTGTTTTGTTTGGTTGCTTAGTGGCTTTTTGTTTAGGTGTCTGGTTTTGGGTTTGTTGGTTTGTTTTAGGTTTGGTTTTGTTTTTTTCCCTAATTGTGCAGATACCTTTCTAAAGCTTTAGGGATGTGAGAAAGTTGCAGAAGAGAAACGAAGGCACTAAATAGCAATGTCTTCTTAGTTTTGCAGATGATGAAACTAAAGCAGAGAGGGGGAGAGACAGACAGAGAGATTAAATGACAAATTTCCAGAGACCACATGGTCAGTGGCAGGATGAAAAACTGCCCTGGGAGATCTGATCCTCATCTCCTGATAGCAGACATAGTTCCCAGAAGCAGTTGGAAATGTGACCTGTTCTTTGCACTAACAGTTTAATTACTATGAATGCTGTCACTCAACTTACATTTGTGCCTGTTAACTGGGGGCTTTGACCTTGATGGTGGGCTGCCCTGAGAGGTTATTTCACCACCAAGTTGCAGACAGGGCTTTTTTTGGAGGAGACACAGAAACAATGTTGGATCAAGGGTTATTAGGTGGGACCATTGATCTGTAATATGGAATAAATAATTCAGGGATCTGGGACTCTGAGGGTCCCATGTGGTGCTGCAGAACCAACACATCGTGGTAGCTCAGTGTGATCTGTCAGCAAACACAGAGTAACTACCTGGTGGAGTTTTCCTTTAGCAACGATGTCCTGCACTTCCAGAGTTAAAAGTGGTGCTTGGCAGAGCTTTTGTGTGTATTTAAGGAGGGTATTTCAGGGGAATGGAGTTATGAGAACCATGAAAAACTTAGTGAGAGAGGTTTCTAAAAGAGAAGTTGTCTTTCAAGTGCTAGGCAACCAGGTTGGGCCATGTGACAGTGTCTGTAAGAGCTCAGATGCTTTTCTCCATGACCTTGAATTGGCAGGTTTGCCTCCATTTTCAGATCCATTTGATTTCCCTTTTCCCTGGACACTCGAGGGGTACTTGCTGAGGAGTGAGAACTCCATGGATGATGAATGCAATGTGGATGAATGCCTTGTGTGAGAGTCTTGTGCTGTGATGAGAACTTGGGTCCATGCAAGAACAGGGTACTCCTCACATTCTTGGAAATTTTCATATTATAAAACAGGTGATGCAGGACAAATACCCTTTCTAAACCAGCAGAAATAGAGACCTGGAGAGCTTTATTAACATATATCATTGGATTCCTAAGGACTTCAGAAAAGGGAAATTGGTTTATTCACAAAAAAGGTGATAGTAGTAAATAGTTAATTTTACGAGAAGCAGGGTTTTTCTGAGTGCCCAGTGAGGGCATAGAAGGATGTAACTATTGGAATGGGCTGTGTGCTCACTGGATCAATCTCTGACCCTCTCTGCAGCAAGAAGAGATGTCCAGGAAAACAGGTGATCCCATCAGCAGCATCCTGGGGAGGAGCTGGTAATGGGAATTTTAAGGAAGCAGTTGTGTGTGAAAACAAGTACTGCTCACAGAAGGGAAGCCGTTGCTCCTTGGCAAGGAATCCGTTTCAAAAGCGTGGAGGGTGAGGCTTTGCTTTGGAATTAGGACACTGGAACTGTTAAATGTATTTTTACAGGATTTCAGATGCTTTTGGCATGAGGACCTTTCTGAGATGTGAACTTCTGAGACTGCACGCATCAGCATTTCAACCTCACCAAGGGTGCTGTGGTATCCAGGCCTTTCATAATGCATTTGCTAAGCACCCCCTTCATTTTGGGGTAATAATTAGGATAGTTCTGGATAATTCTACGAAGGCATTAAGCACAAGCCTGAGCAGTCACGTTTATGAGCTCTGGTCTGGCTGCTCAGCACGTTCCTGAGGATGAATCTGAGTGCACACTTGCTTGGTTCACAGCAAAGGGACTCAGCAGGAGGGTTTTATGTCACTCCAGTGATCCGCGCAGGCACCCCAAGCCAAGACAGGATTGCTTCCAGATGTAAATCCTAAATTTTGCTATCTTTAATATATGTGCATAAGCTTCCTGATGACCACAGGGCTACTCCTGTGAATAAGGCCAATGGAACAATACCCTGAGATTGCTATTTAGCATGGAGAAGCCTATCAAAATCCAAAGTACTTCCAGATTTGCAGCAGATTTCTCTGAATTGCCTGAATTAACCACCTTTGCCAGGGAATAGGAAACCAAAGCAGCATCCCCAGTCTGAATACAAATTAATTCCACACAGAGGGTGTCACATCAGAGGGAAATGGATTTGTTCTCCTCCATACACAAGGACTGACATCTGTTGGGTTATGGAATGCTGTAGCCCCTGTTATGTAAGTCCCTGTTGTAGCCAGCTCATGGCATTGTTACAGGAAACTCATCTCATCAGAGCCTTCTCGCTTTAGGCTGTTTTGCTTGCAGATAAAGAACATGCTTTATTTTCAGCCAGAAGAGGATGATCTTGCACCCAAAATTAGAACCAATAGGAATCAGGAAATAAGGAGCAAGAACACTGTCAACTGACAAATATTTGTGGTTTAGGGCACATGTCAAGTTGGAGTTATGATAATTTACAGGCCTCCTGTAATGACTGGGGCGTGGAAAGGTATCACAGTAATATTTTTGTTTCTTGTTAGCCTACAGGGATAAGAACTCTGATGACTTGGAGGGGGCAATAGATTTATTCCACCAAACACCAAGATACACTCAGCACTCTTCACCCAACAAAGCTAGAATAGAAAATATGTATGTGTTGGTGGAGTTGCTATAGCTTTGGTCTTTGGAAAAATGCACCAGCTCGTTGTTTTTCAATCATCTTGGCTTGAGTGCACTTCATTTTCAAAACAGATCTTCAGTAGCTGTCACCAAAATTTGTTCTGTGGTTACAGTCCTGTAGAGCCGTCACCTTTCTGTCACTACTAATACTTTCCTATAGCTGCGTTTTTCATTTCAGTGCCCAAAAGAATTTAAAAAGGTGTGGATTTATTTCAGTCTTCATAAAGAACACAGTCCCCTCAGTTTGTTTTATGTGTCTTGCTTTCCATTTTTACCAGTATTATCTGTTGTTTCTTGCAGATGTTGGACCAATGCTCTAACTCAATTTTACTGTTTGGACTGTTTCCCAAGTAGTTTCAGATTTCATGGTGGGACCTTCCTTCTACCTTGGGATTGCTAAAAACTTTTGTGAAAGACCCTCTCAAAATAACTCTGTTCCTAAGAACCTTATGAGAGTAACTGTGAGAGGGAGAAGGACTTAGCTGATGCTGAAAGCCAGATATCCAAACCACGTCTTTGTATCACCCAGCTAAACTTGTTCTAATACACAGATTTGGGAAATAAGCAGGAATTGTCAAGGCTCCACCACAGACTTGTTACTGCTAGTCAAGGTGTATGGAGGAGGAAAAATCTGAATTACCTTGTTTTCAATTTAACAGTAGACTTCACTGTCACTTGAAAGTGGAAGCCAAAGCTGACATGTGAAAACATACTTAGAGTTGGCAGAGTTTGGTTCCGTGCTCCTGAAATAGGCAGTGAGGGCTCAAAGGCTACACTTGTATGAGAAGGAAATCCCCTCACACAGACATGATAAAATGAACCATGGTAGGAGATGATCTGTTTACTGCAGACAGATAACTTGTGCAATTTGCATTAGTTGCAGAGAAGGCACCCTGGGTAAAAAATACCTTTTTTAAAAATGAAGAATAATATTTTGAAAAGTACTTAAATAGCACAAAAATTATCATGCAAATAAAATAATGTTTCACTTTTTCATTCTCCTCTTTTTTTTTCTGTGATGGGAGTCTGCTCCATGAGGCAGAATTCTGTTTAATGAATCATGGGAAATAACTTTTTTGGAGGGAATGGAAAGCCTAAAAGCAGTTTGCATTGGGATCTCTGCAAAATAAAATGTCTTTCTCCCTTTTTTTTTTTTAAATTATGCTTACCTTCACTGCTTCCCAGCTGGAATTAACCAGGTATTGTCTGAAGGGACCAAAACCTGGAAAGAAAGAAATTAAGAAAGGTGTTTTTAACCTGTGCTTGCTCTGCAATTGCAGATTAGGGGCTGACTTGCCTGAACACACTTATTTATTCTTTTTCTTCATATTTTTGGTTATGGAGGTTGAGTTTTTCAGGTAGGATTTAGCCTTTATAACACTTAAGGGAATAGTATTTTCATTTTGTGTATTCGCTGATAAAAGAACTAATCCTGCAATCTTCATTCATGGCAGGGCTTTCTTATGAGAGAACCTTAAGTGAAGCTGGTAAATGTACTGGAACCACTAGGACAGATCATGTAAATGATGATTCTGGGCAAGGATCATCATCCCCAGAAATACCAATACTAAAAGTTCTGGTGTTAAATACTCCCAGGTCACAGTGAGTGTATCATTCTTATTGTTAGGGCTCATGAGGATGAGCATGTTTAATGAAAATGTTTGAAAGAGTAACATTTTATTTAATTTGTGGTATTTTTTTAATCCCAAGTAGGGAAAACTTCAAAGTTTTCTGTCCTTTTCTTCACTTTTTGTCCCAAAGGAGAAAGCACACTTTGAAACCAAAGAATTAAATTCAATTTTATGCATTTTTTTTGTTAAAGACATTTTTATTAATAAAAAGGGGAAAAAAAACCCATCGTTTTGAGCAGATGGCATTTTTTGCCATTAAAAAGTTTAATGGAAAACTCTCACTATCTTTATTAATCTCAGTTACTGTTCTCAATTCAGAGTGCTGCCAAATCTTCATTATTGGGTGGCAGGAACATGAGTTTGTGAAATGGTTTTAATGCTATAACTCTTAAATATTTAAAAATCCTTAAATGGACAAATAAATACTTGACAGCATATGATTGCTATTTTGCTCAGTGAATGTACTTGTATATGGAGACAATTAAGCCTAAATGCAGGCTTGTGACAGCTTAATTAGTGCTAGACTTTAAGCATTTCTTAATTTGTTAATGCTTATTTCATAACTGCTCCATCTTTTCTCTTTAATATTTTGAAAAGCTTGGTGGTGCCAGTATTTTTGACAATGTTTTCTCCAGGTTTGAGTTCCTACTGTGGGGAGGGAACAAGGGAAATGGTGTTCATTTCACATTAACAGGGAACATTAAACCTCACTGGTCCCACTCTGCTTTGAGAGCAAAATTAGGGTGACACCTGCTCCATTTTGGAGCTGTAGTTGTACACGGTTTGTACATGTGTCTCCAGAATTGTAATGAAGTTATTAATTAGCTCTCAATGAAACACGTGTGACAGTGGTAACCCTAAGAAACTTGTGCTTAGGACAAAATTTCTCTGTGTAAAATGACTAAATGTAAGAGTTTTACTGAAAAATCTGCAGCAATGGGAAGAACTAACTGGCTGAGTGTTATTGGGCACCAGATAATAAACTGGGCTCCCTGCCAGCAGGTTTATATTCTGAGCAGGTGAAAATGTGACAGAGACATGCTGTGATAATCTCTGTAGTAGCTTAAAGATGCACTTGTGTCTTTAACGGGGCACACTAGTCTAAAACCTTTTGAACAAGTAGATTTCTGCACATAAATGGTGATCTAAGGGGAGGAAAAATCTAAGAGGGTGCTAAGAAGTGTTCCTAACAAGGGTATGTGCCATAAATATCACAGGAGAGAACCAGACTGTCAGCCTTTTGAGAGGTTAGCAAATACCTCCTGCCCTCTCCTGCACTCCCATCCAGCTCATCTGCAGTTACGTCTGGAGCAAGCCAGACTAGTTCTGCCCATCTTGCAGCTATTAAAAAAAAAAAGTGTTTAATTGAAAACAGCAAGATGCAAATCTCTTTGATGTAGCTTCAACCTCATTCCTATGTCCTCAGATGACCTGCAATGGAAAATTATCCAGCAACTCACATGTCAAGATATGTGTAATGATTGCCTTTAGATGAGCCAGTGGCAACAAGAGGAACAGCGAGTAGCAGCATTCCTTAAGAGCTTTAACCTTTTAAAGCTCAGGGCTCTCTAGCTGGGGGTTCTGCCACTGTGATGCCTCAGGAGTTACAGACAGCGAGAGAAACTCCAAATTTGGTCCCTTGTGCTGCATGTTCAGGCATGTTCCTTTGGTATATTTAAATTTAATGGTCTAGTTTAGCAATGATGAGGCAGCATCTCCTGTTTAAAACTCCCTTACCTTGCCATGAAACTGAGCCCCTGCAACTTGCCATGTGTTGCTCTAATTCTGGACGCTGACTATGTGACATTGTGATGCAACGTGGTTTTCTTGCTTCAGAGCTTCTTTTGGGTAAGCTTTATCTAATCCTAGCCTGCACTGCCTTGAGCTATGTGGTTTGGATCAGAGAGAATGTCAACAAAGATTAAAACATGGAGAGAATGAACAACAAACCAAACTGGATGGCAGTAAAGAGGGCAGACTGCAGTCTGTTTCCTCTGACATGCATCTGATTTTTCTTAGGAAGGCACAGTAAGTTATTTTCCATTTGGAAATGTTAGTATGACCATTTGCTACTGTTTTTCCCTCCAGGAAACTGTTTATGACAAGGATCAAGCATGCGTGCCTACCATCCCTAGCTCAAAGAATAAAATAAAAACCTTACCAGTTACCACCACAGTGTTGGAATTTGAATCCATGGAATCCATGCTCCAGAAGGTGAAATTCAGTTCCAAACAGTTAAAATTCAGGTATCTATGGCAAACTTCACTTAGAATACCTTCTTTCTTCCACCTGTGATGTGTCTGGATTCACCTGACAGGGATGATTTGTGACTCATGTAACTTTTAAAGCAAAAATTATTACGTCTCTATTAAAGATAGAAGTCTGACTGACCAGCTGTCTGACTGGGACTGCCCCAAACTTTTCCCTTCTCTAGGCATGTAAGAGCATTTAGGAAGAACAGGAACAGCTTAAAGAAACTTCTTGCAAAATATCCAGCAACATTTTTCACCACCTGTTTATGTGCACATAAACAGAAGACTACTTTAATCAGTTTTACTTTATCTCTGTGGGTATTCTATTTTTAGCACAGTTGTAATTCACTTTAATCGTGAGGAGTGATTTAACTACAACAATATATCTGTCCATTTTTACTTTTCTTAGACTTTTTCTTACTGACTTAAACTCAGGGCTAACCTTGCTGCTCCTCTTCGTAGCAGTTTCTAATTTACTACTCTTGATTTCTATCTTAGGTTTGTTATAAAGGAGGCAAAGCACTGTACACTTTTAAAACCAAATACCAATAGGAAAATGTGTGTATTTGCTAAACCAAAACATTTAGTCAGCAATATCCTTTTAACAGGCAACATGTTAAAAAATCTCACTCCAACTTGCAAGGTCAGAGGAACTCTCGAAGCTGGGTTGTAGCTTGCTGAAACTGGTGAGTTTAAGAGCTGGTCTGTCTTCATTGAACTGGAGCCTGAGAACCAATGGGGGGGGCCTGAAATCAAAACATATGCACATTGTCACTGCCCAAAACAAAAGCATATGCAAGTTCTCTTGGGAATTATAACTATGTGGGCAGAGGGTTTCACTGGGTCTTGTTTTGAGAAGGAAGTGTGTGTGTGTGTGTGTGTGAGAGAGAGAGAGAGGGAGGGAGGGGGAAAATATGCTAAGAATAGAAAGCCACTATATTATCTCAAGAGAGCTGGTGATTGTGAGACCTTAGGGGAAAAAAATCTCTGAAGAAATCTCTTGGGTTGGGTGTGGCTGAAAGAGGTTTGGAGCTTTGACATGTGTCTGTCATTTAAATCCCCCTGTGCTGACACATGATGAAATTTGTGCATTCTCTTTATTTCCAAGATTCTCTGGTTCCATCATCCATTTCTTCCACTGACTAAGTCAACTTGCAAAATCAACTTTTGCTAGCTGCTGGGGCTGAAGCAGTAGCTAATACAGGAAACAGAGCTCTCTGCAGCACTAAGTAAGACAAAATCTGCCAGTGGCAGCAGTGAATTACATCTAAAATCCTACAGTCCTTCATACTCCTATGTCGATCAAGATCCTTATCAATTAATTTTTCTCCTTGACTGGTCAGAAGAACTCTCCCTGTGATACTCAGCAGGGCAATGACATACCAGTCTTCTCATAGTTATTTCTGATATTTAAAAAAAAATCTAAGTGCAGGGTGGTCTGGTGAACAAAGCATTTCTGTGGAATAAAGCAAGATTTAAGGTCTAGATTTGTTTAATTAATTTCCTGAATGAGAAACCGTATTTTCTTTGGGACATTGTAGCTACTTTATACACACACACACACACACACACATATACATATATATGAAGAGTATTTCTTGAATGCTGTAAAATATTAGGTATTTCATTAGCTATTCTTCCAGGGGGTAGATGTAAGTCTATTAGTTCCATGCACTCTGAAACAACTGATATGATTTGTTTGGAATGTAGTATTAGTGCTCAAAGTTTTTACAGTTGGCAAAAAGGAGTAGAAAAAATACAAAGCAACAAAGATCATTTCACTAAACTTTTATGAAGAAGTTGATGGAAATCTTTTTGGGGAAAGTTGTCTTCAATAGTTAAGTTAGTCCCTTTCCATAGGCAGAGGTTTGCTGATTTGGTAGTAAAGATTCCAAGCCATTTCCAGTGTTGGTATGTATTGTGCAAATGTGGGAGGAATGCTAGTGGTTTAAATGATTTGACAGGATTATTGAATTTGATGGAGCGCTCCGAAATTAATTTTTGTGCTGATTTAATTGATTGCTCCTGTTCCCAAGCTTTGTGTGCATGGTAGTATACTTGGAGGAATAACGCACTTATTGCAGCTGAGCCACATAGTTCAAAAATGAACTAAAAAATTTGGGTTAGGCCTTGGTTCTACTCAGAATTTTATCCAGAAATTAAACCTTTTCTTTCCTCTAAGAAATCTTCAGCTGAAGTTGAAGCTACTCTTGACATTTTTGTTAAAGTGTGACTGTAGCTTTAATATTCGCACTCCTATGTGTACATGTGCCCATAACAATGGATTTGAGGGGCGCTGGGTATTTGAGGTCTGTGCAAATTAATCTCCCCATCCATAATTAAGAATCCAAGCCCTTGATATTTGAAGGCAAGTCAGATGCAGCTGACTCAGCTAAACACTGGTTGTTTTTGTTCTTGCTACACACAGATGTGATTGGCATGACACTCATCTTGAGGTGAAGAAGAAATGGAAGCAACTCAACTATGAAAGTCCTGGTTATCACCTTGAATATTTTTCTGTACAATTGTCTGATACATTTAACAATTATTTGAACTGCTGAGTGAGAGAAAAATGTTTTTCCTGCAAATGCACTTTGACCAGAACTGCCACCACACTGCTCGAGTAGCTTTTTAGTAGATGGTAACAAGAACAGAAGATGGCCCTTCATTTAGAAACAGCTCTTTAATTTTTATCTCTTTTATTTTTACTTACATATCGTTCTTTTATTTCTTGTTATTGGCAGGCGCTGACCAGTGTCTTAAACTGTTAAGTGGAAGTGTTTAATATATTCCAATTTTTATCTCAGCTGTTCAACACTTAATGAGAGGAGGGAGAAATCAAGCTGTTATGCTATTTAATACTAAACTATAATGAGATTTGAAATAGAAATTTCAGGATTTAACACTGTATTTCTTTTCCATTCTAATAAAATTAAATGATCCTCAGAAAAGACTGAAGCTGGTCTTCAGGTAGATGGAATGTCACAAAAAGAGAGGAGACAAACATTTCAGTGTAAAGGTCCCTGTTCCCTTGAACTGAGGCCTCTTTATAACAAAATCTGTAGAAATAGTAAACGGAAAAATATAGTGGCAATTCCACTTATTTATTTTTCCCCCTCCCTTAGAATTATAGAATGATTTGGGTTGGAAGGAAACTTAAATCTCACCTAGTTTCAAGCCCCCTGCCATTGCAGGGACACCTTCCACTAGACCAGGTTGCTGGCCTTGAACACTTCCAGGGATGAGGCAGCCCCAGCTTCTCTGTGCAACCTGTTCCAATGCCTGTTTTTGGACAGAAAGTCTTACATATTTCTGTTGCTGCCTCATTTATATTGGTTCTTCAGGATTTGAATCCATTGGTCTATAAGAGATGCTCAGCAATAATGGAAAAAATTGCAACTGTATGTAAGTTAAATGTAGTCAAACTGCCGGGTGGCTTTGCAATTTAATGTCTGTTCTTCTTGCACTATTAGCAAGGACTAATGGCTGTGTACAGACAGGTTTTTTAATTGTATTTTTGTTTATAATAGGGAGAAAGTACTTTAGCGAGAGAACATTCAACTCATGATCAACAGACTGCTTTTGTTCAGGTGTCACTTACCAGCACAAAGATACTCTGCAAGCAGGATAAACACAATTGAAGTAATTACTTATCAGCTAATATGCAAAATAGGATAGCTAGGACAAACAGATTACTAGGCTGAACAATAAGATGTTTACCACTCCTGATAGGAAAACTGATGAGTTTTAGCTGGCCAGAAGTTTGTAGTATGCTGGGGAAAGTTCTCTGACATAGATATGGGCTGATCCTCAGCATTACTGAGTTATCACCATGTTTTCTGCCTTTTTTCACCCTTTCAATTTCTTTTCTCTTGAATCTTTTACCAGCTAACTAGTGTTATTCCCCCCCCAGCACTTCTGAAACTTCAGCTTTAATTTCATGGCTTTAAAGACTTACGTACTTTCTGATTTTCCTCAGTAAAAACTCACACAGGGTCATGACAATGTGCTGAAATGGGCTCTGTAAGGTGTGGTGATGTGACTTCTGCTTTTTGGAGCATCCAGTGTATGGGCTGAGATCGCTTTGTTGTGCTAAGGAAAGAAAATACAAATTTAATTTACTGTGTGTTTTAAGCCCTTTGAAAGGAGAAGCAAAGCTAAGGAGTTTTTGGTCACTGTGCTGACAGGCACAGCAGTGTACCTGGTGGTGTGAGTTTGTTTCTTTGCAAATGTATTGTTATTCCATGTCCTTTTCACCTCTTGGATACTTGTATCTGTTATTTTAAAAATAATTAAGTGACTGTACAGTGAGGGTATGAAGGCTGCCCTGAGTCACCACCTGAATTCTACTTTTAATTTTTCATTTTAGCTCCTGTACCTCAATTTTAAGGTTTGTGGTAATGAACAGCAGGCTCATTGCCTGGGTTTCCCAAAAGCCTTTTTCAGATTGACAGCGGTCACTGCAGAATGCTATAAAAACGTCACTTTTGTACATATTTTCCCCTCATAAACCTTTTGCCTTTGCCACCTGAGTTAAAAGAAACTGTGGCTAGCTCTTTGGGTTGTCACTCTGTGCCTTTTAAATAGATAATTTGGGGTTTGTACGAAGAGTTTTATGGAGAGGCAGAGCTGGGCCGTGCCTCCACGGCGGGGCTGAGGGCATTCCCTCTGCCCTTCGGTCCCACGGCCACCATCCCACCATCCAATACCATCCTTTGCTCCCACAACCATCATCCCATTGCCCAGCCTGTCCTTCCTTCCCACAGCTGCTATCCCGTTCCCACCCTTTGCTCCCACAGCCATCATCTGATTCCTGTCCTTTGCTCCCACAGCCATCATCCGATTCTTGTCCTTTGCTCCCACAGCCATCATCCGATTCTTGTCCTTTGCTCCCACAGCTGCTACCCCATTCCCTCCCCGTGCTCCCACAGCCCCCATCCCACCATCCCATCCCCACCC
>WBMV01001768.1:3672481-3885510 GCA_013396655.1 Campylorhamphus procurvoides | reverse complement strand
CCGTGCTCCCACAGCCCCTATCCCACCGTCCTTAACCCACCATCCCACTCTCCCGTCCCTCCCCGCCCCGTCCCGCCCTCAGGCCCGCCGCGTTCCCGCCCTCAGGCAGTGATGGCGGCCGCGGGAGGCGGCGGCGCCGCGGGTAAGAGGGAGGGATGGGGCGGCCCCGGCCCGGCCCCGGCCCCCGGCACCGCCACAAACACACCCCTGTCTTTGCAGGGAATGTCCAACCGGGCTCCAGGACCTTTCACGGCCAGCCCCAGGCTCCAGGGCCGTGCTGCCGTGCTGAGGGAGGTGGGCCGGCCGGCCGGCCCCTCGCAGGGGCAGCAGCCGCAGAGTTTTTCCTCCCCCATTTTCCCAAGCGTACAGGTAACTCCTTCAGGTTTTCTCCAGGCTAGTCCAAGCCTGCCCTGAAGCAGGGAGAGTGGCCCGGTGGGTGATACTGCGGGAGGTTCGGCCCCACACTCCTGTTTGGGGGTCTCAGCACAGCTGGATGTGCTTGAGACTTTAATAACTCAGTGGTTAAAAGCTGCTGAAAAGCAGTGGGTACACATTGTGAGAATAGCAGTTTTTAAAGCCAGATCTGAGACACCCAAACTCTCTGCAAGCAGGGTCTAACAGGGGCAAAAGGAGCAGTAACAGGTTGGTTCTTGACCATGCAAACATCATTAGTCGGACTGTTTTGGTGTAAAGATGAGACATAAAAGGCTGTACACTGCTGAGCATGCTATACAAATAGACAAATATATTACTGTGTACATATGTACTCTACTGTATACAAAGTATATGGTACCATTTAAAAAACAGTACAACCTTGCTTTGTTGCGATGAGCTGACTGCAGAACAAGAAGTACATGGAAACTGATGATGTATTTTTTGAAAAAAGCCACTCTCCCCTCATAACTGGGAGAAGTTAATTTATTGGTGTTTCTGGCCGTGGGTGAAATACTGCTCAGCCCTTCAGTGCCTGGTGGGCTTGCACTGCTTGGCAGTGAACTGATGTTATGTCAGTTCCCAAATGGCCCTGCTCCCAGTGCTTGGGAAGTGACCCGATTTTAGGGCAGGTGGATGTTCTGCACATGCTCCACCGTGGATTTCCAAAGGAGTCTGGTGTGTGCAATGTTCTGGGTTTATATTTGACTAGGAGGACTTCCAAGAATCTCCGTTCATGCACTTGTTTGGATAAGGGCCCATTGCATCACCTCAGTTAGCTTTTGCACTGCTTTCCCTCCTGCTCTGTTTTTATGCTCCTCTTTCTTAATTTGTCACGCTAGCAGGTAAATGGAGAGAACGTGAATTTATCTTCTGAAACACATTTTAAGTTGCTGCCATTTATCTAAAGCACCTACTTCATCCCCCTCAGTAAAATAATGATGTTGTTCATTAGTTCCTCTAGCTGCTCATGGCTAAATGCACCACGGTCAGATTGCTCTATTTTTTCCCTCCTATCAACCACTTATGGAAGTCAAACATTTGTAATAATGCTATTTTTTTCTTTGGAAGACTCTCAGTTCTACTGATGGTTTTAAATATCTCTAGATGAACGTGATTTGGTTTTTCATGTCCAAGCAAGCGTTGTACTGTTGGGCACTTCAGCTCATGTGTGCATTTTCCCTTTCTCCATTACTCTTGAATGCTTAGAATAGTTGTTCTTCCATCCTGTTCCTCATTTGGGGTAGCTGATGTTGTTTATAGGTATTGTCTGAGTTTTGCTGTCGTTATTTAATTGGATGTTCTTATGTTTAAAATCATTATGGAGCAACTAGCAATAAGCAAGTTGAGTGTGCAGCAGGCAAAGAGTATGTTGGAATCAGCCATTAGCTCTTGTGCAAATGGTGTTTTTCAGTTCATGTTGTGCTGTAATTGAGATGCTACAACTCAGTCTCGAGGGCTGTTCCTGTAGCTGTTTTTCACAGGGAAAGACTGTTTACACTTCCAGGTTTCTAAGCCCCCTTTTAAGTCCTAAGCAGACCTGGCTGTTGAGAAGCAGGACAGCTGTTGACCTAGAACTTGAGGTTCTTGTTTTAAATTCAGCCTTCTCACAAATTCTTTTTGATTTTAGAACATTCTGAAAGTCAGATCTGTATGTGTTTTAACCATCTAACAGAAAGGCCAGGAAGGACATTCACTGAGTCACCACGTGTATACGGCCCTGGAGCCTGAGAATTGGTTACTGGATGAGAAACCTGTACATCTAGTTTAGCAGTTGCATTAACGAAGCCTTAAATTTCCATCTGTCTCTCAAGGAAGATGGAAATCTCCCTGCCCTCCATGAAATCCATGTTAATCCAGTTTACAGGCAGGAGGTCAACAGCCTGAAAGATGGAACCACAAAATTCAGGTGTTGTGTAGGCACTGTCATGAGTGTGGCCTCTGCATCTAGAAAAGCTACTCAAAGCTCTAAGATGAGACTAATCAACAGCCATACTCCTGCAGTGCAACTAAATTCTCATGGATGGAACAGGTATAATTTTATTCAGACTGAGGAGTGTGTGTATGTAAGAGGTTAGGGCTGTCATAACATTGCCACAGGTAAGGCAGGTTACTGAAACCTTGCTTTCTTTAACTCAAATATGTAGTTATGGTCTGGAAAGAAAAGAAATCAGGAAACAAAATGCTAAATACTTCCCTCAAATTAAAAACACAGTCCAGAACCCAGCAAACAAACCAGAGTCCTTTTCCATAATAGCATTTCAGTGAATACACTCCTTCCCTTGAGGGAAAGTTTGGGAAAACAAACAGCACAAGAGAAAGTCTAGCCGGTTTCAGTTTGCAAGTGGGAGGTGTGCAGGCATTCTGGTTGTGAGTATGTTATAGGAACCTACGTGAACAGGCTGGTATATATTTTCCACGTTGTGTAAAGGTTGCATACTGAGAGACTTCCAAACACTGTGCGTGGCAATGTGCCTTTCTGGAATGTTGTCTTTGCACATTGATTGGCGGACCCTCAGGTCGCACATTTCTGAAGTAAACTGTGTCCTGCTCTGTTACCGAGAGATCTGTGGATGCTTAAAAATGTTGTGTTTGTAACCTTTCAAACTGCTGTCTGGTGGCTGGTCTTTATAGTATTACTGACAACAGATGGCAAATGGCTCCGCTGATGTAATTCTTGCTGGTGTTTCATTCCTGTGAAGTTGCACAGTTTCAAAATCTCAGAAAGTGCCTCCATATTTTTTCTGCATAATGATTCCAAGCCAAACAAAATAAAAACATTTTCTATTATTCAGATTCCCATGGTGTCATGTGACATTTTGGTAACGATTGCCTTGCAGCAGTTTCAGATAAGTGCACGTTTGGTAGCAATTTAAGGCCTGTGTCCTTTAAGTAATGCTTATTAGTACGTAACAGATGCCGTTTAGAAACATTATGCCTTTTAATAGGCTCTGCTTTTAGCCTACATGTTCCAATTGCAGGCAGACTGTGGATCAGGCAGGCTTGGAGGTATGCTGTCGTTTATGCAAAGCCTAAGTCAATTTTCTGCTCTGAAGTCGAGCCATGTGTTTTTCCTTGTTTCTTCCATTCTGGTCATAGCTGCCTTGCTGTGTTTTTCCCCCTAGTCATATCTTTGGCTTATTGTCAAGCCATTGCAATCAAAACCTTTTGCATTTTTAACCACCAGCAGTGGTTTCTTTTGTCCTTACAGAAGAGCCTGTGTAAACTGAATTTGAACACTCTCAGCCTCACTGTCAAGAGCACAGCAAGCACAGAGTTATCCCTCTGTTGCCAGCCTGTCCTTCCTGCTCTACTTTTTCCTCCTCCCAAAAGGAGAAAAAGGGAAAAGCAGAGCCATGCTGATTTTGGAGCACCTTCAAAGACATGTAGAATAGCTGACACAATGGCACAGAGAGGCAAGAGAGATGTTTACACATTTCCTCTACTACTTGCAGCTGTTTAATAAAGCAAGTTCTGAGACAGCTTGTGATAGCTGGTGCAGGTGACATATTAATTTGCAGCCACATAATAAATTTAGCCAAGTTGAAATTACTAGGAGAAAGGATTTTTTTGTTTGTTTCTTTCTTTCCTCTTTTCCCCCATCTAATTGCTTTATTTTGAGCTTATTCTGGTTGGATAAATTGCTCCTCTCGAGTAATTTGAAGAAAGGCTGCTGCGCTTTCTTAGGCAGACTTATGCTCTCTGCTGGTGGGAGCAGTAGGCCTGTCAGCTGTAAAGCATTTGCAACTCAAATGATGTGGTATTTGAAGCTGGTATCTCTGAAGATCTAGGCAGTTGTCTCGTATTTTCATTGCTGCTTTGTTTGTTTGGGGAATACTGTCCTTTCTGATAGCAAACCAGGGCTTTCAGGTACTCCTGGCATGCCACACACTGCTGTAGTTTGTGTGGTGTCACCTTGGCTTTCTGGCACCTGCTTTGAATGATACTTGTATTAGGGAGATGTATTTTATGTGGTACTTAAATTCTAGCCCTGGTGCCAGGTTGTGACAGTGGGTGTTTCAGAAAAAAAACATTTAAATTGTTGAAATACAGCCATTTTCTGAAGCTGTCCTCTCAGTCTGTCTGGCTTCTCCCCATGGGAGGAAATTATCTTTGTGCTAGACCATTCGCCAAACTCTGCTGCCATTTCACTATTCCTTGTTTATCACTATGGGAGTCATTCATTGTCTTCTTCTTTTTCCCTTAAGTGACAGGATGACTTTTGACCAGCACATCCTCCTTTGTATCTTCCATCTTTGTAAAGGATTGAATTGCCACTATCTACATTTGAACTTGAGAGTCATAAAAGATCTACTGCTCTTCACACAATCTTTGCTGTCATTTTCCTTTCAAATCAGCCTCTTTCTAGTTCTGAAAAATTTGTATATTTTTCTTGTAAATTTTGTTTAGAGGATAGACAAATAATTAAGTTGACAAATTTAGAATATTTTTGCTTACCTGTGCAAGAGAAGACAAGTTTGGACCAGGTTGTCCAGAGAAGCTGTGGCTGCCCCATCCCTGTAAGTGTCCAAGGCCAAGTTGGGCAGGGCTTGGAGCGACCTGGGCTAGGGAAAGGTGTCCCTGCCCATGGCAGGGGGTGGGATGAGATGGTCTTTAAGGCTCCTTCCAACCTGAACCATTCTGTGATTCCAGAATCCATACTTCTGCCTTCATTAGTTGAAGTTAGACTTTTCCAGGAACATTCGTGCCCATTTCTTGATTGTATAAAACCAGTATTTATTAAGAACTCAATGCTGATGTTCACATGTTTAGCAGAAATTCCACTAAATCAATGGAATTTCCTTGAGGAAAACCTGATGTGAACATGGACCTTAAAGCCTTAATTAATTACAATCCTGAGTGTCCCTTTTCTCCAGCACTACATTTTTTCCTGAATTATTCTGTAAGCTCCCTCTTTTTTACAGCTAAGCTCTGTGAATAAGAAAGTTAAATGTGCAGAAGTATGAATTCCTGATATGTCATAGCTACAGCTGGTAGCACTTGCATGGTTTAACAGTATGCTGCAGTTTTGATTTGTAAAGTCTGTTTCTGAGCCATAATACCTCAGCTTTTTTCAATTACATTAGGTTAGAACTTTGTGCTAAACATGCCAGTCCAGATGTGCATTCTGTGTGTAATAGGACAGGGGTAGCCTGTTTATACAGATGTATTTTAATTTATTTGTACTATGAGTTGGATGTGACTTTATTTTGGTGTTACACTGCTAAAGTTCCATCTGAGGAAAAATAGTAGAAACCTGTTTGCTGGAACTTTGAAAGTACTGCAGGTTACAGTGGGGGAAATATCCCTTCAATATACACTTGCCATTATGTGATTCCCTTCAATAGGAAATTGCTTTTCCAGCCTTGAACACATTTCAAATAATGTGGTTTCATCTCGGTATTTTTCCAAAAAGAGCTAAATAATTAAATCAGTTATCTAATTCTCTTGTCTGATTTTTTTTTCCCATTTCATAAGTTGTGGATTACTTTAAGTTTTGGGAAGTAGCATGTGTTTTATAGACCCTGGTAATAGAAAGTTCTGAGGGCCTTCAGAGCTCATTGAAGTGAGTGGAAATTGAAGGTGTTTGGCATTTCTCAGAGCCTTTTCTCATCTATATCCTGCCAAATATATGCGTATACTTAAAGCTTTTTTCTTCTGTTTTCTGAAATAAGTAGTAAAAATGTATTAGTGGGAATGTGCTGTCTAATAGGATAGCAATCCTGCATTTGGGATGCCTGAGATTTGCTCTGCCCTGCATTTGAGAGACAAAACTTGTAGTAATGACATGTATAGCTAACACCAGTTTATCTTTTTCATCCTTTCTATTCCAAGAGTGATTGCTCTGTTCATAATGGGGAGCAGCAATGCAGTGGGGAAGATCATTGCTTTCCTTAATGATGTGCAGCACGTGGTTAGGAGCTGCCTTGCCCTGCTGGATAGATACCACCCCACGGCCTTGCCCACTGCTCCGTGGCCACATTGTTATGATGCTGAGGTTTCTCTTGCACTGGAACTTGGGCTTTTGGCATGTATTTGCTCAATTAAATTCAGCATATGAGAGTCAGGTTTTGCGTGGACTCCCGGGAACGTGCCAAAGACCTCTTCCTTCCCTTGACAGGTTAAACAAATATGGTTGTCTAATGGTAACCACATGCACAGAGTTGTTCAAACTCATGGGAAGGAAAGAAGAGCTGCTGTTTCACATGGGGTGAGGGACAGCTCTTCACTTACGGGTATAGGATTTAGGACAAAAAACAAGTTATCATTGGATCCCAAACATCGCCCTGGTTGTGCTGCCATAGTGTGACAGTCCACAGGAGAACGAGAACAAGTTATGGTACATGACTTCTTTGTCTTTTGATGTTGTGACTTCAGAGACACTGATAAGGAAATCATCAACCTTTTTGAAGTGGTAGATAAGGCATACACTTAACTGATAAGAAACCAGCCAGAAGATGGAGTGATTTGTTAGGGGCCACAAAAACACACCTGCATGAAGAATGAATCTTAGGAGTTCTGGGCTCAGTTGCATGGTTTAATTACCAGAACACTCCTTCCTAAATATTGACATGATACGCTGTCATTTTGGTTTGGTGCACATGTTTGTCTCATGTTGCAAAGTGGTTTTTGATTTAAAAAGAAAAAAATGGAAAAATATTTTTTGGACAAAAAAATCACAGTACTGTCAGAAACACTTAAAACCTGCTGAAGTTGCTTTTTGGGATTGTTTTTTTGTTGTTATTGTGCAATATATTGGCATCAAAATAAAGCCAATGAACAAAGCCAGTGCTGCTATTGCAAGCATTAGACATGGCAAAACTGAATCAAAAATAATGAAACTTGAAAGTTGGAAATGTTAAGTTCTTTTTATCTGTCTTGTTTCTACACCACTAGAAATCTGACTGAGATGGTTTTCATATTGTCACATGTAAAATTATGCACAGATTTGCACAAATGTACAAAGTCCAGCTACAAATCCTGTGGTGACTGATGGCTCTTCTGTAAACATCGAGTTCTTAATGGATGCATGTAGTATCCTCCTCTGTGTTTGTAGAACATGAAAAAGTAGTTGTAGGATAAATGATTAATTCACTTCAGACATAACACTTTTCATGCTTCATCTACGGTGAGGTTGATGTATTTTGCTTTACAATCTGGCTGCATCCTAAATGCCCTTACAAATCTCTGGAATGGGCATTTCCACAAGTCTGCCTTTCCTGGGAGTACCAGCAATACCTCAGTGCATCTTAATCAACCCATGGTGTGTCTAGGCTGGAAAAAACTGCATCACCAACTTTGTTGGCTTAAGGGAACAGTATTAATGAGCTACACATGCATGCAGGAATATACAGTTCTGAACAGTGGAAGCAGATATCCCTCACTTATCCCTGGAAGTGTTCAAGGATGGCTTGGATGGGACCTGAAGAAACCTGATCTAGTGAAGGTGGCCCTGCCCTGGCAGGGGTTTGGAATGAGATGATCTTTACAGTCCCTTCCAACGCAAACTATTCCATGATTCTTTGAAATCTCTCTTGTTTAATAAATTCTGCATTGGCTTCATGGTCAAAAATAACAAGTATATTGGCAGTGGGTACTAATTTGAAACTGAAATGACTTTTTAAAGCATCTTTACAATAAGACAGAGTTGATTGTCACAAGTTGTAACTGATTTGTTAGATAATGGCAAAATAGTAAAAGCAATACATAAGTGCTAAAATGACTGGTCTAGTGAAAGAGCATGAGGGATGTAATGGTGATTGGAGGTGCTGTAGCATTATATTTGTGAGACAGATCTGCGGTTATCTATTTAGTTAAATGATTTCTGTTATGGCACAGGGTTTAGTTGCAGGGGATATAAAAGGATCATCAAAAAGAATCTTCAGAATATCTGATTAGACAGAAGAGTGTCCTTCAGGTAATACAGCAGTCTGTAGTTTCACTTGCTGAATTTCACTTGTGACTCTGCACCATGTGTTTTCTGTTGTGTTGAGAATAAATATTTCCTGCTTTAACTGATAGAATGAAAGTCTTGCTGAATGTATAATGATGGGGGTCTGTCTTTAATCTACAAATTTTAGTTTAAGGTATTGTCTCCCATGTTGTGATTGCATTTGCTATTCATCTACTTGATGCAGAACATACGCATGTTAATTAGATATATCTGAATTCCCACATACTGATCTTTTTGGGTGCTAAGTAATGTAAAATTTGTGACTTTTACCTCTCAAGGAGGATATTTGTCCCTTTCGTGAAGCCCCCATGAAATTCAGCTCTCTCTTCTGGAGGAGATCAGAGATGGAGTAGCAGTGAGCGTAGAAAAAGCTGAGTTAGGGATCAGGACTGAAACAGGGATATTGGTTTGTGCTTTATTATCAGAGTGGCACAATATTTTAGGCTGAGGGACTTCGAGGAGCTGGAGGGTAGAATCTCCTAAAGCTGACTGAGTAGTATGGGCAGTGCCTGCTTGTTTTTATAGCTGGTTTTAGCTGTAGCTTTTCACTTTAAAAATCAGATTCTTTGTGCAAATTGATGACAGATCACTAGAGTGAGAGGAGATGTACTTGCACATCCTCGCTTGAGAATGTGGCCAGGCTGCTCCATGGAAACAAAAGAGAGGAGAAGCAGATGCACTGCTAGTTTTTGCTTTAAAATCTACTCTGCATGCTTGAAATGGAAATATTCTCCTTCGGGTTCCTCATTTATTTGTCTCTGGGTAAGTTTTTCCCAGTGGAATTGCACAGGTTTCCACCCTGGATGCCCTGGGAGAGACAAAGCCTGGTACCTGTCTGTGAGCCCCTCGCTGTCCCTGCTGCCCCACGATCCCCCCGATGGTGCCTGACCTTGTTCACCAGCTTGGGCTGTTCAGGATCCCAGCCCCTCCAGTGCCACAGTCAGGAATCCCTCTCATGCAGGAGGCCTCCCGTTCTAAATGTACTCTCCTTATGGTTTATGGTCCCTCCTCTGTGGCTGCAGTGAGAGGCCCCTTTTATGACTCGGCCCTCGCTCCCTCCCCTGCACAGGGTAACCCTTTGTGAGCAGCTCCAATCAAAGGGCTGCTGGCAGGGTCGTGGCACACTGCCTGCCACCATGTGCTCTTTTGTTGCTGCTAGGTAAGAGCAAATTCAAATAAAATCCTGTCTTTCCAATTAATTTAAAAGGCTGTCCTTGGAACTTGGTGATTTTGGAATCCCAAGATGGTGATAGGGGCCTCAGACTGGAGCACTTACGGGAGAATATCTCTGCTTCTATTTAAAAGTGAAGTTAAATTATTTTGTATTTGATTTAGGAACCTTTGTAGCATCCTGTTAGCCAACAATATTTATTGGTTTAGTCAAATGCTTAATGACAATAGTTACGTTTAGATTTGGAGAGTTTTTTCTTGTGTCTGCACACAAAGAAAATACATTGAAGGGGCACACACTGAAGAGCAAATACTATTTTGTCGCTCTGTGCTGGGGAAAACTAGGAAATATATTAGTTAACATAAAAAAATCAAACAAGTGATTTTTCTCCTGAAAAATCAGCAGCTGAAGAGTATGAGTGGCATGTGCATGTATGTGCAAGTTTGTCACAGAAGCAGCCTTAGCTCCACTGACTCCTTGACACTCCAAGGTACCTAAAGTGAAACTTCTGCTCCACATTGGTTCCTAAAGGGACATCACTCTCTCTCCCTCCTCTCCTTATACACAGGAGCCAAGACATTACTTTTCTTCATGAAAAGTATTTTGATTTCCCTTTTATAGGAGTGCATGCTCCTAACTCACTTGGGCCTTTTCAGTGTATCACACAGGGAAGACAGGTTATCTGGAAATCTAAGAAACATTTTTTAAAGAAAAAGGTTACTTCTGTGCAAAGCTGTATTGATGGCAAATCAATCAGAAGTTTTCTCTAAGGCCTCAATATTTAATCTGTGACCTGATCTTGTCCTTGAAATGGTCACTGTTAGCCTTAGAGTAGGAGCATATTATGTGCCAGAAGGTTCATGTAACTCTGAAGGCGCTGGAACTGCTTTGTTCAGGGAGCAGAAAACAGGACTGTGCTGTGAAGGTGCATTGGCTGAGCTGTGGCAGGAGGGGGCCTTGTAAGCTGCACCTCATGAACAGTATTTATTAGCATGGCAAATATTTTTCTTTGTGCTAAACTTAAGTCTTACATGCAGCTCTTTTGTAAAGAATTAATTTACTAGTAAATTTACTTTTGTGAATTACTGAAACTTTTAATAATAATCTTTATTTTCTCTCCTCACTTGACTTCTTTGCTTGATGGTGTTACACTATACACACTTTCTGCCTGCGATTTTATAATGTGACCCAGCTTGCCAGTGTTGCAATGCTCTTTTCTCTCCCATTTTACCACATAGAAACATGCCATGAAACCCATTTACAGAGTAGCTTCTGTTCAGTATTCTGACTACATAGCTTTGCTGTCAAGCCTCAGGATGGAAGCTCATTGCCTGCAAAGGGCAGGAAAATAGTGCTTAAAGCATTTTAAGCAGCGCTGGGTAGTGGTGAATTATCAGTTGCAGTTTCATACCCTTTTGCTGAGGAATCAGATACTGATCACTGCTGAAGGGAGAATGGTGGGAGCATGAATGAATGTGACCTGGTACTGCAGATCCCATGCTTCTACTTTTATGTGGAAATATATCATTTTGAGTATGGTACTTTTATGATTTATAGTTTCTGAATCTTGATATAGATATTCTTGCAGTGGTCCTCTAAGACTCTTTGTTGTCTCAGCCATTTAATTTGCACTTACTATCTGTGCAGTTATTTCACATTCAACTTGAGCCCCAGGAGCTGCTTGTGTGAGATCAAACCATGATTGAAAATGGAGGATTCAGAACTAAGATTTCAACTACAGCAGTGTGGGAGAAGACATTGGCCTCAGTTTGGGGCTTGCAGGTGTAACTTGTTTATTGAAAGCCCCTTAAATTGAAACAATTTCCTTCTGTGATAGAAGACTGGCAGGACACCATTTGGACTGCAACCCATTTCTTATGTTCTTTATCTTGGGCTGGTGATGAGCCACCAGACAGTCTGGTTTGTTATGTCAGAAGGAGGTTGTTGGTTCTTCAGGAACGCCAAGTTGGATGTAACAGGCATCAAATGTATGTGATTTTTGTTTGCATGTAATTACCAAATACCCTTCAGCATTGAATCACATGGGCTAAAAAGTTATGTTGCATAAAAGAGGATGTTACTGTTTTGGGAAGTCTTGTGCATGTAAGTATTTTAGTATTTCTGACATTATTTAATTGTTGTGAAGGTGTCCAGTTGAAGTTACTCAGAAAAGAGAAATAAAAACCTAGTGATATACAACAGATCATGGACTGACCCAAAAAGGGGCAGTCTTCCAAGAAAGACTGGAATCTTTGGAATTCTTTCCCTGTTATATTTTTGGACAGTACTTACACTTTGGTTTTGTTTTAAAGTTTTTTTTCCTCTTTCAGCTTTAAAGCAATTTACTTACACCTAGAGAAATTTGAGACTGCTTGTTGAATTCAAAGGAGACAATGTGATTTGATGCTGTCATGGTTCTTCTTTGTAAAATTGCATGTCAAGAGGTAAATAACAAACAGATAGTTTTGTACCAGCCTTACTATTTTAGACTAGGACTATACAAGAGGCTCTCATGAGACCATTAAGGCCCCAGGTACACCAAGCAGCTGCTGGGGAAACTGAGGTTTTGAAACTCATGTTTCTTAGTTCATTTAAAAAGTCAAAATAACTTGTGTTTTATTTTAACTGCAGGTTGCCTTTACTTGGTTGATGCAATAGCAGGAGATCCAGAGGTTCTCCAAGGAGATGCTGAAACATACTATGAAAAACTTGTGAAGAAATCATTGCCCACTCCTGATGTTTTTTCAGTTCCTGGAGGAAAAGAGGTAGTAGGCTGATGTTTTTCATACTACAAGTTTGATACATGGAAATTAGTTTGTTGCTTGTGCTCATTATGAACAGGGGTAAACTGGTGTGGCTGGATTAAAAATTTCTTAAAATCAGCAAATCCTGCATTATTTCATAGTTTGCCTGCTGTAAATGAGAGATAAGCTGAAACTGCACATCTGGAAGTGTGGGAGAGGGTTTGAAGAACTTAGGTGAACTTTACATCCCAACCTGCTTCCTTACAGGACTGAATCAAGTGAGTTTGGTAGAGATTTACACTGTGGTGCAGCTCTGTGTTCTGCCCCTCCTGGGCAGTTTACACAGGTGTTGTGATGTGGTTTTGTTTGTTTCCATGCTTTCCAATACCGAGATTGATAATTTTGAGTCTGGGTTCTCCCAAAGGCATTCTGATCAGTATAAATACTATAGGTGCCAACGCTTTTGGGCTTATTCCTAAGCAACCTGGGTCACTGAACAGGCCTATTAAAAATGTTGACTTCAGTGAACCTGTGAAGCCTTTCATAAAAGGTATGCTGGGCTACCTGTTACTGTACTATAAAAGCAGAAATTGGATTAGGTGAAATAAATGTTTGGAATGCTGTGGCTTTTCTGCAATTGAGGAAAATAATATGTAGTAGTTTCCAGAAAAACGCTGTTCCAGGTGGGTTCAGCTTCAGCTTTGAGCTGGGAATGTAACAGGGTTTAAATACTCTTTTAATGCCCTCTAGTGGACCTTGTAGGGTTAAATACTCATAGACCTGAAAATGCAAAGATCCCCCAGTTTAGGGCTTCGGTGTCCTTACCTCAGCCTTTCATGCCTTGGTTGTACTTTTGGAAGCTCATTTGCTGTTCCTTTAGAAGGGAGGGGAAGTTAAAATCCCCAGCAGTGCTGTTTGCGTCCCTGCAATAGCTGCACACAGTGAGAGCAGTTAAAGGTGGACTTCTGGCTTGTGATTCACAACTGTCTTGCTTTTGTGGCTTGTCATCAGCCCTTAAATATATCACATGACTGATTTGAGTCTCATAGCAACACATTTCTCTTTGCATTCATTTAATTCAGGTCTAATCTAATCTGCAGTCAGACAGCTAGTCAAGGGCACAAGTAATGGTAATGTTCTTGCTGTCTTGTCTTTTTCCTTATACTCTCTAATAAATAGCTCAAGGAATGTTGATATTTGGTATTTTTACAGTTAAAAATAATTAAAATGTAATAAGATAAAGCTCCTATTCCCAGTGAACACCCCAGCTAACAATCTCTGTTACATACCTACAGCCTGAAGGATGAGGATTTTGGTGTTTGAATAATGGCTGCATTAACAAGCTTTTTTTTTTCCCCCTCTGCATCTGAATTAAAGCAGGTTTCAAGTGGCAGAACTGGCAACTGGTGATTAATTATTTAGCAAGAGTTAAGTGGCTGTCAGCCCCCTTGCTCAGGTCACAGAACTTCTTTTTGGTAAGGCTTGGTCAGGCATTCAGGCCCCAAATAGCAAGGATTCTTGCAGGTCAGGCTGGGAGCAGGTTGGCAGCAGCCACACACAAAGCTGTGCTTGGCTCCTGCTGGTGTTGTTAACACCTGTGAAAGTGCACATTACCTTATCAAACAAAATAACAGTATTGGAAGTAGTCCTGGCCTTTTAATTATGGTAATGCTCCCAGGTGCCATAATGACATTGATGCTGTTATGTTTGAAGCATGCAAAGAATAACTGAATCCCCAGAACATACTGAGATCTAGGCAAGCTCATGAATACAGATTGCAAGCCGTTTTCAGGGTTTTTTTTTCCTGGAGTCCAGTGTTTGCAGAGATGTTTCCAGGATTCTGGCACTCATAAACTGGTGAACAGTGGTTTCAACTTAAAGTTGTTATCCGGAATAATCCATATTCATACTTCTTGCATGCACCGAGAAATATTAAATGTATCACATGAATGATTTGAGTTTCACAGCAAACTGACAAATGGGTGCAATTAGAGAGAGAGGCACACCCACACATACACAATGGACCAGATTTTGGAGAGTACAGTACATACTGTGCTAAGTCATGCACGCTCTTTGCCTGTACCTAAACTTACATGACAGCATTTGCAATATTCATATGGAAATCGTCATTTCGATGCATATAGAGCTGTTTGAGCACAGTAATTTTGTGTTTATGTGTCACATCATTTAGGAGTTTAGTCTAAGACCAAAAGCTTGAGAGCTGCATTTTGATTTTAGCTTTGCCTTCAACTTAAAACCACCTTGTGCCAATTATCTACCCTCTCTGTGCCTCGCAGATAAACTGCCCGGGCACTGCCCTATTGCTTTGATACTCCCTGTACCCCGAGGCTTAATTCATTGTTTGCAAAACACCACAAGTGCTCAGCTGGAGGATGCTGTAAGAAGTGCAAGTTGTATTTGTTTTCATTTGATGTGTCTGGTCTTTCATAACACCATTTGTCTGCGTTGTAACAGTGTTCAAAGCCAGGTTATGCACTAACTAGAGCAAGTCAGCATTAAGGGCTTCAGGAACTTCAGTCCCTTGATTCCTTTTAAATTAACATTACTTATGGATAATATTAGAATATTATGTATGGTTCAGTGCCTTGAAGTTGAGGATTGAGAGAGTGTTGAGCTAAGTTTATACCATGCATGTCAGTAAAACATGTCATAAGTGCATCTGAAACATGAATTACTTCCCGTGAGCTTTGCAGTCCAAACAGCTACAGGGCTTGTTTGTTTTTTAGGTTAAACTGGAAGATTCCTGTGTGTGTTTTGTCCCTCTCTACCGAAATAATCCTACTTGCAAACTGTTGCTGTTATCTGATCCAAAGGATAAAGAGACAGGTTAGAATTGGTAAAAATATTTTGAAATTCGAGTAGTTACACTTTCTTTACTTTTAAGATGATCTGCTTGTTTATGTATTTAAATATTCTGCATTTTGTTTTGAATATGAAGTGGATTCAGTTTACCTGTCAAGGATTTGTGTCAGTGGGCTGCTGATTAGAAGGAAGAATTGACAATCAGGGCTTTTAATTTCTGTGCATAAATTCTCTGAAAAATCACCTTGGGTAAATCTGTTATTCTTTCTGACTTCATTCAGTTGGGGTAATATTTTTCTAATTCAGAATGATGTGAAATGTAATGCATTACAGTTTGGATAGAATTCTGAAATCCTTAAGCAGTAAAATATAACTATGAAATTGTATTACTTCTTAATGATTCTTGTGCATATTTTTTTTTACTTTATGATATTTTCTTTAGTCCTAGATTTAATTGCTTTTTATTTCCAGTACTGGTGTGTGAGGAGTATCTGCTGGTGTGTAGATTAAATGAGGAGTGTTAGAGCTGTTGTGAAGCAACAGGCTGTGGAATTTTTGGGACATCTACAATGGAGATATAAACCTTTGCATTGACCCATTGTGATATTTGGGAAATGCAGAACACGTGAAACTTCTTAAACTTTCAGCTTCCAAATGTGGCAGTAAACTAATGACATCTGTCATTAAAAGTATTCTTCTTTTTCTAGAGGATAAGCCATACATTATGCCTGAAAGGCCTTAATAGCCAGTATTCTTAATAATAGAACAAAGGCAAGGCAGAGAGTTTAGCAGTCTGTGTTCAGCTCTGAAGTGTGTCAGGTAATGATCTTGCACTCCTAGAACAGGTTCTGTTACTATAAGTAAGTGTTCATTGTTCAGTCCAAACCCCATAACCAGGAAATTTCTTCAGAAGAACAAAAAGCAGATTAAAATCATCTGTGGCTGGAGATGAACTCTGCAGTTTCCCAGCTCCTACATACGATTCCAATTGGACATTTGCTAATGGCTTGTGATTCACATAGTGGAAGGGAGGAGACCTCTCCAGGTTACAAGTGGTCAAAAGACTTTGTGGTCCCTTTAAAACTGTTGAGGTTGAATTACTTTCCTGACATTAACTAAATATTCCATTAATATTTTCCTGAAGAGAGACAGGCACTGGTGTGATAAAGGAGAGAAATGTCTACACCAGAGGCCAGACTTGCTGTGAGTGCAGTTGTTCACACCTCCTGACTCATATTCAAAGGAATGTAGTTGAAAACAGCTTTGACTTCGTTTAGGCTGCACAAGAGGAATTGGAATCTGTGACTATGATGCCAAAATAAAGGATTATTAAATAAATGCAGGTGAAAGTGTATTTAGCACAGCTCTTCAGTTAAATGATCTCATAGTATTTGGAACAACAAGTATTAATGAGATACATGCGCACAAGGAGAATGATTTCTCACAGGAACAAGACAAACCAGTACAGTGGAGCCTAAATTACATGATAGCTGTCCTCATTAAAAGCTTAAACCTGGCAGAATAAACACCTTATTATATTATAAACAACAGCCTGACTGACCCCCTTGCAAAACTTCAGCTTGAGTCACCAGCCCGTAGTCCCAGAAACAGAGAGATCAGTAAGTGTAGTTATTTAAATAAGGCCCACATCACCTGGCTTTTAGTATTTCCTTCTAAAAGTATGATTTAAAGGATTTTACTGGGAGTTCTTTGTGTCAGGATTTTTATGCCATAAACACATGGCCAGCCTTCCTACACACATCAGACTTGATGTAATTTTTTTCTTTAGCTAAGTTTTAATACATTTTCATCAGTCTCTAAAGCCTGCTGCCCTGTGTATGTGTGCATACCTATACATGTAGGTATATACATCTGAAGTATTTTGTCCAAAACAGTTTAAGAGGTATGGAATTATCTTTTATGGTGGAAGGCTGTGCTAATGCAGCAACTCCATTTGGATTTGCTCACCTATGTGATTGTTCTGACAACTGAACAGATCAAACTGATTCAAAACCAATACCTTCAGAGGAAAGGAATATAAATTAACTTAGTCTTCTTAAGAATATAGGCAGAAACTTAAAACAATAAACAGGATGATTTGTTTTCCTCACTTGAGCTTTATACTTCTCTTGTGACCTCGAGTTTCACCCAGGTGGAAGAAGCCAACAATCTTGCTGTAGTTGACCTCTCCTCTTTCTCTACCTGTCCACTGCATCTGCAGTTTAGTTTTCTTTCATGGCAGGAGTGCTCTAAGAAGCAAATTTCCTGCTTGTCCCCATGTACTCTGTTTCAGTTTGATGGCATTTAATTCTTGAACATGGGTTAAAGAGGGAAGTATTCCACCCCTGAGATTTGTATCTGGTCATCTGGAGCACATAGGTTGTCCAGAAGTGATGTGTAGCTTGTGATCTGAAATGATCTGCATATTTCAAAGAGAAAATGGGTATGGCAGCTTTTCTATAAGACTTGGTCTTGGTTGGAAGCATTTTTAATTTATTTTTGATGGGCTGAGTGCTGTGTTCTGTTAGTATATCTGTATAGATATTTTTATGAGAATGTAAATTCTATTGTTAAGAGCCTACAGAGCATAACATGGGTGATTAACATCTTTATAACACTAAATAAACATACCTTATTGTGGCATTTTCTGTATGCTGTATATAATAATTCACAATAACTGTTAGATGCCTTGGAACATTTATCACAAGACATTTGCAACAAATCACTGAGTAAAAGTCGAGTTGTAGAAGAAAATGTAACCAGTTGGAGGAAGGATAATCTAACATACTTGAGTGGCTGCCATTCCTGCAGCATCTGCCTACTTCCCAAGCTTTAGCATATTTATTTAGCTCTTAGGAAAGTGGGGGGAAATGCTCTTATTCCATTTTAAAGACAGAGAGCTGAGGGACCCAGCTGGAGAAGACAGTTTGGTGTAGGATCTCTGAGACTCACCCAGCCTTGGTTGCATGGAAATGCTTGTTGGGGTGATTTGCCATTCTCCCTCCCGTGTGGGAATCTGGCAAAAGCAACCTCTGTAAGTGTGCCATCAATTTGAAATACTGCCAAAATTAAGGTAAAGATGACTTTAGCTAAGATAAAGAAGTGATACATTCTATATTTACTAACAAACTCAAAATACATCCCCCATATATATAATAGCCTTTATTTAGTTTGTGACTGAGGGATGTGTTTCAGCAATTCAGATAAGGCAGGGGAAAAAGAAGGACCAAGCTGGATGTTACTTTATTTTTTCTTCTTTACTCTGTGTAGAGTCCTGATGTGCACATTTCAAATAGTTGCACACCAGTGTGGGAACATTTGGCCAGCATAGTCTAGGAGGTAAAAATATAATCCAGGGCTGAGTAGGGAAGGCATCCATGTTTGCCTAGCAAAAGGAGACATTTCATAATCACAATTACATTATTCTTAGTGCCTAATTCAGCTCAGTACTGGATTCCAAATACCTCTGTGCTGTGGAATTGTGTGCTTCACTGGCTCTCAGCTTCTTGCAACACTCTGAATATGTTTGTCTGACTGCAAGTGATGAAAGTACTGAGGTTTAGCAAGCTGGTGCTTACAGGGCAAACCACCCAGCTGAGCATGTATAAACTTCATTAATTGTGACCTGAAATGGGTTGGATTTGATCCATTTCACCTGGTCTTGCAACTGCAAGATCAAACACATCAAGTCTCACAGTTGCAAGGTCATTGTAATCATACACATCATGATTCACAGGGTTCAGGGGATGTGTGTTGGCAACAACTCAGTCTCTCAGGATCAGGTGAATGTAACAATGTCTTGGAAAAAACAAGAAGACTGGGAAGGGAGAGAGGAGGAACACGTGGTCTCACAAACCATGTTTGCATTTGAAATAGTGTTCTTCAAAGTTGATTATAAAATGAAAATGAGAGTATGGGGAAGCATGGATGGATTTAACTGCAGACCAGATGTTGATTTGAAAAATGATAACAAAAAGCAAAGTACATATGTTTGTGTGAAGTCTGGAGAAATGTTTTTCCTTCAAGGAAGGCATCCATATAGATAAGGTTGCTCGAGTAATGTGATGTGACAGTTGCTATGTCAACTAGTGTTCCCTTCCACACATTTAAATTATTGAATAGCACAGTAAATGTTCTATAAAAGTAACTCCTCCCAACATGGTTATGCATCTTCCTATTTTCCTCAAAGCTTTTTTAAACTTTTCTGACCTTTACTATGTGTCTTGTATGTCTGAACTGTGTGCCAAACCTCTGTGCAGCTCTCATTAAAGTCAGCATTTGGCCAGTAATGTCCCCTTTGTGTGACTCAGCTCCCTTTGTAGCTGCATGTTTCATGGATGTGTAATGGAGCAGTGGCTGCTGCATTTGAAAGCAGAGGGAAGGGTTTGAGGGAACAGATTGAATCCATCACAGAAAGAGTATGAAACTCCCATGCAAGTAAGTGCATAATATTTAATGAATTGAATCTGGTGCTATAAACAGGCATCTGCCCTTGCGTGCAATCCTTCTTCCTTGTTAAGCCAGTACACAAAGTGTGATGCTTTCTGGCACATGCCTTAATAATTTATTGGGGATATAAGTTAGCTAAGCAGAACCTCCAGCCTTAGAGCCAGTGGGAGCAACAGAGGCTGAAGCAAAAAGGGAAACCAACCTGTGTGCATCAGTGACATTTGTATAACCTGAGGCTAAAACAGGTAAATGATGAACCCTGTCCTCAAAGTCATTTAATTTCCTTGTGTGTGAATTTGCCTCTGACTCAGAGATGGTTTTGAACTTTCCTGTGTTTGTCCCTCATTAGAGAGCCAGTTGAAGGAGCTCTCTGAGGACTCAGGGGGTGTGAACCCTGTGCTGTGCTTTGCCACATACTTCCTGTATTATATATTATCTTTTTATCTGAAGATGGGGATGCCCTATTTGGAGATGGTAAAGATACTGCTGTTCTTGAGCAATCCTGAAATTGTGGCCATGTGCTTTCTTTAGGTGAATGTCACCACTGTCCGGAGCATAAAAGTTCCTTTTGCTGAAATATTTTCTTTGGTGTGTTTGTGGTCATAAATAATGAGATTTCTGTGTTTATTCTAAAACCTCATCTAAACCCTTAAAATGTGTTCTCTATCCTTTGAAATGACCCCGTGTCAAAACTTTTCTTTCCTAACGAGGCTTGGGAGTAATTTCAGCGTCGCTGTTGCTGCTTCAGTCTTTTTCTTGTAAATCTATTGGCAGGCAATGAATTCTGTGGATGAACATGTAGGAGTAGGGTTTAAGTACTTGTTCCTGCATATGTGAAAAATTGAGGAAGGATGGGAAGAAGTGGAGTGCAAGTTTTGCATGGCACCTACATGAGAACTTGACTTACGTAGGTTGATCATACACTTTCACTTGAGGGCAGAGTGTTGTCTTATTTATGTGTGTGTATGTCTGTTCTTTGGTGATAGAAACCTCTCTGTATGCATTTGAACCTTTGCGAATAGCTGTCCATGCACAGATTTAGGAGTCTGTATTCTGAAGGCACAGAGAGACAGAACTTCAATCACATAGAGAGCTGAAAAGCTGTTTAATAAAGCAGATATGAGAATTTTTGCGTTTGACTTGCAGGAGTGCAAATGTGGGCACTCAAATACATGGAAATGTACTTGTGTGGGCAGGGGAAGGTCTGAGAGAAACTCCAAAACTGTAACCTTAAACCAGGGTAGCTCCTCTGTCCCAAATGCCACTCAAACCTACTCTGCAACTGACTTACTGTTGTGCAGGAAGTGCTTTATTCATGTGGCACACAGGTTGTCACACCAAAGTCGCATCAATTCCTGAGAAAAATGACCTTCACTTCATGCCTCGTGTGGTACTGAAAATTGGATACCAAGGGGTGTGGAGGTGAAATTGGAATACAATTGTTCTGCTGTCTCATAGCAGATCAAGCTGGAGTCTGCTGGAGGGAGAATTAGAGCTGAGGCTGCTGGTGGGAAGCTTCAGACCCTGCTTTGTACTTGCAGGTAACGTTTCCTCTGTTTTTCTCGTTTTGTAGTTTTGGCAGTTTATTTGGGCGGGCGTTGGTGGCCTGTTGAAGACGTAGTGAAGACGGCTGATCCCTCTAGAGATGGGCTCATTTTGGTGAGGATGCTGTTTTAAACAGTTACTCTGGTGCTTCTCAGACAAACCAATCATATGTAATTGTTCCTGGTCTCCTGCAGGTCCTGCTTTACAACCTGTGGGATCGGGGCTCTGTGGCTCACTGAGTACTTCATGTCTCCATTGCAGTGACATGCACATTTAACTCTCCCTAAACAAATCTGCATTCAGTTTATGATTCATCTGCGGGATTTATTTTCTTCTGGTTTTTTGTTTACCCTCACTGCCTACTAAAGGAGTAATCAGATACACTGAACTACTGTATTAGCAGTAATTTCTCACATTAGTGTTTCTTGACTGACTGTCTGGTGGGAGGTGTTACAACCCTTTGGAGCAATGTCCTATCTAACTAGTTAGGATTTTTTTCCCCCTTGGATAATGTTGGTATTGTGTTCATTTTATGAAATGGTTTCTATTTCATAGTTTCTATATCCATAATTCTTTCCCCAAATAAATTCTATTTGTAGGATAGAGATACTTTTTCATAATTTGAAAGATTTGAGTAGCCTGTAGTCTGTTTTCAACTAAGAAGTCAGATGCCTACTGCATGTGAGCTTTGTGATGCCATGAGGTTATTACGTCAGTTCTGTTTCCTACCTAACCCTCTGTATCTTTGGTTCTTAATGATTCTATTTCTTTATGAGCTTGCATTAATATCTGTCACACATAGAGTTGTATTACTCACAGAATTAAGTAGGCTTTTTCTGGGTAACTGAACTGGAGGGATTTTGAGATCCAAATCCTTGCAAGAGAGAACTTGGAGCAGAGACACAGGCCTTCAGGCTTTTAAGCATCTGCTGCATCAACGGAGAATGAAAATAGTATCTAAAAATGGAAATCTTGCCCCTTCTAGCTTATTGCTAAGAGGTAAATTGTCATTATTTGTGAAAGCTCATTTTCTTTTTCAGCATTCATGTGAAGCTTCTTGGCATCAGTTTTTACCTTGATGGCCAATACGATCTTATTCCTTTATATTCCTCCCTCTCCCTGTCCTGTTGGTTGTCTTGTAACAAACACAGCACAGACTAATTGTTCGTGTTACACCTGGATTATAAGATATTTGGGACAGATTGTTTATTTTCTGTTTTGTTTAGTGTCCATCTCAGTAAGGTTCTGGCCCACTAAAGCTCTTTGATGTTGTGGCAAGACAGGTAGTGAGGGAGACAGGACCAGGCCAACACAGTGAATCCTACCTTTATTCTGCTTTTGGGTAGGATTAGATTGCCTTGATCCTGGTTCCAAATCTGTGACTGGTTTGCTGTGACTACAATCAAGATACTCCTGCTGTTTTAGAATTCCTCTCTGTGACAACAGGAGATATGTCAAGCTTTATAAATAGTTATTCAATTATTCTATGCCCTCTGGATAGAGGGTGAAACACTGGGAAAAACTGTTTTTGTTATTCTAGCTGAACCAATTCATGAGGTATTTTCCCCAAATTAAGTGTACGTGTTTCCTGACCTCCTCCTTCCCAGCCTCTTTTGATTTTGAAACCTTTTATGAGATGCAAAGTACTATCCTCTGCCTCATTTTTCTTTGGTCTGTTTTTGTTTGTTCTCTAAGGTCCAGACATTTGCAGAAAGGATTGTCCTCTTTGTTCTGAACTACATTATTTTTGGAATGCTGGAAGGGAGTTCAGCTAATGATGCATTCTTTCTACCTCACTCTGCCACCGAGTGTGCCAAGATACTCTGGAGAAACAGCGAGGCTGTTGCCTTTTACTCGGTCAAGATGAAAGGTAAGGTCATTTTGGAGACACATTTCCACGGGTTCCTAATAGCTCACAATGTAATCCTTTTGTTTATCTTTCAGTATAAATAATCCTGGCTCTCATTTACATTTTTATATGAAATCTCTCTCAGAATTAATCTGGGGAACAAACCTTCTCAGAATTTGGAAGCCATCCATATTACTTTCATTTAAATATGATGGTTCCAAACCCTCTTCTCAGTTACACTGAGCGATCTGAGGCAGTGGCTTATTCCAGTGAAATGTGCTTTAATGCAGCCAAGTAGAAGGTTGTATATCTAGGAACAAGGAATGCAGGGCCTATCCTCAAAATGGAGGGAAAGAATGATATCTGAAAAAGAGGGGCAGTTCCCAGTGGAAAACCAGTGTACTGGGAGAGGGTGCTGGCAAAAAGTGGAAAGATCCTTGGATGTGTGAGGAGCAGTGACTGGGTTGTTAGAGCGAGGTGTGTTCACCAGGTCAGTCCTGGGATGGTTTGTCCAACTGTGGTATTCCCAGTTTAATGATGATGATTAATTATTAACTAGCATCGAAAAGAAGCAAAATGTATTGAAATTCTTTAGGGATACTTGATAAGCTTTAGTGAAGGTCTTTTATTAAACAGAGTTTGTACTAATGCAGGTACATTGCTATTAACCAGGCTGGAGTGGAAGAGAATAACTCCAGGTTTACAAACGAGTTGCCAGTCTGTGTTTAAGATTCATTTTGATACCAGCAGCTTAAACCCAGAGAAGGTAGGATCTTTGGAAGTGGAATGGATTGTCCAAGTCAGCACTCTAGCCCAAAATGGGAGAATAAGAAACAGCTTGAGAGCCATACAGGGGTGGTTTGCTTTGGATTCCAGAGGAACCCAGAGAGATGGTTACCAGGGTGAAGGTCCCTTCCCTGCTCCAGTCCCAAAGGCCAGCAACAATAAGCTGTTCTGCTCTTCTGCCACCTTGGGGTGAAGAAATCCTTATTCACAGAGGTGTGGCTTGTACAGCCCTGTGCTTGTACAGTGCTGCTGTACCAGTCAGGTCTCAGCCCATGATGAAGGGATCCTGTCTGTATCTGTGATTATTCTGATGAACTGGTTTGTAGTGCAAACACTTCATTGCCATAATATATTTTCCTTTAAGTCCGTAAATATTCCTGAGCAAAGCTTTTGGAAAGAAACCCTTGTATGGGCTGTAATGATTCATGCTTCAGCAAAATAAATGTGCACAGTAGTCTGTTATGGGTGGAGCATTAGCCAAGTTGAAACTGTTTCTGAGTAAGTTGAGAGTCACAGTTTGGTTTTAAACCAGGTCCACATAAAATACAGATCCTTCAAGTCCAGCTTTGTCAGCATCTGCCTTTTCTTGCCAGTGTTTTTTCTCTGGGCAGCTATATTTGTTAGTTTTTGGCCTGTGTCACAAATTACTGCAGTCCTTTGCCAAAGCCTTTTCGGGAAGCTTGAAACTGATTGTTTTTGCTGCTTTTTGCGATTGATGTGCGCATTTAGAAAATAATTCCTCTTTCTGAAGTTCTGTGATTTCAATTTCATACCAGCCATGCTCTGGCTGATCCCATTCTCTCTACTTCTTAGAAGAGCCCCGGATTTATTAGGCCCAAAAGAGACTAAGATAAATATCTTTGCTTAGAAGTTGTATTTCACATGGTTGGTCTAGATATTTTTTTTAAACCTTTTATTTTTTAAATCATAATGTAAGTTCTTTTTCCTTTTACTGTCCTGGTCAGAACATTTAGTAGAGGCAGCTTTAACAACAGGACTTGATATTGTGCTGGACTTCTGTTACAGCTTCTGATCCTAGGAAGAAATGATTTACCTCTGTGCCCACCTTGTGATTCTGATTTCCTTTATTTTCATGCTCTGTAATTACCTGGCCATTCTTTCTAGTTGTATTTTCTTCACTGGGTAAATGACTCTCATATTGATGTCGTTTTCACCTGTATTTCTCATCTGTGAATTTTCCATTATCTACAGCATGACAAAAAACATGCTTCAGTGGAGCCAAATAAGCCAGAACAGGTCTGTGGAGCATGGCTGTTTCAAACAGAAATGTCTTCTGGGTGAATCATAGAAATGGTGACCAAGGAAGAGAGTCTGTTCTATCTTTACCACAGATTTAATGTGCCATTATGCAAACTAAATTTTCAATGGACTTCAGTGATTCCTGTTAACTGTCTTGGCAATATTGTGAAGTCATTTCCCTTTGCCAGTTCCTAGGTGGCCTGTACAAAGTGAACTTGGTAGTTTTGGTCCAGTTCCATGCTTCCATCCATCTTCTGAACATCCTTAAGTGGATCTCTTTTAATAGTCCAGCTAAGGAGGGACAGATGGTCTCGAGCACCTGCCCTGCTCAGAGATGCAGTAACTGCAAGTCAAGGTGTTGAGACAATTTGGCAACTACTGGCACTGGCCATCCTGCACCTGTTGTGTAGATAAACAGAAGACTCATTCTTCAAGGCTATCACTTTTCCTGAGCATTAGACACCTTTATTAAAGCAAAATTTATTCATGACTGCACAGATCATCAACTTACCCTCTCTGGTATGTGCCTATTCCTGTCCAATGACAGGCATGCAGCATTTACCACTGGGTATACTAAAGATTGATGAGATGTACTAAGCCACTAATGAGGCTGATAAGACACTTTGTCACGTGCCAAGATAAATGTCTCCAATTTTATCTATGTCAGCAGCAGCCATATCAGACAGCTGAGGAGTTAGACCTCACTAAATGTAGCTACTTAAAGGTACAACAGGAAATGACAGTTCCCTGCTCCTTGTACCTTTATTTCCTGACAGCAACCTGCAAATGAAATAGTTTGCAGCGAGCCTTCCTATAGATATTTGTGTTTTGAGATCTGTTTTGTATTAAGTATTTACTTCATGCTCTAAATGTGCATGAAAACCTCAAAAGGAATGTGTTCTGTGTAGTGATGTAGGATTAATTACCACAGTTACTGACACTGTTTTTTGTGCAATGAGACCATGTAATTCCCTGAAAGTTTTTCTTTTTTATTTACTGAGGACTAGTAATTACTGAAAATGGACTTTTACCACCTTCACATAAATGCCAGGAGAACGTAGAATATTCATGATGCAAATAAATCAGTAAGGAAGTTGGAGGATGCAGTGAGCCAGGAATGTCTTAGTCCCTTTAAGGATAAACCAGAATAAAATCCCTTTTTTATATCCATCTTTTTTTTTTTCTGCTGTTATATATGAATGTTCCTGTAACACACAGGAACTGCCCAGCTGTGGATCAAGCTGTGAGTGGTACAAAAAGCAAAGGAGTCAGGTTGTCAAAGCTTGTCCCTTCCCTCCTGACAAAGCTTAGTGGTAAAAGTGTGCAGGAGGATGGTGTTCCCTGTGATGTGAATCAAACCAGCCTTAACCAAATGGAGTCCTCTGAGAAAGCTGTAAAACATGCACTTGAATCAGGAGTAAATGTGTTGTTGGCTTCTCATTCATTTAGAGATGCTCCACAGGTCACAGTTTGGGAAAAACCTGACTGCAGAAACTCTTAAGCTGACGGAGAGTAGGTAGCAAAGCAACCCTGCCTCAGTCTCTGCTCTTTCCTACCCAAGAGCCTTAGAGTTGGTCTTAGGAAGTGGCTCCCCAGGCAAAAATCCATTTCACACCTTTCTTCAGACAAGCCTTTGCAAATCTGTTTTGATACTTTGGTGGCCCAGGTGCTTGTCTAGAAACAGATCCTTAAAAAGATAACAGGATTTTATTTTTCACTGATTACATACTTTTTTTTAGAAAAAAAAATAAATCAGAATTGAAGTTAACCTGACAGACAATTAGCTGAAATCTTGTTGGATAATTGCTTTTGTCTCCCTCAGTTTGCTAGCAATAATATTTTTAATGTGCATTTCTGAGGCAGATTGAAGGTTCTGGCTGTAATAAAAATGAAATGACTACATACCAGTCAAGACATGAATTCATTTAATTTTATTGAAGCCAGAACCTTTGTTCCCCTTCTCACATACAAACTCACACAATGGGTTGACCTTGGGCTCTACTCTGCAGGAATATTCCCCACCCTCGACACAAGCACCCGGCCTGCTCAGGGCCTGTCCAAACATGTGTGTGCCCAGCCAACTTGTTCAGCAGGGAAACACTCAGTGTGCACAACCTTGTTTTGTTTGGGTCTGTTGGATGTGGCGACCAGATTGGGGTTTTTTTTCTGGTTTGTGGCTCTTTGGGAATGCTAATGGCTGTCTGCTTTCCTGCCCTTGTAATATCTGTTTGCCATTTCACTGGCTCCTAAGTTGGTCATTTGGCACTCGTGACCTAACCAAAGAGATCAAAGGCTTTCAAAGGGCAGACTGCATGAATGCTTCCATCTCCATCACCAGTGCCCTTATTTCCCCTGTCTCCTCCCTCACCTCAAAACTTAGTCTGTGTGTGTGTGTTCCAACAGTGAAACAAACCTCTCAACCAAATGTGTGAGAGCCCAGTGGTCACCTCCGGGCCACCATTAGCTTACGGTAACCTCTGTGCCATTGAATGGAAACCAGGGACAAAGTGGCCTTTGTTCCAGACGTTGCTTGGTTGGTTTATTTTATTCCAAATGCCTGTGGGCTGCTGCTCTCCTAATATGTTTCCCAGGGACAAGGTGAAGAATGGCTTCATGGTTTCTTTTATTTACAGCGCCTTCAGACATGACAAGTTTTTATCATCTTCTCAACACAAAATTAGGAGCACAGACATAAATCATTCGGCTCCTGGGATTACTGCACAGCAGTCTCATCAGGATTTATAGGAGACAGACTATATGTGATAATAATAAACTTAGAAGGACACTTGCAACATGCAGGAATCCTTAAAGACTTTGTGAGGATAAGTTTGTGCCTTTCTTAGAATGTATGGTGCAACTCTGCTGGAACCCAACCTCTTTGTTGAGCTGGCAGCTAACAATGGGACCGGGGATATACTCAATTTTTTGGCTCACGAAGAAAAAGAATAACTACCCATCATGTGTTACAAATATTGGAAGGTTATAAACACCACCACAACCCACCCTTTCCCAACAATGTGCTGGAACATGTGTTTGAAGTTAAGCATGCACTTTGATTAAGCAGGAGTGAACTAAGCCTGAATATGAGTGGATAGTTATGTAGCTACATACTCTTGTTGTATGGCTCAGTATGTGTGACGTGGATTTCTGCTAAATGAACAGCGACAGCCTTGGAAAATCAGGCTCTACAATTAAATATAATCATGCATGCTGTGCTGAATTGGCATCCTAGAAAATAGAGTAATCAAAGTCAGGCCTGGCGGGTATTGGCAAAAGGTACCAGGCACCAACTCTAGGAGTACACACAGGTCTCAGTTTGAGGTAGTTGGGCAATGAGATACAGAAAAAAAGAATCTCTTAAGTAAAAGTCTAATACTGGGATTTAGGAACAGCCATTTAATAGAAGATAGTATAACTATGAAATAGGTCTTGGTGAAGTGGTGAAAGTTTTGTGTCTCAAGACACTGAAAACTGAATTGAGTGGTGCACTAGTAAGTGTAAGAAAGAAAACTGAGAATGTCTAGATGAGATTTGAGCAACAAAGTATGAAAATGTAATCTTTTTCTGTTATAAAGGCCGGGCCACCCATTTCTATTTAAACTGACCTGTACCCAGAAAGAAGTATCATAAAATCTCCGTAAATATTTTCTAAAAATGAAAATAAATCAGTGAGATATTTCTGTGCTGACCTTATCTATATGTAGGTAGTTGGTGAGCTGATGTTGGTCTTTCATTTCAGGGTTGAGTGCTTATGCTGTAAAGTAGTTTGAGGTTCTGTTTTTATGGTATTCTGCACTGACTGGAGGTTGCGCAGTGAATTGCTAATGCCTCTCCTGCAACAGGATTGTAGGTTGGTTGGGGTGAACATTGACATTTTGGACCCTGAATGTCTGTTCTTAATCAACTCTCTCTTGACTCCAGTTTGAGTCTACCAGTCTTGATTGCAAAATAAATCCCTTGGTTCTAATTTTTTTTTTTGGACAATTTTAATGGGGAACTGAGTTTTAATAGTTTGGAGGGCTATACTTGAGTCTGTATTTTGTCCACATGTAGCATTATGTCATGTCCCCATTATTTCAGTTGACTGACTTAATATGTTTATTAGCAAGGACTGTCCTTGAGTGAAACCCCTGATAGTGGTAGTTCAAGTGATGGACTAGAAGCACGTATATGTGTGATACATTATCCCTCAGGAGAAATGGAGTGACTGACAGAGCTGCTCTTATAGTGCTTTCTTAAAATGCACCACTCCTTTGTTTAGGGCTTTTTACCCAAATGCCTATTTCCTCATTTTCCTACACTTCTGTGTGCTGCAGTGTAAGGTTGAACCTAAGCTGCTGCTGTGAGTTTTGTTGCTTGGATTCTACTTGGTGCTTTCTCAGATGTGGTTCCTCCACCTTGGGAAGACATTTCCTTCCCTGTTATGTTTCACATTACATTCAGAATATTTATATCTCTTTGGCTATAGCTCAGTTATATGTTTACAGTGAGCTTTCCTATATACATTTACTGTGTACCTAGATGGTCTGATTATGAAGAACCAGAGTCTGGAAAATACCCTGGTGAGACCTGTCAGCCACATGTTAGGCAGGTCCCCTCTGTTTGGTGGCACAAATCTTCCTCCTGGAAAGTGTTTTCCTGTCTGTGCAATCACAATTCTATTGGGATCATCTTCACAGCTGTGGAAAGGTACCAGGGCCGTATGTGTGGCTACAATCACACAGCAGCTGCCAGTTTTGTTAGCAAATTCATGTATTTTTTCCTGTCTCCTTTCAGGGAGCCTGTGTGATGGTACAACCAGTCAGTGTTACTTGCTGCCAGTCTTGGATACTATATTTGTCCGGAGAAAGTGCAGAAGAGGTGGCCTAGGGATGAAAATGCTGCATGATTTCTGTCAGTCTTTCCTGGCTGAGGATGCCTTGGGGATCAGCTGCCCTATTTCTGCTGCCATGTATCAAGGTAAGTCATTTGATGTGGACACGTTAGGTAAGGGTCATGTATAATGTATAATTTTCAATATGGCCTTGGTAAGATTGTCTTCCCTGTGTAAGAGTTCAGTGCCCTTGTCTGAACTGAGCTGTTGTTAGCGTGCAGCTGGTTACTTTTCCAGAGACATCTGGAGTTTCCTGGAGAAAGGTAGGCCAATATTTATGTAAGACAACGAGAAGCATAAAACTCATACTGCCTGTTTGACATTTTGTGTTCTTATCTCACTCTCTTAGAACGATGTCATTGCCCTAGACAGGGACTTACACATTTTATTTGACACCAGAGGGAAAAGAATCATAAGATGTTGTCAAGCCCACACTATGCACATAATGCTCTAGTAGATCCTGCATTTGTAAGAAATTACATTTAATAAGCCAGATATCCAGACTCTGCTCAGTCATCCAGTCACATCAGTACTTGTGTTGTATTGACTGTCTTTGAACGTTTGTCACTTTTAAGAGATCACAAAGTAGTTACATATCTTCTCTGTGTTCAGGTCAAAGTTCTGGTTTTACTAGCAAAATTCACAGAAAATACCTGTGCTCACATTATTTATGAAACTGTTTTATTTAGAAAAGCATCTTTTCCCCTGATGTTGCAGTATGTGTGATCTTTACCATCATTTCTGGGGAGATACTTCAATTGACTTAAAATTTTGCAGCCATTTCCTAACAAGTAGCAATGAAATTTTGGCTGTATCTGTTCTCTCTTAGTTATTATGTTCCGCTGAAGGTATATAAATGTATACAAATATACCCCAACAGGTACTGCTACTTCTAAATTCAGGTCAGTATTCCTTCTCCCAGTAATATCTATTTTTCCTTTGTCATCAGGGCTTTAGACATTATGGATGGGAAAGCTGCATGTTTTATGTGTTAACATAAGCAATATATTGCAAGACTCTGCTTTCATCTCAATTAAGTTTAGAGTGAATACTGAATAAATTTGACTTGCATCATGTTTTAATTAGGTTTTCTTTTATAAAAATACCAATACTGTAAGTTAATTTTTTGAGCATATTGAAGTCACTGTCTGTTTTTAATTTCAGTGGAACCACATTCTCGTACTTTGATAAATGAATGCAACTTTTTGCTCTAAAACTCTGTACTGAGGTCTCTGAAACTGGACAGTTTTCACCAGCTTGGTATTTCAGGTGCTATAGGGGCCTAAAAGGAAGCAAAAAGCCATTTAGCAGATTCCTTTATTTTGGTATATATGCTGCTTTCAGTAGCTTTTATTGGAATGATTAGTTTAGTTTGGATATCCTTGGATAAAATTAACGCCTGCGATCTGCTCATTACTGTAAGGCAAATGTTTACATACCAGAACTGGGGTTTTGTTTTGACATCCCATTGTTAAACTCCACTGGATGTTGAAGATAAATGACCTATTCTGTAGTATGATGAACTACAGTGGATAGAGTATGACAACAATTTTGTTGTTTACAGATTGCTGTCTCAGTGCAGCGATGGAACTGAAGGAATGGTGGTTAAGGAAAGTTTAAAAATCTGCCTTGAATTTTTTGAACTGTTTGTTCTACAACAGGACATCTGCAGAAGCTGCAGACATCTTAAGGAAACCACTAAATAGGACATATTTCAGTTTGATAACATAAGCAAACCTAAAGTTGATTATTTACCCAAATTATGTTGATGATCAGTGCTCAGTAAGTCATTTCTGCACTCCCAAGGAAATAATCTAGACTGAAGCAGATGGACAGGATTCACTCTTGCCTGTTCAGGCCATTCCACATAGACTTTTACTAAAAGCCTCAGCTAAAACATAAAGGAGGAATATGGGAAGAGAGAAGAAAAGATTTCCTAAGGAGCTAAGGAAAGTAGGTCTGAGACAATTTCTGGGATAGAATACACTCCTCTTCCCCTGTACTTTTCACTCATTCATACTTTTACCCCTTCATTTCTCCTATACAGTTTGCCAGAAGTTCCTGCAGGCTTATCCCGAGGACCAGAAGCGACTGTGGGAGGTGGAAGCACCAGGAGATTGGAGCCAGCGAATGAATATCTGGTTAAAAATTCAGATGGAGTCATCCCCTTCAGGAAGTGAGTTAAAACAAACAGGTGTGAACTTGGCCATGGTAGTTACAGTTCTGTAAAGATAAGAAATGTAATCAAGGGTTAGGTGGTGATCAGGGAGAGGTGGTGGCTCTTTGTTTGCACATGGAGAAACTCCTGAGTGTGCAGTCCAGTTCCCTCATCCTTTCACAGTAAACAGGACAATTCTTAGAAATTATGAGGTAATGCAGTGGAACCGCAGAGCATCTGAGAGGTCCTGAACAAAGCACAGTCTTGGCATAAAGTGGCTGTAACTCCCATTGCAGTGCATTTAGAGCAGGGCAGAAGTTAGCCCAAAAAATTCCTGTTGCACAACAGTGTCTGGGTTATAGACAGTCATTTGTTTCTCTGGAATTGTTGCAAGGAAGAAATCTGTATGGCCAATGGGCAGTGTGTTTAATTACCTTCAATTGCTGCCAATACCATTCTTGGATGGAAGTGCAAACATTCTCCTGGCTTTTGGAAGATTCCAAGTCGTGTCCTACAGGGTAAATCCTTCTTGCTGGGAGCGTTTTCTACTTCACAAAAGACAGTGACAGAGTAGGGAAACCTTTTGACAGTTCCTATGTGGATCTTGTTGACAGAATCTGTTCAGCTGGCTGGAGGATCCAGACAGGCCCTGTGCTGCTTGCACACGAGCTGTGGGAAGCACTAGGTTCCAAAAGAAGGGCACACACTGTCTCTTTCTGGAAGTGCAGCAAGGAGTGCTCCAGAGCAAATTGCTGCCATACCTTTTCACATCCATCCTGCTTTGTGTTGGCTCGGGGACCTTCTGTTGAGATGCTGTGTTTCATCTTGTCTGCAGCACCCACAGGAGAGTTAAGTCAGACTTTAACCAGATTGGGGCCCTTGGTTCTAATATTATATATATATATGTATATATATATCTATATATATATATATCTATCTATGTTCCTCATGCTTTAAATCACCAAAACCTGGTATTGCTCTTTCCTTTAATCCATCTTGCTAAGTGAAGTTTATTAATGGCAACTGAAGAGAACTAATATCAGATCAAAACAAGCACATCCTGGAGGCGAGTATATCTTCTTTTTTCTTCCTTCTTTTTGCCATCTTCTACAAAAACAAACAAACAGACCAAGAGAAACGACCCAGAACATGGGTGAATATCATTTCACTAGAGTGACTGTCAGTAAAAAAGACATGTGAGGCTGGGGAACTGCTTTGGCCAGTGCTGCAAGGAAATGAGGTATCTCTTACCTATAAAAGGAGGAAGGAGGAAAAGTATAAACCAGACATGGGGTGTCTGTGTGTGCTTGTATTTATTTATAGGGATTGTGAATTGCAATCTGATCTTCATAATGGAAGGGAGCAGGAGCAAGTGAATTTGGCACTAATGTATATAATAAAAATCAGCTTTCTAAGCTGTGTTCTCCACTCTGGTGCACAGCTCACTGGGCATCACTCTTTACACTAATTGTGCTGAACAGGCTTTCTTTCATCCATCTTCAGTGGAAAATCAACCCACTATAAAACTAGTATTTAAAAGTGTGTATTGCATTTGTTGTATCTGTTTTACATATGCAATCTGCTTCTTGTGCTTGTATTACCCCAGTACTGTGCATATTATGCACCCAGGGAGATACCCAAGCAGGGTACAGGGCAGATAACTCTTGCTGGAACAAGAGAAGAGTTTCCCTGGCTCTGCTTTGTCCTAAAGGCAGCTTTGCTCCTGCAGTCTGAGAGGCAGGGAGGAGATAGCATGAGAGTTTTCTAAGGCTTTGTGCTGTCTGTTAGTGGTAGATAAAGTAGAAACATCTTCTGAATGCAGGAATCCTTTCTCATCTGACCCAGTGTGTGCTTCCCATGCAAAAGAGAAGCTTTTGTTTCCAGAGTCATGGTGTAGGGACACAGAGAGGAAAATGATGTGAATGGAATCCACTGGAATTACATGTTTATGTGTTCCATAAGTGCACAGTCATCCAGATCCTGTGCAAGTGTGCAGAGGACACCAGGACCTGTTGCAGTAGGGCAGAGGATAATGATTTTAGACTAAAAGAGGGTAGATTTAGGCTTAATATGTGGAAGAACTTTTTTACACTGAGGGTGGTGAGGCCCTGGCACAGGTTGCCCAGAGAAGCTGTGGCTGCCCCATCCTTGGCAGTGTTCAAGGCTGGGTTGGATGGGGCTTGGAGCAACCTGATGTTGTTGAAGATGTCCCTGCTCCTTGCTGGGGATTGGATTAGATGTCCTTTAAAGGTCCCTTCCAATCCAAACTATTCTATGATTCCATGATTCTATCTTTAGGGCCTCACTTGGGAACAAGGACTTCATTCCTACTTGCTCTGTTATGCAGAAAGCAAAACACGATGTAATTCAATATTGTCAGCTCCAATCTGGATCTATGGCAACAACTGTGAAAATAGACAAGTCTTATTCTGCTCTGATTTCTTAGATTCCTGTTGACATTTGCAATGCTGTGTTTTGGAACAAAATTACTGAGAAGAAAAATTGAATATTTTGCTCATATTATATTTTTTTTCTGCACCAGTACTCAGGATTGAATACTATTAATGTTCTTGTAAGAATGCTACAGTCATAGTTATTCCAAAACAGGTTTCTGTAACCCCGAGGTCAGAATTTTAAATGTTGCAAGGTTCTGTGGCTGCATCTAGTGGCAGTTCACACAAACTGCAGCACTCTGTTTACTGCAGCTGATGCTTGAGCTTGGATGTGCTCAGGTACACAGGCACGTATATTTTTGTCTGCACATATACATAGATCTGTAAAAATAAAGCTTTTTAGCATGTTGTCACACGTAGCTACAATCATTCTCTCAGAGTTAATTCTTATTGTATGAAAAATTTAGAGATTTAGTTACAGCAAATAAGTCTCGGTAACAGCAACATGGACACATTTCTGAGGCTGATTGGAGGAACAGAAATCATTTCACATGCTTTGGTTGTGGTTGCTGAGCTGTTCTGAAGAATTTTAGTAATATATACAAAACATGTAAATGTGAAACTTGTGCAAAAACAAGCAGACTGAGAAGAATTAAAATAAATTTAAAGTGACTGCTTATAATCCTTTATCTGAATCGGTCAAAGTACCTGCATTTTCTGAAAGGGAGGAGGGAATATAGTTTTCCAGGTGTGGGAGATGAATGGATTATCTATTTAGCAGAACTTTCAAGCTAAGAAAGACCCAGAGACATTTTGTTTCTGGTATAGTTGTTCACCTTCATTTTTGATGGTAGTGTCGTGTCATAAGGTGCCCTGTTTTGGTTAATTAACAAAAAACAAGGCAAGAGGGGTTGAAGGGAGCATTCAGGTGGCTTTTTCTGGTGTGTTTTTTGAATGGAAATGGCTATGGAAGTCTGCTAATGTTTTTTCCTTTGAACTCTCTGTGATAAAATATTCACGCCACTTCTCCAGAGGCTGCAGTTGGCTCTCGTGTAGGGGATACTCCAGCCAGCAAACCCAGGCAATCAGATGTGGACCAGGTGAATAAGGTACAGTGACTAATTTGCTATTTTATGGCTTAGTTTTTCATTGGTGGCATTTTCCCTTTTCAGTGAAGTAGGTTTAAATATGAGATGCTATCACAGATGACTGTGGGTGTATTTTACTACTGACCCATAGGTCAGAGTAGGTAATCACAGCTATATTATATATATATGCATAAAATTGATACCTATAGCTAATTTATAGGATGTAATAGTTTGAGGGGCTAAAGACTATGGAATAGTTTTCACTAAATGTTTCATTTCCATCCTTACTGAGATAAGGGAACTGTAACCAAGCTGGTATTCAGTGAATTCCAAGGTCTGTTTATGGAATGACTTTGTGAACTCCATTGTGGTTTTTCCTGTGCAGGCACCTTTAGAATGAATAGGCCAAACTCTTTATGGTCCTCATTATTTTATCCCACTGCTGAGCTGCAGGTCTGACTGTGCTTAGCTTTTGCAGGACCAAGGTCTAAAACAGGCAATGAGATTTGAATGAAGCCTCAGCCTAGGAAGGGGTATCTGAGAAACCAAATCACAGCAATGAAGCTTTTTCAAGTAATTAAAAAAAAGGAGAGCCGAGTGGAGGCAAAACAAAGAGCTGTAGGGGTTGTTTCCCCAGCCCATTTTGGTTGCCACACAATTCAATCAGTTTGTTTGCTTCAGACATGTCTCCTGGGGGAGCTGTGCCAGCCTTGGCCCCTGTGGGGCACAGTTTGTGTTGTGTGCTGTGGTCATGGCTTCAGGGCCCACCCAGCCAGATGAAGGCTCTGTGTGCTCCCAGTTTTTTTATGCTGACACTCCTGGGCTTATGCTGACACTCCTGGGCAGGCAGGCAGAGCAGCAGCACTTAAGTTGTTCTCCACAAGCAGCTGAGTTTCTTGCCTTGCCTGTTCATGGCAGCCTTGGTCAAAAATTCTGTATCGGGATCAAGTCACTGCTTATCTTGTTTGTGTATTATTTGGTGTTCCTTCTGTGTTGACTCTAATTTCAGGGTGATGAATGCTTTGCTGGTGCTGGGAAAGGGGCAGGAGATGCCACAGAGAAAAAAGATGACACAGCAGCAGCAGGGACTCTAAACCCACAAGATCCTGAAGAAGAGGACTTGGAACAAGGTGCAGGCAATGCTCAGCAACACAAAGGACTCAGAAAAAGAGCAGGCCCTGGGGACTTAGTTGGAGACAAGGCCACCAAACAATTTAGAACTGCACCATAATTGCTGTTTCAGAAATCATCAGAATTCAGTATGATCTTCAAAATGGTAATTGTTCTTAATTTGTAACACTGCAGAAATTTCTTCAGGTAAGATGTAATTTTTTTGCAACACGTTCTCCATTTTATGTTTTGTTTTAAATAAAGGCTTTTGTTTACTAAATGTCCTTTTCTTTTTCTTCTCACCAAGTAATTAAGTAGGAGTTGAGCCTGGTTATTTCCCTGCTCTGAAAAGATTTTATTGGATTGCATGAGATGTCCAAAAGGGAATAATTGGAGGGCTTGTAGGTACTGATGTAAGAGGATATTTCTATGGAAACCACATCCTGCATTATGGAAGAGAGATACCACAACACACGTTGGTATCAGAATGACAGTTGTAACCTTCCTTTCAGAGTGAACAATTGATCTTGAATTGCTTTCATTTCAGCTTTTCTAGCAGAAAAATCTGCCTTAAACCCTGTGGTGGACAGGATGACACACAAAGGCCATTCATGCAGGAGAAGTTTGGTGCAGAGAAGAGTGAAGAGAGCTATTGGCATTAAACTGCATTCCAGTTCAGGCACCTTTACAATGCTGTGTGTAAGTTCAGGGTGTAGAACTGTGTGTAGATTCCATATTGCATATTTCATTTTGTGTAGGCTCTTTCCTAATGTTTTGCATTTAATTAACTTGGAAATATAACACATTTCACTGGATTACTCATGTGGCTTTGTAAAGAAATTTTGTTCTTTTACCACAAGCTGGTTCTGTATTAGAATATTTTATTTTTTTAGTGTGGACTTTCTAAAGCTTGAATGTGGTGTTAATGATTACATGTGAAAACCGTAACGATCAGATCTTAGTGCAGTGGCAGAGAAGGCTTTTCAAAGAGGTGATTCAGTGGTGAGCAGCAGTAGGGGCTGGATGAACCTGAATAGATCCAGCAGCCTGTAATTCTTGAGGTGATGCCTTGGAACAAGGAGAGGTAGCTGTTTCTTTCCAGATACTAATCCAGCATTTGCAGGGAGACAGTTCTGTAGGCAGCCATTGTGGGTCCACTGGAGGGATGTATTTCCCCCCCTGAACAGCAGAATTGCTCACACATAGCCCCGTCACCCTGTTTTGGTTTAAGGTCGTGATTTAACACAGCATTTATTCCTGTATCCAAGTAACTCCTTCCCTGTTGAGCTGCTCTGTAAACCATATGCCTGAGACACATCAAAATCAGACCTTCCTAGGCATCTCTTAAAGAAAAAAATAAAAAAAAAGCTATAATTGGAGCTTGCAAGTTTTTGCCAAGAGAATTAAAACACTGGATCGTGTGCCAGCCTTAATCACGTTGCTATGGTTCTCTTGTCTCAAAGAAAGTGCATTTAGGACTAACTTTACAGTCAGTTGATCTTCAGATTGTTGACAAGTCACAAAGAGTGTGCTAGGAAGACTGCTAGAAACTCATGTTCTCCTGTGCAGCAGCCTCTATTCTTAGTCAATGTATGGTTAAATACATACCTTTCTGAGAAAAATAAATAAAAAAGAGATATTGTGCACACTTGCAACAACAGTTACTCATAAGTCTGATAGAAAATTGTTGTATTTCTACTCAGGGAAGCTGATTCTGGGGTTGCAGTAGCCTGGCAAACTGTCCTCGTGGCTAGTTTGCACATTATATTATGATGTCAGGGTAAGGTAAACTGGAGTTGGTCCAGCAAGTGAGGAGCATTAAGAAATTTAATCTGAATTGAGTCTTTCAACAAAATTTTATCTAGGAAAGCCCCAGGAAATGCTGTATGAATTTCTGTTAGAATAAAGGAGATGGGTAAGGTAATGTGTGTGGAATGGGCAGACAACTAATGAGATTCAATCTGTATCTGGAGATAGTTTGATTTAGAGGGAAAAAAACATCAATTTTTCAAAAGCCTCCACCTGAATTTCTGTGTTACCTGTTAACCAGTGATCCACAGCCTGTATCAGCAACCCCTTTACTGGCTTTTCTCACAGAAAAGTGGCTTCTCCTCTGTGTGTGAATTATCTTTGTTGAGTTTGTTTAGCTTTTAGTTTTCAAAGTATCTCCTTTTCATCGAAAATCTCATGGTGGCAACTGGGCCTCTTACAGAAGTAACCAAAGGTGCCTTTGCTGCGGTGGTGGTGGCTGCTCTTGGGTGCTCTCTAACCAAACAGAGTGATCCTGTTGTCTTTCTAATCAAACTTGTGATTGTAGCTGTGCTAAACTCCTGGGCTGCAGGTTGCAGGGTGACACAGACTTGCTCCATGTTAGTTCAGAATGGCTGACTTACAGAACAATTTGTCTCAATATTGATTTTGTTCCCTTTTGTTTGTTTGTTTGTTATATCAGTGCTTTAAGGTATCTGTTTAATTCAGAAGCTTGGACTTGCAACTCTTCTTGGCAGTCTGAAGCACTTCTTAGTGAGATCACAGGAATCCCAAGAGAGTCTGAAGCAGAAAAAGATCCAGTGTTTTCACTGTCTTAATAGAACAGAATAGAAAAAACCCACCCAACAGCACAAACATCTTTTTCCTTTCAGTGGAAGTTCTTTTATTTAAAAGAAATCTGCATTTACTCAAGGATAGGGTGGTTTCAGAACGCTGAAAAAGTTGGCAAAGGCTTGAAAGAGCATTCCAGTTCTTGGAGTTCAGTTTTCAAAGCCTTGGATTTAATCTCTTGCTGAATCTCCACTCTGGATGTGGCATGACATGGTCGTGTTTCTGCATAGGAGACGAGGAGGTGTGTGTGTGTGTGTGAGGGAGGAGGTGGCTGGTCTGCTGAGAGGGAATTTGCACCTGTAGTTCTTATCAGCAGAGACACTTGAGTCTGGTCTGCAAGGAAGATGTTAGACATGGGATTAGTGTTAGCAGCGATCAATGGGTGTGTGCCAACTGAATAAAGCACTGGAATGGCTCTCAAGACAAGGAAACATATGGATTTTAAGGCTAGAAATTTCATTAAGTTAATCTGTCATGATGCTGCACGTAATGTAAGCCAGACAATTTCATGCGTGGTCGCTGCATCAAAAAATCATTGGTTTTGGTTGAAGCAACCCATTTTTTGGAAGGATTGTTTTGATTTGGCAGTTTGGATTTTCAGATGTTGGGCAGTGGGAAATCTGCCACGTTTGTTGGCAAGTTGTTCTAAAGTTTTGTCTTTACAACTGCATCCAGTTTCTTTAGTCTGAATTAATTTTGTTTTAGTCTCCTGTGATGGATTTTGCTTTTCAGTTTAATGCTGGGCTGTGGCTCTGGTGCTGTCGGGATCCTTTCAGTGTGGGGATGGAGACCTTGTGGTCCATCATGACACCAGCACACAGCTCTGACTTTTGGACCTGCCTTTGTGAGGCAGATTTTCCTGACCTTGCTTCATTCTCCTTGTCCTTTCAGATGGATTTCCAATTTTTCAAACTCCTCCTAGGAGCCTGGACATCATCAGAGACCCTTTTCTGGTTCCACTGAGCCTTGCGGGGCTGCTGTGACCTGTGGTTCTAAATCATCAGGGGATTCTTTTGTGCTTGTGGGTGTCCTAATGGTGACCATGCACTATAAAACCTCAACTTAGTTAAGAGGTATTTGTTTTAAAGTGTTGTCTGTGATGGCTGCACTGAAAATGCAGCCGAGCCCGTGTCACCTGTCTCAGCACCACGAGATGGCACCATTACACAGCATAACTTTGTCATCAGCTCTTGGGGCCTTCAGACCCTGCCCAGGGTTTCAGTGCATCACTGGTTGGCCTGACTTCTTCAGGTGGAGGATGGGGGTGTTGTAAAGCTTGTCTTCTGTGTGTCATTCAGGCTCATTTACCAGTGGAGTTTGTCTCCAGTGGGCCCAGGGTTGATATTTTCAAGTATTTGTGAAGCCAAGGAGAAGTCAGAGGAGCACAAAACACAAATTGCATCCAGACATGCCCCTCTGTACTCTTGTCTCATCAGGAACCCTGGGTGGGACTTGCCATGTTGTGTTTTATGGTTTCCCAGCAGATGATTCTGTCTCTGCTATTCAACAGATAACTTGAGCATCTAATTTTTCATTTCTGTCCTTTTCTCTGTCTACTACACACTTGATATCAGAGAATTACTGAGCACTCCCTTTGATTTTTTCATGTAGTAGCAGCTGCTGTGAAATATACTGTAAATATTCTCAACATTAGAAAAGGAAGGATGGTCTCTATTTGCCCTAAAGGTTAAGTTTTCTTTCTTTGCTACTGCATTTTACATGTGACCATTTCGAAGGAGAGAAGAGTAATTAAGTAATTAAGATGATTTAATCTAAATTTATTTTTAATTTTTTTTGGAAATGCTTGGGTTTTAGTTAAATTGATAAAACTTCAGTGCAGAGATAAAGTTGTAATTAAAGCAGCTCTCCACTCTAACCAAAGTCGGTGATACAAACATTTCAAAGCAAGATGTTCTGTGTTTCTTCACTTGCTTTTGGAAAGCCCAGTGCTAACTCTGGTTTTGGGGTGATTTCCCAGTCTCCAGACCTGCAGTTTCACTCCAGGATTCCTGTGGCATGATATGCTGAGAGTCAGGAGCTCGGCTCAGCTCTGAGTTTATCTCATCAATAACTTGGGTCAACATCCCTCCCATTCTCTGATGACATTAACGTATTGTGGGATCTGCTGCTATACTCCTGGAATTCTCTTGAAGTCACATTGTTGAAATTTCTGGTGCCTTCTTTCTCCTGTGGTTTTCATGCGCAAGTTTTAGAGGTTTGGGAATGGAAATTTAACACTAAATAACCATTTTTGACTCGTATTACTCAGTTCTGAGAAGTGAGTGATCCAGAAGCCTATACCTACCAAGTAGGTGCCCAAGCAGCAAAGAATCAGGGATGTTCAAATCCACCTTAGTGTCCTTTCTTTTGTGGGTGAAGAAGGGAGGGAACAGTCTAAAATTCAGCTACCTGGATCCTTCTTAACATTTACATATTAAGGATTTTTCAGAAAAAGAGGAAATTAATGTGTCCAAATAGAATTTCTGCCTTATCAAATTTATTGCTCAAGTGCATAAACAAAGAATGCATCCAGCTGTAGTTTGTGGTTTGGTACTGACTTAGGCCTCCCTTTATGTGTTTCTTGTTATTGATGAGAATGCAATAAAAGAGAAGTACATGGGAGACAAAATTAGGAGTTTGTAATTAGCCTGCTTTGCAATTTGTTTCCTCTTGCAGTCCAACCTGATGGTGAAGGCTCAGTTTAATCTCCTCTGTTTGCCCTACGCTTATCCTTGATTTATTGAATTTTTCTGTCTTGAAGGTTGTTGGGGTTTTTTTTCGGTGGTGTGTTTTTTAAGAAATCTTTTTGGTTTTAATTTAAACTGAAGGCTCCATTTTTGGAAGATCAATGAATTCCATCTGGAAGAATTCTTTTCTCCCAGCCACCTGACACTTAGGTGAAGTTGAACTTTTTTTCATTCTCAGGGAGGAGATCAGAGGTTGCATTCACCATGATGAGTACATTTGGGATGTCGGTATTCATCCACCAGCACTGGATTTGTAAATTAATAGCTCAGCCTCTCTGGACTGTGGAATGTTAAAGGTCTGTGACCATGAGAGGAGAAACACTTCAGAGCTCTGTGTGCCCTCTGGCCCACACAGTGGCCTTGGCTTAATGGCATTAATTTCATGCTGCTTTTAAAAGATACAGATGTGCAACATACCTTCAGTCCTCCTACCTGGAACCAGTAATCCTATCCCAGCTTTCTGCAAGGAGCAGGGAGGAGAGAAGAACCCTTCCTAAAAGGATTAGTTCCACTGACTAATTTTCTGAGTTTCAACTTGCTTGGTATGTCCCCTCTCCTCCAAGCCTTTGATAAGTATCTTAACTAAGATGCATTTTGGTAAACGCTGTCTTCAAGCCACGTGATATAAAAGAGCCTTCTGATTCCCCCACCCTCTCCAGATCTTGGGGCTGGTTCAATCTTTTTTAAAGCTATTTCACTTGTGCTGCATGCAGAGCCCATCTGCTGTAATACAGACTGAAATGCTGCTTTTATCCTTGTTTGCGTAGAAGGTTGGTGGGTAAATCAATTGGAGTGAAAGACACATTGTCCCTCTTTGCTCTATGTCACAAGCACAAATATCTTCCTTTTAAAGTGTCTCTTGGTAGAAGCCAAAGCCTTTGGCACAAGCCACCTCTGCTAGTTTGACCTCTTTTGTGCATCTGGGATGGAGGAGCAGCTCTGAGAAGCACAGAACAAAACCAGCAAAATAGCAAGAGAAAAGGTCAGGAAGGGGTCTTGCTCCCTGTAGACATCAGAAGTTTCTGCAAGATGATATTTAGCATGTCCTGCCTGAACAGTTAAGGCATCAAAGGCATGAACACTTGGATAGGTAATATCCTTGTGAGTTGTCAAATAGATTGCAAAGCACGTTGCTCTGCCATGCTGGGGGTGGGAGGGAGGGACCTGAGGTCTTTCTACTCATTGAGGTAACTGAGACTGGGAGCTTCAGAGAGCCTTTGCTTCCACAGATGGATATTCCATGCTGTGCTCTGTCCTTGCCTGGCTTTTGACTTACAGGCCTAAGCTCACAGAGTGGTGCTGTGGCCCTACAGGGGAAGGGGAAGGCAGGTTCCTACCAAAGACAGAGCTGACATCAGTTCCAAGTAATAGAAGTGCTTGATTTTTGCCTCTGTGTTTCTGCCTGGTTGCAGCCTTGCAGTGGCTTACCCTCAGACCAGCAGGTCTCTTTGATGCAGCGTCATTACAGTGACAGAGATGATTCCCTGTGCCTTCCCATTCCAGCAGTGGGATGTGAAGGGGAGGTAAGACACACTTGGATAATTCACCTCTCAACGTAGCAGGGTCAGGATGACAAATATTGCCTGTCCTAGCCAAGGGAAAAAGCCACTAGTGTTAGAAATCTAGGAGGCAGACAGTATCCTGCTGCTTAGGACCTGGAAATGCAGGGAGATACAACCCTGGCAGCTTTGATACTGGGTTATTCTCTGTACTTGTGGATTGGTGGAATTCTGATCAGAAAGAATCATCTCTGCCAAATCCTGTGGTCGAACCCCTGCCCTGGACAATAAGCTCATCTGATGATGGCATGGGCTGTGTTCTTCACTGTTACAGATTTTTCACAGCCCCCTGGTTTCATCTGCGATTTTTGTTGCACAGGCCCAGTTCTGCCTCTCCCCTCTTGGATCCTGGGCAGTAGCTCGGAGCCTCAGAGCAGTCTGCTCTGCCTCACAACACCCTGCCAGCCTCTGCCATCCCTTCGGAACAACTTTCCTGGGATTCACTTGCCCTTACTTAAAAATAAACGTGGACTGAGAGGTTTTAGATAGAATGCCTGAAAAAAAGAAGAAGAACAAGCAAGCACAGAAGAGAGCTCAGCTGACAGAGAAGCGCATGAGGCAGTGCCAGTTTGGCTAAACTCCTTTCCTGAACACCAGAACTCATGCGGGGTGAAACTCGCATGTGATGTTGTCCTTGCTCATTCAATACCCGTACACTGGAGCACATCAATCCTCACTTCTTGGTCACAGCCTCTGGGTGGGTTGAGCCCCAGTGTGCCCTGACAGTGGATATTCCTGGGAGCCAGTGTCCCACACTGCCCCATAGCCGAGGGAGCAGTTTGAACCCACGGGTACCCAGGCTGTAGTCAGTGGCCAACTGATAGCACCACTTGTTAGGAAATACCAGCTGAATCTGTGGTTTCTGGTGCTAAGGAGTCACCTCACTGGGAGGAAAAATTAGCCAGGATGTATTTTGGGCTTTGTTGAATTCGTTTAAAGCTTTCCAAGTCATTTGCAAAGGCACGGATGAGAGCTTTAGCAAGATAGTAGGTTAAGGAAGAGAATGAGACTGTTGGCTTGGAGAAAGGGGGGTGAGGAATTAAAACTCCTTTGTGGAAGTAAGTCTCTTTCTTCATCAAACTGTAGTTTTGACCTTCCTAATTAATGTTGTTGTTTTATTTCTTACTGCAGTGCAAGCTATCCCAGCCTGACCTGTTGGTTCACAACATAAAAGGGGTTAACTCATCAGAATGGAGATCCCCTCTACTGGCTTATCCAAATCTTTACTAAAAGTGTGATATCCACGAACACAAATAGAACAACACATCTAAGAATTATGTACTGGGAGTTTAAAGGAGGGGGGTGAAAGAAGGAAGAAAGTCCATGTTGCTTTAAGGTTATTTTAAAAACTGAAACTGAATAGGTCAATACCCCTTAAGCTTTTTGGTCTTTAATTCTCTTAATGGTATGGCAGAAATCATTAATTGTATTATTAAAAAAGCTTTGAAGACTGTATTAATGTAATGTGACCCTGGATCAGTCAAGATCACATTTTCATTATGATTAAAAGATTCCTTGTCCTGAAACATTGATCTCATCTCCAGCTGGCTGTGTCAGCCAGAGAGAGGCTGGCTGCCTGACAGGGCAGTAGATGGCAATATTGCATTTCATTCTGCAGCTGCTCTGGGAGAAATGCTCACCTCAGAAAGGGGCCATGAACTTTTCCCCTCAGCTTCCAAGAGCAGGTTTGCCCTTAGAGGCTGTATTAAATATTCCAGAAGCCAAATAATTCGAAATTCCATTTTGAATCTGCGTTTCTTCAGCGACTGGTGTCAAGTGCCTGAGTTACAAAAACTGCAGCACCCAAGCAGGCCTCATCCTGCATGTCAACTCTGAGAATGGGCATTTATTTATATGTTAAGGACCATCAGCATTGTCTTGTGGCAGGAATTCAGTGACCCCTGGAAGTCCCATCTCCTGCTTGCCTGCTGTGCTTTATTTAGGTTTTTGGTGAATTTTCCACCTTTTTAGTGAATTTTTCACCTCTGCACCAAGGGAGTGAAAGCTGCATCAACTCCTTTAGTTCATACCGTGATTGGGGAAGGTCAGAAAGGTGTGTAGCCAACATGCTGCCTTCCTTTGCCCTGTGATATTTGGCCAGACCTAGGAGAAGATGAGAAGAGACACTCTCACTTAGCAGAGAGCCAGGATTCAGGAAGGTGTGTGTTGCAGGGGCTGTGCTGTGCTACTGAGTAGGATTTCAGAACTCCAGTGACATCTGGGGTCAGGGATTTATGGCAATGAAATATGCTGTGGCAGCTCAAAGACACAGTGTATGTAAAGTGCTACTCCTTCCCTACCCTGTGGGCACATGCCAAGTGTCTCCACAGTTTTGGGAGGTACCAAGGTAATTGCCTTAAAAGCCCCGGCTCCGCAGGGTGTTGCAGGGTGGTGTCACACACTGTAAGTGATGGGAAGCAGAGGGGTGTGCTGGCTGGTGTTAAAGCTTCAGTGCTGCTGACTTTTCTATAAATAACTGCTGTCTGCTGTAATTGGTCATATCACAGTCCATGGTGATCTTATATTATTGCTGTCTGCTGGAAAACTCCCGGAGGCGTAAAATAGACACCAGGAAGTTCCTGCACCCAGCACTGTGTTTCCCCATGCAGCACAACAGGCTGGAACAGAATTAGTGTTTATGTGGAGCTGATGGAGAATTTTCTGCAGCAGGAAGGGTGGAAAAAAAGGAGAGATTGCACTTCTAAAGTGATAGCAGCAGGCCATCTCTCCTGCAGGATATTGCTGGGTCTGTTGGAAAGAGAAAATCTTCGTAAGGTTTCTAGTGTGGAGCTGAATGGGTATTATTATTATTTGTCTCTGGCTTACTTATAGGTATTTTTCAGCTCCCCATAAAATAACAGTGTCTTGCAAGAGATTGAAAACTAGAGAAAAATGTCAGTAGTTGACTTGTGCAAGGTGTGTGTATGTTTAAAATGTGTGGTGTTTTCTGTCCTGAAGGATTCAGAACCCTTCACAGGACTGAATGCTTGTGACACCCCCTTAAATAGAGCCACCTGTATTTGGTGTGAAGCACAACATTGAGGTGAAGCTGCCCAGCACCTGGAATTGATGTTTTTATTAAGGGAGGGCAGAAAAGCACTGGACTTAGATGTTCAGGGAAGGATTTGGGTGGAAAGGGTTGAATAGCCAAGCTTTGCTCAGCAGTGAGCATTTGGAACAGTGAGTGGCTCTAAGGCCACCAGGTGAGTGTGGGTTGTGTGTCCCCCACACTTGTTCCATTTCTACCTCTGTCCTCAGCTGCATTTGCCCCTCTACAACACAGTGTGGTACCCTGCACGCATTACAGAATTCCTGCTTCGCTGGCCTCTAAAAACTTTGCTCTTGTCGACAAAGAATTTATTAAAACTGAAATCTTTCCAGCATTACACAGAATCTGGCACAGAAAACAGGGCTGTGGAGGGACTTGTCAACAGCCTCTCAATTGACTTTTGCTGACCGATATTTCAAGATTAGATGCTATTGTAGGGCATTTAATGTAAGAAATTGCTGGGAGGTCTTAGCTTCTGTCCTGGTTTATTGGTGGGAACTCTTTGGTTGCAGCAGTTTGGTTCTTTGTGATGTGGAAGAAGCATTGAAAGTCCACATAGCTTTGAGTTAGAAATGTATTTTCCTTCAAGGTATGCCAAGAAGTGTCAAAGTGACAGGAGCAGGGTGAAAAGTCTACAGGGAAGAGAACAGCAGGGTGCCTTCTGTGGCCTCAGACAGCCCCACCAAGTGCTTCCTGGGGCCTGGCTTGGAAGCAAGCTGTGATGGTTGGTGTAAGAAGGCAGATACTGTACAAAATCCTTTGCTCACTGATGGAAAGGTCTCAACTATTCTGGCATGGATCTGCTCATCCAGGAAGGAGTGTCTTTGCAGGGATTTTAGTAGGACATTGTGTGCTCTGGATACTGAAGTCCCCAAAGCACTGAGGAATCTGGCCCCTGTGCACCCCAGTAACATCAGACTGGGCTGGGACCTGCACCTGCTGACCTTCAGCCTTGGTGTCAGCGCTGCTGTGTGACAGTGACACTTTCTGTGAGTGAAGATGCACACCCAGAGCTGTATTCAGACCACCTGCTCATCTCAGACTTTCCTTGGTATCCCTCCTTCCAGCCAGGGGCCCCTAACTCAGCAGTGAGTGCTCTCAGGTGGTCACTGTGCTCATGAAGTGACATGCCTGCATTTATCTCAGGTGCATCATAACCAGCCTGTGTGTATGGGCTGGTCTTAAAATATTGCAACAAGAATTTAATGCTTTTGAAAACCAAACAGACTAGAAAAATGACAGAGGTGATTGGCAATTGATAGAATACTCTGGAGAAGCGGGAGGAAAAATGTTAGTATCTGAAAATCCAGGGAATTTAAGATTTTGCCTTATTCAAGCAGTTCTCTCTCCTTCAGATGACTAGTTTTCACTACAAGGAACTAAATTTGTGAGGAAAAGGGAGGTTCAGCTCCTGGATTTCTGATGTGGAGTTAGATTTTTTGTTTCAGAAAGAGTTATTTTTCTTTGCTCTAGTCCTCGAGTTCCAGGAGAAAAAAAATGAGCAAACCCTTCTGACACCAGTTTTCACCATGACAGTAATTTGAGTAGAAACAGCTTTGCTGGCAAATAAATAAATAAATAAATAAATATTATATGAAAAGCTTTGGCTGGAGCTGCCATGTTCATTCTTGTTTCGAAAGCCCCCACAGGCCATGTCACATATGTGGGTCACGGGGTCTATCGATTATGTGTCAGACCCTTAGGTGTCAGTAATCAATAACACTAACCTGCAGAAAATGCAGCAGAGCTTTGCTAAACCAACTCTTCACATTGTTCTTTTGCTTGTCTCTGAGTTTTCTGTGCCTCACAAGCAATAACAGAATTCACACCAGCAAAGGCAGGGCAGACAAAAACCTCATTTTGCTGCCAACTCATTTACTGTCCCTTTCCATCTGATTCTGCCTGGCTCTTGGTGAGAAGGCAGCATGAGGAGGGGCAAGACAGGAAAGGGTATTTCCAACTGAATGGCTTCTGAGAAGTAGAAATGAAAGTGATTGAGTCGGGAGGACCTAAACATTTTGACCCCGACAGCTTATTAATATTTAACAAGGTGCCAGATTTTTCTTTGACACTGGAAATTGTTGCGACTGTCTGTCTCCAGCAGACTGAGGCTGCTTTCTCAGTCCACCATATCTAATGTACCTGCTTCCACTCATGAATAGTCCTTATTCACAAATGCTCTCCTTTATTTGCTGTTTCTGAGAATAAAGAAGGTAGTTTGGCAGATTAAGTTGTGAATTTTTTTCATTCAAACTTCCTATCTCTGTATGTTCTCAATGGGTCACTGAGCAGACTGCGATTCTCTTGTGTTGATTGTGGTTTTTAGAATCATTCCTCAAATAACTTTTAACAAAACATTTATTTGCCTTTTTACTTTGCAGATTGCTTGTGAGCTGTTCACTGTGACAGTTGCGTCTTTTAAATGTAAGCAGCTCTGATGAGATAAATATAACAATTTTGAATCCATATTCTCACTTTTATTTGTATTAATGCAATACTTCAGGATGGCTTATGAAATTGGGATCCTGGTGGGGGTGGGAGAAAAGTCTATGCCATAAAGATAATGCAGCATTGAACGAACAATACTCAATAGAGGAGATGAAGGGTAGAAGAAAATAATATGTTTATGTATTATTTAGGTGGTCTGCATCCCCACTCTTTTGGTGCCTGCCTCTGTCTCCCTGCATTATCTCCCTGGATTAGCCTCCTCATATGGATGCACAGACCTAAATGACTTTGCCAAGGTCACACAGAAAATTCGTGGCAGAGCTTGATATTGAATCGGTTTGCCAAATCTCAGTCCAGTGTCCTGAATAATAATAATAGGACTTTAAAATGTCCATAAGCATTTATCGTTCTCCACTTAGAGTTAAATTAAAATATTCCTTTTGCTAAAAGGTTAGTTTAGAGGATCCCTTGGTCAGAGATTTGTTTGGTTTGGCTTTAGGAATTTCCAGTCAAGACCAGGAGTTCTCCATGCCATTTTTGTGAACCCCTCACAACATGGGTGTAAACTTTGAGAGATCAAAGTATTTGGGGTTTTCTCTTGGAGATACTTGTCTGTCTGCTTTGGTAGTGTTTGCATTGAACCCCAAGATCGATGTCAAGGAACTTCTGTCTTTTTGGCTTGTTTGAAGAGTAGCCCAGAATATCTTTTAAAATTTTATTTAATGTTTTTACTGCTCCAGCTGCTCTGTAAAGTCTGATTCTGATAATTCATCTGCTCCCCTTAATAGAACTAGGCAAACATGGTGATTTGAGTTTACAGTGTGTATTTATGCCTTGCCACTGGGGAAGCAGCTTCCATTTTTGCATTTAGTAAGTTTTAAAATGAAACCTGAAAATATTTTCCCTCTCTTTACAATGTTTAAATTGCAAAGCACCCTGTTGCTGCCTTGAGATTTCTACATTGGGTAAAATCAGTCATTTCCATGATAAACCACTTACAACTGCGCTGAATTACCCACTTGGGCTGTAAGTTGCCAAGTATTTGCCTACTTGCAGAGGATAAAACCCATTTGGAAAAAAAATGGGTAAAATATGAATGCCAGGAGGGGTGACCCTGGAGGGAAGGACTACTAGGAGAGGAAGAATGCTTGGGGTTGAGAACAGAGGCGCTGGAGGAGAGACAGGAAACATGGCAAAAGCTGAAAAGGCAGAGAGTCATGGAATAAAAAAATCCAGAAGAGAGAATGTGGTGGATGATGGTGTAGCAGGTGGAAGAAGAGATTTATTCCCAGCTTTGCACGTGAACTTCTGGATGCCCATGGGCCATTTGTATCACCTCCTTGTCCTCAGCCTCACCTCCTGTAAAAAGGGTCCTGTGGTACTTACCCTCCTCTGAGATGGGTGGATGGGAAAGGCTAGACAAGAGCTACGGTAACAATGGGGATCCTGATTTATTGGTTTTCCTTTGCTAAGCCAGCATTTAGCCAATGGCACTCTGCCCTTTCACGTGTAGCAGAACTGGAAGCCTAAAGAAAGAAAAACACACTGCTCCTCAGCTCTGTTTCGGGAAAGGAGGGAGGCTTTTAATTATTTAAGCATCTCCTTTTCAAGTTGCTTCTGGTTTTTGAATCGTTATCATTATAGTTGTTAAGGTTATAGGCTCTACATAAATCATTTAAGTAATAAATAAGTCATATCATTAAGTAATACACTGGTATTATTTATGGCTGTAGGGAGACGGTAAGAATATTGTGGATAAGATTGTATTTAAAAAGAAAAGAACCCTTTGTGAGGCTCATCATTTTAAACACTGCTTTCTGCATTTATGGCATTAGCTTTTGGAAACTGTCCCTGGAGATGGCTTTGGCTGCCCCATCCCTGGAAATGTTCAAGGCCAGGTTGGATGGGGCCCTGAGCAACCTGACCTAGCGAGTGGCATCCCTGCCTGTGGCAGGAGGTTGGAACTGGACGATCTTTAAGGTCCCTTCAGCTCAATTCTCTGATTTCCTCTGAATGCATTAGCACCAAATTGTCTATCTCTGCTCCTGCTGTCCATCAGGCACATCCCCTGTCCCATGGTTTGCTCCTGCTGGGCACAGTCCTGGCTCCCAGACCTCATTCCTCATGTTCTTGATGTTTTCCCAGGAAGGACCGAAGGTCTGGAGTCAGGAGCTCTCAGCATCGTGGTGTGTGGGATGGCACTGCTGTCCTGGGCAGACACCACAACGTTGTCAGGCCTTACAGCTGCTCAGGTCCTACAGCGTAGCCTCCAAGTCATGCCTTGGCTTATGAGGATGAAGTCCTGATATTAACCTGCTCTGTAAGTTTTACCTCACAGCTTCATCACTGAAATCCTGTCTCCACACCAGGAATAATCACTTCAAGCTGAAATATATACATTTAGAATACGTGTTTGTAAACAAAGTTAGGAAGGCATCACTTGTAAAATCTTATTTTAAGTGAAAAATCAATTTAATTTAATTTTTACTGTATTTTAGTTAGTGTTCCACTTTATTTTTTGCTTTGAATTTTTGTTCATCTGTTTATTTCTCCATGGCTGAGTTTTCCACACAATTTGAGCATTTGAAAGAAAAAAGAATTGTCCCACCTAGTCTTGCTTGTGGATTGTCATTGCCAAGTGGCTGGGAACACATCAGTTCTGTAATTTGGTAAAAATAAGCAAGACAGTTATGGAGGAATTATCATGGGTGATGAGAAGTATAATTTTAACAATAATTATATTTCTGTGCAGGGTGAGCAGACTTACCTTCTATATAACTAAGGAGTGTAGTTTTCCACTGGCAAGTCCTGTCTTAAGGGTGTATAAACACAGTTTGCTGATCTCTGCTTTTGAATTACCTAAGTGGACCTGGCTCCAGTGAGGTGGCAAAACTCTGAAGTTTCTTTTCCCCTGAGGCAAGATCCACCCAACTCTTTGCCACTGAGAAATATCACCAAGTCCACATGGCCAACATTCAGACCCTTGGCTTTGTGCAGGTCCCCAGCTGGCAGCTCAGCTCACTGCTCTGAAGGCAGAGGCTCAGTGCACTAAAGCAGTTTAAGTGCATTTAGCAGCACTTTCTGCTCCCTCACCCAGCCCCACCAATCACTGGTGTAGTTTCCTTCTGCTTATTCTAAATTGGCTTTAATTTTCTTTTAAATAATTCTTAAGTGTGACTTTTTCAGTACAAGACTGGGAACTATGACTAATTATAAAATCATTACATGATTAAACTCAATTAACTTCAAATAACCCTTGAAATTTGCTTAATGTCAGCCCTTGGCCCTGCTTGAACCAATAAATATTGTTCACCTTTTGTAAAAGGGATGAAAAGAGGTGGTTGCAGAGCATGATTCCTCAGAGCCAGCTGAGCCAGGGAATGGCCTTCCAGAACTGGGTGGAACTGGTCCCACAGAGTTAATGCGGCCACACCAAGAAGGGGGACAGAGTCTTCTGCTCCTGGCTGGGATATTTCTTTCCCCCAATATTATTCTCTCAGTAATAAAGGTTTGAAAATTCTATTCAGCCTTCCATTCAACAGTCCCAATCTGCCTTGCAAATGTTAATAAGGGTTAAACCTCACCAAACCACCAAGGCATGGGAAAGTACTGTCATCCTCTTTTAGACCAGGGGTACCAAGGCACAGATGAGTGAAATGAATCACACAAGGATCAGTGGCAGGAGCAAAATCCCTCAGAGTTCTGATGTCCTATTTTATATTTTAGCTAAAGCTGTTTCTTGCATGGTGCTGCAGGGTTTCTTACAGCTGCACGAGAGAAAAGAACAATTTTCTCAATTAGTGGGCACATCTGGTCATTGGGGCTTTTTGGTGTGGGTTTGTTTGTTTGTTTTTCCCTTTATGAAGCCATCTCTGGAACCAGTCTGTCTTACAGCTAGATCCTGGCAAGAGAGTTGGCAGAAGTGTGCAGAAGAATCCCAGCAGCTCTATTTGTGTGTGCAGTTCCTGGAGGACAGAAGGGGATGTCATTATTGCTGCTGTTCCTGGCACTCTGCTCTGACTGGGAAACTGGAGCGGGCACTCGCATTGTTCTTGCTGAAGGTAGTCAGGAGATGATGGATAGAATTTTTCCAACAGGTAATTAGATGGGCATGGTAACTAGACAGTCATAAAGATGCCTGATCATCCACTCACAAACATCCCATGTATGGTGTGCTGGCCATGAAATGTTCTCAAAATTTTACTGACTTTCAGCCTTTCTTGATGAAAAATCTCAGTGTTCCCACTGGGTCCTGCCTGAGAATGGATTTAGAGGGTCTTGGGGAAAAGATTTCACTTCCCCCACCCTTTTCTTTTTCTTTTCCTTCTAATTTCTTTTTCCTGGAGTACGTAGTTGTTGTTGTAGTAATAGGATTTGGGAACAGGCTGTTGAGAAAGCAGAACAGTTGATTAATGCACCTATTTGGCATTCAGAATTTATGCAATAAAGCAGTGTATTTGGCATTTAGAATTTTGGACACTTGATTTTTTTTGGCATTTATGGGGAATGCAAGTGGCACATGGGTGTGGACTATTAACAGTCTCCTTTTTGTTTTGATTGCTGGAACTTGTGTAGCTCTTGATAGAGTCTTGAAGGACATCACATGAGGTCTGAACCCATTTATTAAACAATAGAAGTAGTGAGAGAGGCAGGATGCAAACACTCATCCCTAAACATGAGCATTTATATCCCCACTTGCTGTTTGAATCTGGTTTCATGACTGGGAGTGCCCTCAGGTCATCATTGAGCAGCCTGTTCGACTGTGACTTCTGAATGATGAATGTCCACACTTAAATTACAGATCAGTGCCCCGTAACAAAAATCAGCATTATTCTTGGCCTCTGCAGGGGCACCAAGGGGTGACTGGGCAGTGGTGCAGGGCTTCACCTGCTACAGCCCTGCTCTCTGCCTGACAGGGAATGGAGATTTGTCAGCAGTCTGTTTTGTAGGGTGTGTGCTGGGGAAGTTTGGGTCAGCACTTGCCATTTTGTCTTCTTCCCATAGACAGTTTTCCTGTCTGTGGTACTGCCCGGCAGATTAGTTAGGGTCAAAAGCTGAATACTTGGGGTTTTGACCTTTGCATGAACCTTACAAGAAATAAAGGCAAGGAAATCACTTCTACAGTGCTCTGTCCAGTCCTTGAAAATGGATTTGAACATCAAAGGATGGGTAGTTCAGGAAGACAGAGACATAGTTGTGTTCTTGAAATCAGAAGAGTGTATAAATTCCCCTCATCTGTTTTGGGGGAAGAGCATCCCCCATGGGTCTGGCTCATGTTTGCTGTTTGTGTTGCCTTGTTCCTTTTGCCATAGAAAGTCCTAATAAGGACAATTTAACAGGAACAGGTTGGAGTCCAAGGTGGCTGGGAAGTGAAGGGACCATTATTTGTCATTACTTGCATTAAAATGGTTTGTAGACTGGAATTAGTTTGGGAATGTCTGTCCCTGTGTTTAGGTAAATGAAGACCTGGTTATCACAGCAGACACTGCCTGTTCCTGCTTTAGCTGCTGGGGGCTGAGTGAGGTCCTGTTTTCCCCTCGAGGATGAGCCAGGGTAGCACAGGCAGCACTGCTGGGTGAGCAGTGGAAGTTTGGGCTGTTCTGGAATGTGCTGCAGCCCCTGCATTGCTGAGGCAAAGCTTTGGCTGTGATTCCCTCCCAGCAGCCTGCAGACCCCCCTGCATCGCTCAGGAGAGAGCCAGTTGCAGTGGTAATTCCTCCCTGCTGCCCCTGACAGATTGATTCTGACCCTTAACTTCCCCTTCCACCTGCTAATTACTCGGTCACGTTCTCTCCCAAAGCCCTTTCCACCTGGCAGTGGCCTGGTTTTGTCATTCTCCAGTTCTGCTGTTGCCCTCTCCACCTCTTGGCTATTTGTTCTTAAATCTCTCCCCTCCTCACTACCTTCCTCCTCTTCCTGGCCATCCAAAGGTCATCATTAATATCTAAAAATTGGATACCCTGAATTTTTTTTTTGGAATTTGCTGACTCACAGCAATCTGGTCTCTAATGCCTCCTGGCTGATAGGGAAGGGGGAATGAAAATCAGGGTTTTCCCTTTTAATTTGTGCTTTGTCACTGCTGGTGTGACCTTTAATCAGGTGTCTGGCTGTTGTTTGCTGGCTGATGGTTTTTACAGAGCAGTCCCTTGTAAATATATACAGAAAGGGCAGGAGAGTAACTGGAGATTGTAACCACTCTTTTATTTCCTGGGAGCCTATTAAAGATGGTTTCAAGTTTATCCATCCGTCTCTTTGTCAAGCTGCCTCCTGTGTCCATCCACTTGTGCATTTATTTAGGAGTATATTAGGTACTGTATCATCCTCCAGGACGGTAACAGTGTGTTTCAGAATAAAGCCAGGGATGCAAAGAGCACTGAACCCATTATAAAAAAATAAAAGGGCTTTTCTTGATGGCATTTAGCTCAATAAACACAGTTTGTCAGGGATGTCTTTATCTCCTTACATTTAAGCGATTAAATGTTGATAAAAATAGCTTCAGAAATAAAACATAAAGAGAGCTTCTGGCAAAGCCCTGTCCAGTTTAATTCATACATTAAATATTTGCTAGCAGGGTCAAAAGCTGAATGCTTAGATATTTTGCCCTTTGAATGAACCTCACTAAAATAAAGACAAGGAAATCAGTTCTGCAGAAGCTGTCTCGAGATTCCCAGGATCAATTTAAACATCAAAGGGTGGGGAGATCATACAGACAGGCAGCCATATTATTCTGCACAATTAATACTCACAGAGGTGTTTCCTCAATTCGGAATCTTGTGCAGGGAAGATAATGTGAGAATTTCAGGATTCTAATTATGGAAAAGGCAGTGCTTGATCCTTCGCTCCTGAAAAGCAGAGCAGTTTATTTTGCATTAATGAATGTAGCAAACATCCCCCAGCCTGCATCTCTGTGTGGATGCAACCTTTTTACAGTCAAATTAGCATTTATATTTCTAAAGGTGATTTTTATGCAACACAATAAACAAATGATACGCCGGGAACCTCCCGGTGGGTGAACTGGTGCTCACAGGGCATTTCCAGTGCAGGTTGGCACCAGATGACTTAATGGTTGGCTCTGCTGATTTTGGGCAGAGCTGAGCAGGGAGAGGCAAGCAGAATTCTGGCTCAAGGGCTGGGCTTCACTGCCCTGAAACTCCTCCTGCCTTGGCAGGAACATCTTATCAGGGATGAGCTGCAGAGCACACGAGCTGGCACAGAGGGCAGGGCCTCTCCTGACCTTGGGTTTGGTAGCAGGATCCCCTAAGTTCAAAGTGCACTGTCAGTATGTGGTGTATTACTAAAGTCTGGAAAGGTTTCTCCAAATTGGAGCTTGTTTATTTTGGGGTTGAGCTCTTTGGTTCTGAGGTCTTGAGAGGAAGGGAGAGAGCAAGAGCCAGTGGCTCTGTGGAACTGGAGCTGAGGCTTTCCTGAAGTTCTGCTGGAATTCTGTACAGCTCCACAGAGGCTGCAAGTCACACTCGTGATTTGTGTTTCAGGAGTGGCTTTATTCTGGTTTAATAATTTCTATCTATGCCTTATTTTAACAATACATTGGCCATGTCTTCTGGGCTGAAATGACTGATTTTTATAGTTTGGAATTATCATTTTAGTATTGGGATTTTTTGATGGCTACTAAAGTAACCTGAACTTTCTTTCGGCACCTAAATAAGTGTCATAATTTTTGTTATGTGATTTCAAGAGCTCCTGTGCTATTACAGACCATAACTTGACTTATTAAGTCGCCTCACTTAAGTATCAGTCTTTTGAAAATCTTAGCCACGATTATTTTCTCACTTTATGTGCCCAAAATCTGTTTGTTTTTTAAGTGGAGGACTGAATTGCATCATGTGCATGTTACCATATTGTTGCATTTGGATGGGAAATTATATTAAGAACGGATTGAAGTAAATAAAATAAGGTCCTGATCTTTATCCACTGAAATCCAGGAAAATTTGATCATTTACTTCCATAGGGTCTCTCAGAGAAATTCAGTGGGGTGCTCAAGTATTTGCTTAGTTTGGCTCATGTGGCAAGCAATGGGGTGAGTTCAGCAGCAGAGCTGTACGTAATTAACATCACAGAGCTGCGGGTTCTGCATGTGAAAATCCAGCCTATTGTCAATTGTGGTTTCCTTGCCAACCATATCTCAGCTCTCCCACTTCTGTAGTTGTCTCTATGATGCTTTGTGCAGTATTATTACCCCTCACCTAATGCTGGAGCTGGATGGAGCTGCAGAATCTAGCTATTATTCTTTCCATTTGAAACGCATTAATATGAAAATAAAAATAAAATCTAAGATGTTTCACTTCCCAAGTAATTCTATTCCGGAAACATTAAAATAAGCAGACTTGACATTGGGAATGTTTCAAAAATACATATTTTTTTTGGCAAGTGCTCGTAGCTAATGAATTTGCATTCATAAATGTAAGCATTTATAGCAGGATCGTGATTAAAGCATTAAAACCGACTCGTCTGCCAGACTGTAGGTCATAGAGCTTGAATTTCATGTTTTGAAAATTTCATACTTGGAGCGAACTGCTTGCCAGAAAATTACAGGCCAAGACTTACTCCCAAGAACTACTTTCTGGTGAAGCTCAAATAATGAATATATGTTTATGTCTGTGGAACAGGAGGAAGCTCATTGCACTATGTCTTGCACTGAATATTGTTTGGGCAAATGGCCATGGAGAAAGCTCTCTTGAATTTCATCATGTTTCCCTTTGACTTCTTCCCTAGAAGAGATTGATCTGGCTGGATCTGCAGTCGTGGGCAGGGTTCATTGGTTCTCAACAAATTTTTGCATGTTCTTGGCAGCGCTTTCTGAATTGGAATTATCTGTTCAAAATGTCAGTAAGAGCTGCGAGTAGGATCAGAATAAATGTACTTCTAGTCAGTGCTTAAGGTATGAGAAAGACTTTAGTCCTGCTCTTTCCTTCTGGAGACAATTGTTTGTGTTGCTTGTTTCCATGTTGTTTTCATTTAATATATAGATTGGGAAGTAAATATTGTTTCTTATCTATCAAGGTTGCTTTGCACATGGAAGACCTCTCTAATCCAATTTATGCCATTCAAAGAATCAAAGGTTGGAAGGGACTCACAAGGATCATCAAGTCCAATCATTCAGGTTGGAAAAGATCTCCAAAATCATCAAGTCCAACCTTGGACCCTCCACCACGTCATCAACTAGATCATGGCACAAAGTGCCCTGTCCAGTTGTTGAACATCTCCAGGGATGGTGACTCAACCACCTTCCCGGGCAGCCTTTCCAGTGCTTAACAACCTTTTCCATGAAGAAATTCTCCCTGAAATTTCCCTGCATGGTCCTCTAGCATGCCTAGGAATGAATGGAATATCAGAGTCTTCCTCCCTCAGGGTAACGTGGTACCTCCTCACGAGTGGGCTGCTCAAGGAAAGAGGGCAGGATCTGGCACCACTCGTGTCAAATTAGAGACCCTCTGTGTTCTTCTGATTCCTTCCCAGTCTAGACTGGATAAGACAGGGAGATTTGGCAAAGTTTTTGAAGCTTTAGTTCCTGGATTGCAGTGCAGCACTCAGTCCTGAGGGAGAACCAAGGAGAGGACAGTGCATTGTCCTGTGAGGACAGGGACAAGGAGGGAGAGCTTGGAATACCTTAGGCTGGTCCTGCTGCCCAAAGCAATGTATTGTCAAACTGTGGCCTAATTTCCTTACCTAGGGTGTGTTTAAAGAGGGATTGGCATCAGGAACAGGCCATTAAGCAATTGAAACTCTAATAGAAAAACATAACCTTATCACAGACTTTTTTTAAAAAACCCTCGGAAAATAGCTCAAATATAAGGTTAATTGGAGCCAGAAATGTCAAACTAATGTAGCAATTTACCCTGGGAGACTGCCCTGGCCTTTGAGTATAGCAATAGTACAGACTACTGAGTAGGATAGTGAAGAAATATAATAGGATTTTATGTAGTCCCCTGTCATATTAAACGTTCTTTGCAATTAATTTCTTGTTGCAATGTTATTTTCACTGACCTATTTTTTTTTGACCTCCTACAATCTTTAAGCTACCAAAGTAGGGCATACGGNAAAAAAAAAATTTAAAAAAATCTCAAACCACTATCAGCACACACACTAATATTAACTCAGAGCAGGATAAAAATGCCATTGGCTTGTTCTTAGTCTGGGAGCTGTACTGATCCATTCAGGAAAATGCTGCTTTTGAACAGCTCGTTCAGAAACAAGTGGGAGTTTTCTTGGACTGAGAGTTTGAGGATGTCTGCCCAGTGAATGAAACACAATAGGTGGTCCCTCTTTTCCTCCTTCTGGTTCCTGGCTCAGTTCCTTCTACTGTTAACTGGATGTCAGACTAAGATAGCTGGGTATTGTGATCCGGTCTGGTTAATCCAAAACTGCTGGACTCAAAATTAACAATGATAACATCCCAAAGTTGTGAAACAGCCAGGGAAACTGGGTAGATTCCAGCTGTTATGACTCTTAACTGGATCTCTTTCCACCCAGGCTGGATACATAATTCCTTTTCATTTTTTTAATCAAACATCACTGAGATGATTTGCTCTCTTTATTTTTATACAACTTCCACACTTTCCTACAGAAATGGCTGTATTTCTCTGGAGGTCTGATGTTTCCTGACAGCATCTCTTTGTCTGAATGTGTGAGTGGGTAGGACAGTTAAATCCCAAAATAGATCACTCCAGGGGAGCATGAAACCTCTATCACAGAGACAGGGAGATGTCTGCTAGAAACAATCAGGTGATTTGGGAGGGAAAGGGAGTGACATGGTCTCTGAAAGTCCCTTGCACTCCTATTTTTGTCTTGTCCTAAAAGATGGAAAGTGTTACCCCAGGAGAGTGTGCCTGCTGTCCAGGTTTGCAGTCAAGGTGACCAGCTCAAAGGAGAGAGAACAGTACAGGCAAGAAAACTTTCTGATCTTGAATAAGAACTCTTAACATAAGCCCAAGTGTTTTCCAAGTGAGTGTCCTTAATATTTTTCCCGGTGGTTGTAAGGATCTTTTATTTTTAAAGTGGAGCTGGAACCAAATATCATTGAATCAAAGAAGCCAGCATTAATCAAAGCGCATCAAAGATGTTCCTCATCAGTTGCCTGGAGCAACAGAATCTACAGTGCATCATCTTTCTTATGCTAAGCTGGAGGAATTCAGAGAAGAGAATTCTGTCTTTTTGCTCTCAAATGAACACAGAAATAGTATTTACAACATTTCTTTAATAGTTCAGTGATTTGGTCCCTTCAGCCATCATCATTTCTGAGTCCCACACTTAGATTTCCTGGGAATGTTTTAATACAAAAATCAATCAAAGAAGCCTTTAAAGAGTTGGTGAGTTGGCTCTCCTGACAAAGTTACAGGAAGTGCTTCCCTCTCTTACATTGTCCCTTCTGTCCCCTCTCTCTCTTGATAAAACAGTCACTAGCAAAACCTCTTGCTCCAGCCTGAGGACTTTGAGGGCAGCACTGGGAGACACCCAACCCTTCCATGTGGATTGCATTGCCAGACATAAAATCCAACAGCATGCCTGTGTGTGACCAGCCTGCAGAACCAACACTGCTGGAGCTGTGTTTTTATGGTTTTCTGGGTCACACCTTGTGCACCTCTTCACTAATGAGTCCCAGGGCCTTTTACAGAATGTACATTGTACCCGTGGGCTGGGTCCAGTACCTGGCTCGGGGCAGGGACCTGTTGGCATTTCAGCACCAGCGACACTTTGCTGTGGTTGTTACAAGAGGAAGTGGAGAACAGAAGTTCCCCATCTGAAACTGCAGGGGGAAGTTTAGTGTGGTAGCATGTAATTATCCCAAATGGAACATGGCCAGGATCCTGGAGTTAATAATACTCTCTGCTCTTGCAAAAAAGTGTCCTAGGATCGTTAATGACTGCTAGTGGTCAGTGGGCTCCACATCACATCTCCAGGAGTGGTATTGAACAGATCAGGAGGGTGGGTATTTCAGTCTGTTGTGTAACATAAATATTTCTGCATGGCCTGTGGCTGGAGCCTTCAGGTTGAGGAGGGAATTGAGCTAAATAGCCAGGGAGGAGACATTAGTCTTAATGAAAATGATCCCATTAAAGGCAGATGGCATGCAATTGCTGAAGAACAGCTGAGATGTCCACTGAAGTGCCCAAAAGGTAATATTTGGGTCCACTAAATCATCAAATCTTCAGTGACCATCAACATCCTGTAGTTTGGAGAAATGGAATAAAACTGGTTTACAGCATCCTTTGTGTAATAGGGTCAGCTCCTGTGGAAATCTGTGGTATGAATTTACCCTGATTTCTGTAGGAGTAGGAACTACGTGCAAATGAATTGGGAAGTGGGTGTAAGTGGCAAGATTACATTGTGCTAATTAGACTGGCATTGATGAACTGTACAAAGCCCGGGAACTTCCACAGCAGGAAAGAGAGCACATCACAGAGAATCCCTTTCGTCACAACTGACTTGTGCCATGGGACTTCAATTAAAAACCAGACCAGGCCACTTTTAATCGCTTTAATGAGAAATTAGTTTTTTAAAAAAGATAATCTTTTTTAAGCTGTCTGTCTACTTCTAGCAGTGCAGCCCATCGTGATGGGGGATGAGGTGCTAATTATCTGTCTTGGTTGCTTTTTCTGAGCTCAAGGTTTGTTATTCTGTCCTGCACCTGGCACCACAGGCTCCGGAGTTTGGGGTCAGTGGGCATTACTGGAGAGGCAGCTGTAAGAAGGAGTAGAAGGCCAGTGATCCTGGATGTTGTTAAAATGAAGAAAGACTTGCACAGTTCTCCCCCTTGGTACACCCCAGTACATTGGTACTTACACCATAACAGTATTATCTCAGGGAATATAAGTCTACTACAGGATATTGCCACTTTAACCAGCTGAACTGCCTTTTAGTTCCAGTTTCAACTCGGTGTCAAAAATATTACCCTGTTTAAGATTAATTTGTGACAAAATGTCATATTAATACAGCTATATTTCCCAGGGGATAAATATGGCCTTTTGAAGAGCAGCCATGGCTGAGTGCTGTATAGGACTATGGAGAATTATCAACAGGCTTTTGCTTTAGCAAATGTCATGCTACCAGAAGAATGGAGCAGTTTGCAGGTAAGTATAGTGTACGAACTGTTTTATTGTAAGAGGGGGGTTATGATATTTTCTTCCTATTAATCCATATCTCATCCCTAATTGTATTAGCACCTCTCAGTGAGACCTGATTAAGAATCTGAGGAGGAAACTGTCAGTTACCTGTAAATCCATCAGCATTGTATCATGTTTATTTTTGGCATCTTAGCTATTGTGGGAGGTTGATGTTTACCTCGAGGTTTGGGTATCATTGGTAGAATTACTTCTGATTTACACCAACAGATGAGCTCCATGTGATGCTGAGGAGTTTACTTGAAAGGGGCTAAATCCAGCACCAGTTGTGAGTAACTGTAATTCCAGTGAAACCAATAACAGCTGCACCTGCATGTGCTAAGCCTGACTTTGGAACAGTTTATCAGGTACTTTCTTTGTACTGAAGTAGAATAAACTTTGTATTTCATTGCACCTTCGGTACCTGTAGTACGCCTTGGATATGTCTGAGCTATTGAAACCAAACTTCTTAACAGCTCTCAGATGTAAAGAAAAGGAAGATGAAAAAAAGTCCTAAAACTGATCTCTTGCCTCACAGCATTCCACCAAGATGACTCAGAAAATGACAAGGGAACCAGACTGCAAATTAGGCTCTAGTGCTTGTTGAAGACATTTGCCACCGGTTAAAATGAGTTATTGAAACAGTAAAGCTGAGGGCTTCAGAGAAACTTTGATTGACAACAATAATTACAGCTATTCTTGTTCCTATAAGAAATACAGTGCAGGCTAGGCATAATAAATGCATGAAAATGATATTCAAAATCTGAGCAGAACTAGATGCAGGTCCAAACAGTTTAAGTGTCTTCTGTGCAAATTTCTGTGCATTTTTTATGTGTTTAAAGTAGCAGTAGTTATAGGGGGGTGTGTAAATTTGCTTTACATGACTAGTGAGCTAAAGAAGCCTCTGTGAATAAAGGCTGCCAGTTGGGCTGTGTGGCAGAAGGCTCAGGCTGGGGGTTCTGCAGAGCAAATGCAGTTTGTGGGGCACTTCCACCTGACCTTCGTGTGCATCTCTGGAGAAGATGCCTAATGACTATTTGAGACACATCCAGATGTTGCCAGATTGGTCAAATGATTTCTTTTGTACCTGAGGACAACCCTGTGCTCAGGCTGAGTTTCCACAACGTTCCTCACAGGCAGGGAGGAGATAGAGTTGATGTGTGTGGTCTGTATGCACACTCAGCTTGGTGCCTCAGGTGAGAACTGCTGTAAAGACCTAGAACGAGGAGCTCTTCTTTTTGGCTAACAGGCTTGCTCACATCTGACAGGTATGTGCTACCAAGACCAGGCTTTTCTAGACAGAGCCTTAGGACGGGGTGGGCTCCAGAAGGTCGGGAGCACTTGAGTTGTGGGTGTTCTTGTGTGTCTGTGTCTACTAATGCCACGGTGGACTAATATGGGAAAATATAAAACAATTAATGTTTTGTAGCTAATAACCTTTGGTTTTGTGTCCCTAACTTGATGTCTGCCTTGCATTCCCTTCTCCTGCCTCAATTATGCTTATTACCCAAAGGCCCTGTAGCCCTCCCACTCCTGTCACGTAGTGAAACCAGGCTTGTGGCTGTGCTCTGCTAGCAGGTGGCTCCAACTGCTGCACTAGATGTTCCTGCTGTGAGAAAATCACTTTTCCTTCCTCCCTGTCCTGGTCTGCGAGCTGGATTCATTTTATGACACCAGGCAAAGTGTGGAAGAAGGCAGCACTGTAGCTGACCCTTCCTACAAGGCCACAGCAGTGCCAAGAAAGTGACTGGAGACCAGGGCTTGATTTTATTGAACCTGTTAGATCTCGTTGCTGGGAGTTGTTCAGCAGGGTTAACATTCACAGGGAAAGGGAAAATAAGAAGTTGGTCAATCCACAAGTGCCAAGAAAGGGTTAAATTAATGGAGGAAAAGGGGAAAAAATTCTTCATGCTGGAGAATGATTCTGCTGGCTTACTTATCAGGTTCATGCTGAGCCCAGTCGTAATTGGAATGTACCCTTTGTAAAGTTTATTGGGTCCTGGGGCAGCTTGTTACTGAACCGGTCAATTAATCTATTTTTTTTTTTAATGAGTTAGGGGATTTCCTTTTGTGGAAAATCACCAGGAAACCTGACCAAATGCCCACAGCTTGGGGAAAGCGTGGCCTTAACATTCAGAAAACCCTTCCTCCACAATTAGGAGAGGAAATAGACACCTCCCCTTATGGGCAGCAGATTTGACCAATCCAGGGACAAAATAGATGGGATTTCATCACTGACTTGCAGGTTGTCGAGGGAGGATCACCATGAAACAAGATTACTTGAATGCAGCTTGGTGTTGAAGGAAATAAAACTGTTGAGTCTCCCTGCTGAGAGACAAATGATTTCCATTTAAAAACCTGTTTGTTCCATGCTGTAACTCCCAATGTAGCAATAATTAATGATATCAGAAGGTTACGAAAGACATTCTGTTGTGCTTGCTCTGTTCTAGGCATGAAATTGGATTAACATGAAGATAAACTTAGAGTTTAAATCTGTTGAGGAAATCAGTAATTATGTCAAAATTCACAAATACTAATCTGTTTAAGTGTGGCAGGATACTGTTCATCTATCAGCAAAACATCCTGCCTTGTCAGAATTCTGTCCAAAGGTTAATTTCTTAAAATACTTGGATTTCCAATGGTAGAATTTTGTGAAGATGCAGCTTATTGAATAAACACAAACAATCTTACCTCTGGAAATATGGTTATTTCTGTTTCAGTGGCATCCAGCCAGTACCCTCTCATGAGGAAGAATCAATTTGTGAGGTATTGAGTAAGTCCTTGGGCTCTGCTGTGGAGAGGTGACCACCCATGAAAGCAAGTGACATGAAAACAAAGCAAGGTATGGCAGTGCATACTTATTAAACGTGCACCTTTGCTGCAAGTGAGCACATGGAAACACTGCTGGCTTTAGGGACAAGCGACAGGGACAGTTACAAAGGCCCTGGAATTAATTTAGGTAGAAATTCACCGAGGGGTTGGAAGGGGAAGGCACTCCATATCTTATCTTCTCAAATATTTCATGAGTCCAGTGCTGGCCCCGGTTCTGCTGTTGCTAATTTTAATGTAGCTGCTGTAACCCTCCCAGAGCTGTGTGAATCTGTGTGCAGTGATTGAGCCTGCAGTGAAACCTGCTCAGGTGTGGCTTTGGTGCTGCCGATACTGCTGGGGTGGAAACTGGGCTTGGTACAAACACTGAAGTCACCCTGTTACCTTCCCATTGCAATTCAGATTTACCCTGAGGGAACACAGTTAGCTTTGAGTGCCCATTTAATTATGTAGCCTGGTAGTGCAATTGTATTAGAAACAGAAAAAATAACCTTCAGTGCTGGATTCCCTTCTCAGTGGAAATGGAGGTAGTGTGCACATGTGGAAATTTATTAGCAATGGCCCTCAATAACACCTACCAGGAAATATGCATCTAAAACCTCTGGAGACTTAGAAATCTGTCTAGTGCAAGAAAATTGCAGTAGTTTCATCCTTACTTCATTCATTTAAAAATGCAGAAAAAAAAGGTTTCAGATCAGAAAGGTGCTTAGGAGGATGAGAAAGCTGTTTTTTACAGCCATGTGTTGTTGGGGCATCACAGAGATGGTGTCATCCTAAAGGCTAAAGGTAAAATGTTGGTTTCCTTTTGTGCACAAAGAAGGTCAGTTTGCAGCATCAAGTGTGTAGCAGGTGAGAAAGGTGAGTTTTGCAGCTGCTGGTTGTTAGGAAAACCTAAGCTGAAGCCTGAAAGGGAACTTCAGTGTTTTACTGAGCAGATCTTACAGCAGAAAAATGGATTTTTCTTGCCCTTAGGTAGAAAAAAGATATAATAAGGAAATATTTTCACAAGTAATAAGCATTTCAATGCATTTGCATGAAGTAAAACAAACCAGCCAAAGCTTTTGGTATATATACAGCTTTTGGTATATATATATATATATACAACCTCTTCATAAAGTGTGTGGTGAAAAAGGGTACACAACCTCCACAGGTGTTTCTTATGGCCATGCAGTGGTTTCTTGTTGGGTTACAACTCTACAGCAGATGGAAGGAAGATCTCTGAGAACGGTGATGTGACTAGAATGGAAGAAAAGGAGGTGAAGAAAACAGACTGTTGTGTTTTATAACTATTATGAGCTATTATTGAGATTTTTATTAATGTTAGAATAATAGAAATAATCATAGTTGTACAAAATGGAGTCTTCTCCCTCATGGATTTCCTGTTAACTGATTGGTTATGGTTATCCCACCTTCCTTTGCCTTTTATGGGCATGTCACGGCCAGTTCTCCCTTATATGGTAGAGGATTTGCCCTTTTCCAGCAAGTTCCGTGCCTGCCCCACATAAGCCAGCCGCCATTTTAGTGCATTGCCATTCCTTGCCCACCCTACTGGAGTGTGCCTCTTCCTCCACGAGTCGAGACAGTGTCTCAACACTTAAAGGCTCTTATTCTGCTTAACTACACATAAGGCTGCTTTTTAAAGTGGGGATCATCTGATTGTTTTACTCTAAAAAAGCCTTTCGCTTTTTTGAAGGTGTTTATCAAATCTCCCTCTTCTGTTTTCTAGATGAGCTGTGACCGTGAGGAAAGAGGGGCTGAGGCCACAGGGTGGCTGGGGGTGTTTTCAGCTCCTGGGCAGCAGGTCTGGTGTTTTGTGTGTGGCTGAGCCATGGACAGAACGTGGCTTTCCCCTTTCCTGGCATGAGGAGTCAAATCAACCCCTCCCTGTGCTGTGCCAGGTGAGTAAGGTGGGTATTTCTGCTGAGGGTTTGGGGTAGACAGGCCGTGTCCTGGCTGAGACCATACACGTGCTCTGTGACTGGAGGCACAACTGGGGACAATTGCAAGGCACTGTGTGCTGTTGGTGACTTTAGGGAGAGCTGCAAAGTGTTTGTGTGGTGGAATGTTTTTAAGTCTCTAATGTTTTTAAAATATCCAGACCAGTTTATGTGAAAGACTATGATGACCAAGTCAAACATAAAAATACTGCTTCATTATTTTTCATTTTACTGTATGCTGCTTCTCTTTACCAAGTTCTTTTTCATTTTTTTCTATGCCCCTCTTTTCTTTATCATAGGCTGCTTGCAGGGGCTCAGCCATAGAATCATTTCTCTCTAAAAGAAACATCCTTCTATTTATTGTGTCTATTTTTCATGATGACTTTTACTTTGAATTTATTTTATTTAACAATACTCTACTTCTTTTCTTTCAGTACATTGTAACTGCTCCTTCCTGTGTCATTTGGAACTGGCCAAAGTTGGCAGATCTCAAATTTCTTTTGCCTCTTTGAAACGTGCAGATTCTTTCTCCTTCAATGATAATGGGCATTGTGTTTCCTTAGAAATATTTTTGGGGCCTATTATTCCTCAGCCACTTCAGTTGGCAAACTGAAGGCTTGGAAACAAATTAGCTTGGATGGCAGCCCAAGCTGTCAAAATGAGCCTTCCATTCATTACTGAATCATCCACCTCCTGCATTTAGATCTTCAGCCCCACTTTTCCAGTAAGCTGCTCAGTTGAGTTCTTGGAATTCTTTTTTTCTGTCACTTTTGAACTAACTACTCCAGTCTACTTCATTTACGACCACACAGCAAAGCTACTTCCCCATTATCTGAAAGGAGTGAACTAATAACACCAGTAGAGAGGGCACAGCTGGTCATCAGTTATGGTAGAAGATATTACAATTATATTTTTCTCACATATTATTTCTCTATGAGTTACCTGAGGCTGAGGCCTTGATCATTTTGTCAGGCAAAAAATTCCAGGTAGGAAAACCGATTCTTACATGGGTGTCATTAAAATCATGTTATTAGTTTTGCTCTGAAATGATCTGGGGATGAGGTAGGAAGATCTTGTAATACTTATATATTTATGTCCTTTAAATATTCTTCCCCACTTCTTTCTGGATTTGGGTTGAGGGTTTTTTGTGTGGCTTTTTTTCTGCCATTTTTTTTTCCTTTTTCTCTCCTGTCTTTGCCACCAAACATTTTCTCAGAGGAATAAATCTTTCAGACATATGTAGCATCTTCCCCTCTCCTCACTTGGAGTCAATATGGACTTTGTTAAGGGAATTTTCAGAACAAAATGTTTTGGTCTCAGATATGAATTTCTCCCCCCTCTTCCCACATTTTAGTCAACTTTTCTGTTTCTATTTCAAGCAGTATTTTTTAAAATAGAAAAACTATTCTGATTGTTAGTGAAAGGTAGTTAAAACCTGTTTACAAGTTTGAAGGTTCCAGCACAACCCAGAAATAAGCTGAACAGTGTTGGGGAATTTGTGAAGGAGAGTAGCATATAGGGAGAGGCATCTCCTTGACACTCTTTCTGTAGGGTAGAACTTTCTACTTCTTATCCCATCAAGAAAGACAAGGAGTCTTCAGATTTCTCCTGAAAATTTCTTCCAAACCCCTATGAAATTACCATTGATTATACAGTGCAATTCAATCTGACTGAAATGCAGCAGAAGGAAGGGAGAAGAGGCAAATTTCTTGGCTAACCCCCACATTCTCAACATGTACAGTGTTAATATTAGAGACCGTGGAGACATTTCTGCTGACAAAGCAGCTGTTGGGATGGGATGGAACAAGTGTCTATCCTTGTACAGTTTTAAAAGATAAAGTTGGGGGAAAATCATATATATTTATGACAGAAAGTGAACTTCAGAACTTCATTCTGGGTTTGAGGCTGGTACAGGAAAGGTCTTAGATTTTTTTCATGGGAAAGGTCACAGCTTTATTTCTTATTTATGTCTAGAATCATGTGTGTCCCTCCACTCTGAATACAGACCTACACAAACTGGGACTTGGACAACAAGAGCCTTGGACCACAAGGACTTTGGATTCCTGCAGAAACAAGGACTCAAATACCTGCAGAGACTTACAAGGACCTGGAGAGATTTTCTAGGCTATGTAAGTCTAAAGAAGGTACCTATTCCCTTGGCCACTGCTGCCTTGTTCTGCTCTCAGGCAATGTTTTGCTGCTTTGAAGCTGCACTCTTTATTCAGGCACTTGCTGATCCTCCTAAGCCCAGACTGGGCCAGTGACCCCAGCAATTCCACTTCTGCTGTGCTTGTCAGCAGGGAAGTGAAGAATAAGCTGAAAACCTGCTTTTTAGATTCAAGTTCAGTTGTAAATAACTGCTGCTGTACACAAAAAACCAGCATAATAATGGCATGGGATGAACTGAATATTGCACAAAGTGTAATAAACCTGGATTTTTTTCAAATAGCAGAACTCTTGATACGTGGTAAAAGCAGATCATGAGGAAACAGGACACCCACAGGCCTCTCTCACACTAATAGCAGTGGTTGTCTGTAGATGTGGCCTGAAACAGGCAGCAAGAGCTTGAGGTTTCTGTGATTCTGCCATCAGGAGGAAACAAATGCATTAAGCATCAAACTGACAGGGAGAAGACAAGCACAGCAGGGCAAAGAGGGGTTTTTTGTGGTGTGTCCTGTAAAACTGAGGTCATTTTCTAAGCCATTTTCTACTGTTCCCACATAAAGATGGATACTTGCACAACAAAGATTTAGCAAAGAAAACTTGATTGCTGTTGCACTTCTGGTGATGAAACTTTCTCTCTTTTTTTTCCTTAGCTAACTTCTCTGGAATTCCGACACAATTATAAGTCTGTTACGAAAATAAAAAATTTGCTGGAAAATTTTATAGGGTTGTTCTTCTGAGCTAGGTAAGTCTATTTCCTTTTTTTGTCATGCAAGAATGTTGCCTCCCAAATTAAATAGGCATTTAGCATAAATACACTGTGGTGATTATTGCAATTCAGGGACTAACGATTTCCTTTTTCTCTAGCTTTCCTGCTATGCAGTTGGTTGTGTTTCCACACTTATGGTGGTGAATTAACTCCCTGTGGATAATACAGCTTCACTTGCAGCAGATGTCAAGACTCTTAATCAGAATTTAAGTAGCTTCAATTACATTTACTTAATTCACTTTGGAAGTGAAGTAAGTTAAATTGAATTAGGCCTGCTTTAATTCTGAATGAGAATGTCCACACAGATATTCAATGCATTTTAGCTAAAAATTAATTCAAATTCTGTTTGCAAGTGCTCTCCAAAGTACAGATACACAGCCTGTGGGTGCTGGAGATATGAAGAAGGGGGGGGACAGACAATGCTGGGTAACAGAGAAGTGATTGAGAACATTTAGGTGCAATGATGAGTACAATTCTGTAGCAAACAAGAACTGTATTTGGCCACAGTGCACAAAATCTGGCTCTTTTTTTGCCATCTTAGAATGAAAAGTAATACAGGTGTGTGGAAAGTCATAAATGGCATGGGAACAATGAACTGGGAATGACTATCCCCTGTTACAACCTAAGACTAAAGGGGCAATGAAGGGAATTTTAAGGAAGCCACTTTAGACCAGAACAAATAGAAGTGCTTTTTCACACAGTGCATAATTCAGTTGTGGAACTTATTGCTGACAGATATAGATTCAGGCAGCAATTAGACAAATTCATGGAAAATGGGTCCAGCAGGGGCTGTTAAACACACTGGTGCAGATGCAACCTGTGGCTCAGGAAATGCCCACGTGGCACATTGCCAGGAGCTGGAAGGTGGAAGGAGCATCACTCTAGGCCTGATGTGCTTCTCTGTTCTTTGGGTGGCCACTTCGGGTTTTTGCCTACTGTAGGTTTCAGGCCTTGATGGAAGATGGTGCCTCTTAGGCTTTTATTTATCCTTTCTTGGGCATCATTTATTTCCCTTTCTTTACAGGACTGTGTTATATTTTGGGGATTTCATGTTTGACAGTACAATGATGGGTAAGCCGCCATAATTAACTGTGTGGCAAAACACACAGATTCTAGATGCCCATCCCTGCCCACATGGATGAAATGGGGCAGATTAGCATTTCAGTGCTTACAGGGAGCTGTGCAATCCAGGGTCTGGCAGAAAAACAGAGGGAATGGATTCCAAAGTACCTGCCATTGGACCTTCATCCTTTTAACCCACTTTCTGGTTAACAGTCACTGTGGGACTGTCCAGCCTGCCCAGCACCTTTATAAAGAAAGATGCTGTGATTCCAGACTGGACTTCCCTCTCATAATTTCCAATTTGGGTTGCATTAATTCATCTGCAGAGGCTGAGTTAAGGCAGAGGGGTTGTTTGGCTGGAATCATGCCTCTGAAAGGGAGGACAGCAGGGAAATGGCCCCTCCACAGCTGTGTGATGGGGACAGGCAACACCAGGTGCACTCATGGAGATACAAAGGTGGCTCTTGCCTCAACACTCATTTCATGCACAGCATCAAGAAAATCCTCTGTCCTTTAAAAGAACTGGTTCCCAAGGGTGACTATACCTCTGTATATTCAGGTGCAGAAAGACCACAGCTTTATCCTTTGTCTGCCTTTTCATTTCTCTTGGGTTTGGGCTTCACAGAGCTCCACAAACCCACCAACTATAGATCAATGTACCTGATACTCTTATTAATGCTGTATTCAGGTTCCGATTCTGTGTTGAATGATACCCCACTGGTTCTGGGGGAATATCTTTGTCTTTTTCCTTCTGTGACTAAGAAATGGCTCATGGTGCATTGAGCTCATAGATTCCCTTTGATTGCAAGTGTAACCTTTCAGCGTGAGGCTGCTGGTGCAAGTGAAATCAAAAAGCCTTTGTGAAAGTGTCTTAACAAGCCAGTGGTGTGATTGTGGAAGCTCTCACCTGGCTCCCAGGCTTGACCAGGTTCTTGTATATTCCAGAAGACTGCTAAAAGGTCGTTTCAGGCATATTGTGCTGTCTGATTGCTTGCCACAAAATAATTAAAACATTGGTTTTGCACTCCCAGGGTGTTTGTCCCTAACGCTGCCTAAATGAATCACATGCTGTTTGTCTTAACCTAAAAGGGATAGATTTGGAGTCACACTGTGATAACTCCTGAGTACAATAAATAGGAAAAAATAAAGGCATTCCCTTTTCTCATCACAGCTGCCTGAAGGGAAAACCACAAGTGCTCAACTGACTTTGCAGAATGAAAACAGTTGATGCCCAGGGCCTGCTTTATGTGTGGGAGAATAAGAATAAACTATATCCAGGATAAATAAAAGTGAGATACCTGCCATATACAGGAGCCTGTTCCTCAGGGAGGAGCTCACCACTTTACACCTGTAGTACCTGTATGCACTGGCCTGCCTTCAGCATGAATGCTTTCAGCATTTGCACTTTGGTCATCTAAAAGCTGCTGCTCTGAGTTCTGTGGCTTATGTCTACATAGCACTAAGGAAGAATGAAAAGCTCTTCTGTGACTGTAAAAGTGCCTAAATCAATCAATAGATATTGGTTTAAATGAGTGTTAGGTGCCCCAGAAGTCGTATTGATGTGACCTGGGGAGCCAAAAAGAAGCCTTGAGAGATACAGGTCTGTTCCCCCAGGAGGTGTCCAAGTGTAGTTACTTTCCTGTACTTTTGGCTTCTGTAGTGAAAATAAGCATCTAAATTAATTTGAAAGCTGAGCTTCTGTTAATGTAATAGGAAGAGATGCTGGTACTTGTATGAGACTGCTGCTGAAACCACATTAATAACTGACCGGTTTTTAGCTAATCTTCGTGTTTGTTAGGGTTTAAAATACTGATAGTGAGGTCAGTGACTTTCCAGAGATCCCACAGTGGGATTGTCAGAGGATTGTAGTAAGAACCCAGGCCCACCATTTCTGAGGTCTGAGCACCACATGCTGTTTCTTTTCAGGCTGGCTATAGATTTGAAATACAATAATTGCCAATAACTAGACAATCCTAATGTGGCTTCTGCAGGACAGTGAGCTATGTAAAAGCAATCTGACCTGCCCAGTTCAAATGAATTCACCTGCTGTATTGTGTGTACAGGAGAGAAGGTTTTCTATCCATGGGTGAACCCTGTCAGATGCCAATGGGAAATACTGAGAAAAGGGGAGGAGGGCTGGGCTGTCAGATACAGGCTCTTCTGCCGTGTAGGGGGAAAAGTAGCAGTGCATGGGCAAAGGTGTCTGTTAGGTTAATTATTGAGGCCAAAAATACATTGTGTTTGCTGCCTTGGAAAAAGTGGTAGGGGAAGGAGGTGTAGGAAACCAGCCTGACTCTCGTGGGCACAGTGAAAAGGGCAGGCCTGGGTGCCATGCTGAGACAGGGCACTCAGAGAAGGCCACCACGAAAGGGTTCTCTTCTCAACAGTTCAGCTGCTTTACACGTTGCAAAAGTAATAATTAGTGTTTATTAGGAGCCTATCCATCACCTGATGCCTCAGGTGCCTCCTGAGATTAGAATATAAAACAAATTGGGCTGCTGCCCTCAGTAAAAGAGAGTTTTAATCTGTTTCAGAGCAACTACATGACACTGAAGTCATTCTAAGGTTAAGTGGGAAGGAGTTCTTGGGAGCTGAGGTTGTGGGAGGAGTATTTGTACAAACAGTGTCCTTCTTCAAATACAACCAGTTTGAGGGTTATGCCTGTGCTTATTAAGGCAGAGCAGTATGAAAAGGATTTGAAGATTGAAAGCAGATCTTAGTGGCTGCCCATTAAATGCCTGAGATGTGAGAACCAACTTTTTAAACTCTACTTTTATGATCATCAAGTCTGTGACAGGTCAGTGTTTAGTCTATTATCTTATCAGCTCGTGGCTACATATTCATTGGAGAGAGATGAGCTGTCCATTATATGTATTTTGTACTTTTATGATGAAAGATAATTTGTGTAAAAGCATCCAGAGTGTAGGCATTTTGGGATGCTTTTAACATATCAAAAGAATCTGATCTGTATCTGTCTTTTTCCTCTAGCCAAATTATTCACCAGGAATAATGATTCTTTTATTTCCTTTCCATTCACTTTCCAGGCAGTCTGTGTTAAAGATTTTTTTTTAAATTTAATTTAATTTTATTTTATTTTTTATATAAGCAGAGCAGAACAAGGAGTGGAGGGTGAGACATAAAACAAAGGTAGAAAAAAGGTTTTTTTGGATTATCTTTTAAAAAAGAGTATTCTAATTATTTGTTACATCGAATGTTGATAGGGAGGGAACATTTATTTGTTTATTTGCCAGACGGGGAAAATTTAAAGGAGCAAAACAATGTGGAAGAGACTGAATTTACAGACCTCTACTTTGTTATTAGCCTAATGTTGAATGAATTAATATCTCCAGTTATCCAGCAGAGAAGCTGCTTCTCAAGCTGCCACCATGGCAGGCTGGGACCAGTGTTAAGTAGCCACGTGGGTCAGGTCTTGGTGTCGCAAATCTCCTTTTCCTGGAGATGTTTTTGGTGAAGCCAGAGCGGTTTGGACTGATGTGCAGTCTTCTGAATCACATGGGATGATGGAGTTTTGGCATAATAGATTAAAACCGTCATATAAAAGATCTAGAAATGTTCAGGACATATTAGCCTGGTAATGATTATTTTAATAGTTATTGCATTTACTTTCAGATGTATTACATAGCACATACAATATGTCTAATATGTTGTCTTGAGGAATATACCAGGAATATATCATAGGAATGGCTGATGGTTTCATGTAGGAATAGAATTCATAGCTGTGAGCTTCAAGTGTTTGTTTATGCTCAAGGTCTTCGTGTCTTAAGAAAACTCTTCATGCCCTTATAGCACCTTTTGCTCCCAAGGGCTTGCCCCTGATCTGTCAAGATGAGGAGTAACTACTGGATTTCATTCAGAGGTTCATGGCAGTGTAAATCCATGGTGAGATCAGTCGCTGGCTCAGACAGCGGAGTTTTCCCAACAACCTTTAACTGAGTTCTGCAGCAGCTGGCCTGGAAAAAGGGGTGGGAATGGAGAACAGTGACCTTCCTCTGCTCTGGGTCCTTCCCCCCTCCTTTCCCTCTGCTCTGGGTTGACAATCACAGTGTTCTTCCTCAGTCTCATCTTCCCATCATGTCACTTCTCCTGATTCCTGGTTTCCCCTGCTCCTCTTTGTGCATTTGTTGACATTTGCCTTTGCATCTCAGTTTCCTCATCGCTCTTCTTGCTTCTCATCCCAAAGACACGGAGTCTTCTCCTCAGACTGCTCGCAGACTGAGTTCACCCTTGCTCTGCTCCAATGTACCTGCAGCCCAGGGCCATTCCACAGCTCTTCCTAAGCTCCTTTTAACTCTGTGGCTCATTTCTTGTCGAATCCAATCTCTTGCTCATTGGTCTTATGGGTTTGTATGAGGTTTTGGACTGGCTTCTCCAGTTACGACCTTCTTTGAGAGAGCCATCCATCACAACAATTAACCAGCTCTCCTTCCCATTTCAATCAGGAGGAAAGGTGTTCCAATCACTCCATAAGTGCTTGCTTTACATGCAAAAGTGCATGTCTGCATTTTGCCTTCAGTAAATAGTGCTGCATTTTTAATGAGCTTGTCCCTAAGTAACAGATTGTGCCGCCAAATGCTTTAAATTTCTGTCTTTTCAGATTCTAAAATAAATTTTTGCTGACTTTTTGTTGGTAATGGCTGAAGGGGATGGTTTTCAAAATATGCATGGCTGGCACCAGCTGAAGATTGCTTTTTATTTTACTCATGCTGAGTGTGCTGGCTCTTTTCTCTCATTTATCCCAGGGAAGCTTGTTTAAATGTCCCTCGCATGCTGTAATTGAATCCACTGCAGGAACTCCAGCTTGTAGCATCTTTCTCTGGGCCTCTGGAACTTCCTGGGGGTGAAAATCTGCATTTAATGATGAACTTTGCAGTCTAAGAGACTACCCAAGGAGTAAGACAGGAAATATGTTGCTGTGCTTTATTTTAATTCAAGAGGTAAATGAGGGCGCCGTGGGTCATGGCCATGGGTGTCAGCTCCAGGCTGGAGGGCTCAGCATTGTGGCTCAGCAGCTGCAACAACAGCACATGTGGAGCCTCTGCCTGGAGCTTGTTCTCAGCTCAGAAATTGGCACGAGGAGAAACGTATTCTTACTCTTTACTTTCTGCAAGAGCTTTGGCAGTGTAAAATCCCAAGGGTGCAATGGTGCTTTTTGAGTTAAACTTGAAATCAGTGAGTTGAGTCCATTCAGATGTTCAGATGTGGGGCCAGTTTTCCACGTGCTGTTGCTCAACTCATTTTAATAAAGGCAGTTATCCTTCATGGGTGTCAACAAAGCCATACCAGCTTATGCTTTTGAAGAATCCTTACAAATATTTCATCTTAAGTGCTGTAATACGTTTAAGTTTTTTGGGAACTATTATAGTTTGGGGTGAAATATCAGAGGGAGCAGATTTCAGGGAGATTTTTCAGGGGCTTGTCAATACACAGCATCATGTATAACCCTAATGCTAGGCCCAAAAGGTGTGAGGCCTGAGAAGAACAGCTTGTCACCTGAAGCCACTGTGAGCAGGAGGCTGGAATGTAACTGAAGGAAGCAGAAAAGCGAAGTGTGAATTTTATTTTTCATGGTGGTGATGGTTATTTTAATGTTTCAAAGTGAGGAAGAACTAAACTTTGTCATAGACATATGAGATATGGATCTGACCTGGTAGAGGACTGTAGCCTGATCAGGTTTCTGGCATATACAAGAAACTCTGGCATGAGATTGGAAGAAAGTCATGAACAAGTTGTCTCCTGGGAAAGCTGAGGAGGGCCAGGATGAAAGGGAAAAGAGGGGGAAGTGGAAGAGAGGGAGAAAAAAAAAGTTGTGCAAGGTGCTGAATGTGAAAACAATAAACTTTGATGTGTTGAACGTTGGCTGGGAAGCAGAAGGATCTGAGGATGGCACAGGAGGTAGGTGACTCTGGATAAATGCACTGGAGGGGATGAGGGCAGAAGCCTGGAGGGGAGAAAGCTTCAGTGAGATGAGGCGTGAGATGACTGAGCCTTGGCTGAAAGGCTTCAGCATTGTAAATTGGGCAGGCAGATTTAATGGGAGCTTTGACGTCTGGGAGAAGAGGGAGGAAGAGCTAAAAATGCCCCTAAGAATATGGGTCTGTGAGAAGGACATCGCCACTGGCAATGTGGAAAGGAAGGAGAAAACATATCAGCCCCCCCCAGGCTGACAGTTCAGAGACTGAAGTTCTGAGCACACACAAGGAGTGGGGGCAGCGAGCAGGGACTGCCCCTTCAGGCCCCTCTGGAGCTGGTGTAGCTGTTCCTTCAGTGGGAGGAGGGGGTCACACTGGTGGCAGGGCAGTGTGCCAGCATGGAACTTGCTAGAGAGGTGGGAAGGAGGTGTTTTAAGGCTAAAGTGAACTTCTACTTCCAAAGGGGATGTCAGGGCAATAATGTGGCTGTGATACCAATTTGCTGTGGCCCTGAAGTATTGCTCTCATCCCATCTCGGGCTCTGCCCTGGAGCTCTCTCTGTCCTGGCTGACTAACCCAGGTCCTGCTGCATTCCAGGGCTGGATGTGGTTGTGTTCATGGGGAAGGTGTGCCAAGGCACTGCCCTTCCTCTAGTGTCTGTGATGCTGCAGTCCCTTCAGTGCCTCCTTCCCTTTCTCTTCACTCCACCTGGTGAAGAGAATCTGGTCCTGGGTTTAAAGCTCTAAATCTGATTTGGTATTTTGAGAGAGAGGCTCATCCCCATCACACTGTGGGTTCTGGGAGTGTGCACGTAGAAGGACATTGACTGCGAAGGCCTTGGGAACTCTGCTCCTCTTCTGGCACCACTCAGAGTTTCTGTGTTCTGCGTACACCACAAGCACCATATTTTTATTTCTTCTTTGTTTTTTTTAAGCATTTTGGGGCTCTTCTTAGACCGCATGTAGTGCATAGTGTAGAAGATCAGCTATGAGGAGGGGACTAAGGTTGACCTTGGGGCCCTGAACTTTGTGTGCCTTCTTGATATGGATTTTCCAGGCTGTGAATGTCGCAAATCTGGAGATCCCCTTTCTCTGCTCCTTCTCCAGAAATGGTGTGTTTGCTCTGGACCAGAGGCTGCCCCTCTGCTTCATCCGAAATGCACCCCAGCATCTGCACCTGGTCCTGCCCAACCCGACCCTCCTCTGCAGGGCACTCATTTGCACTGCAGCTGTTGTCAGTCTGGGTCTTTTAAGAACAAAAGTTTGATGTCCACAATGTGTCAGTGCTTTTGAAAATCTTGGCTACCTGGCTTCATAAATGCGAGGAAATAAGGTAGTAAATGTCAGTATGGCTGTGGTGAAAATGTGAGTGTGCAGGGATATTAAAGGATGGCATTTCCCAGGGAGTCTCTCCTACTCCTTTTTTCTTTTCTAAGAGTGCCCAGTTTTTTCAACAAGCCACTTTTCAGTGTAGACATTGCAAGATCCTGGGTTAAATTTATCCTTTCCACAACTCCACCAACTTCAATAGAGTTGCACCAACACTTGTCCCATCTTTTGTAGCTGATTAATTTATGTTCATTTTACTTCTCCGGTGCCAATGAAAGAATTTAATAGACTCTTATTGTTCCCTGCAGATCCCCCCCTATGTGCAGAGAGGCATCAAGCTCTGCTGTGGGTTGCCATTGTTATTCTTGCTCTTTTTGATTTCCTTCATGGAACAGAAAGAGATTACACCAGGGGAGTTAACTGTGTGCTTGGCTCTCCAGGGAATCCAATACACGCCTGCAATTAACCTGCTTTGAACTGGCCATTGGATGTTGCTATTCCTCCACAATGCACACAGATGGGAGGCAGTTTTGACTGAGTATTTGTACACTGCAGGTTGGCAGAGCTCAAGTCAAAATAAATACAATTTCCAGGCCATTTGGATCCTTGACTCTCCTTTCTGCCTTTTTTTTTTTTCTGACAGAGGAGCGGGAAAAATCTGAATAGTATCCAAAAAATCTTCTTGTTTCACCCCCAGAATAAATATTTCGCCTAAAAGCTGAATCGATTTCAGATCTCAGCCCCTTCAGTCTGTCAGGGAGACTGTAAAAGGGGAGAAAAATTTTAATCAGGATTTAGCAGGGAAAGCAATTCAGTGGGAGGGAAAGTACAGTTTGAATTGCACTTAATATCACAAGCTCTCATCTTGCTAGTGCTTGGAACATTGCACAGCTTTACTCCTCTCATGGGCAGCTTGAGTTCTGAGGATTAAAATAAGATTCTGAAGGTTTGTGGGCGAAAATACATCTTTATGTGTTTCTCAGTCTAGAAAGTGAAGAGAATATGTTCCAACTGGAATAGTTTTTTCTTTACTTGTTTGGGGAGGAAAGACTGTGGGTTGGAATGAGTACTTCATTAGCTATTAATTATTTTCCTCATTCACAAAACCAAGAAGTTTCCTCTATTCCCAAAAATGGGTTGTCAGTGGGAAAACCTGAACTCTGGGAAGATTAAAAAAAAAAAAGCAGGCAAAACAAAGCACAGTTGTTAAGTTTAGAGAAATGGAGCTAAGCATATAAAAAAATCTGCCACCAGGGTCAGGCCTGATGCCATGTGTATTTTTTTTTTTCATTAAAGGAGTGCAGATTTTGAGCCTGAGCTATTATTTCAGGTGACTTGAGGCCCTCCGGGGGCAGCAGTGAAATGGAAAAGAGCACGGCAGCCTGCTCTTGGAACTGATGCTCACTGAATCTGAAAGGTCATGTCATGTTTTCTGGCAATTGACTCAATGGGTTTGGATTCTACAACATAAGGTCGGGCCGTTTTCACTCAGCACATGTTTACTGGGGAATGTGCCTTCCAGTTGTTTTCACATTGACCTTATTACCATGCCACACTGATGAGCCTGGCACAAACCCCACTTTTTGTAGAGCTCTGTGCACCACATTCCCTCTCCCTTTCCTGCCCCACAGTGTTGCTCCTTTGGGCTGCAGATGGAGGATTTGGTCGATGCATTTCCTCCCCTTCCCAACCCCTTTGCTCCCCGTGCCTCTCTTCCATCAGAGGTGCAGAAGCCCATTGACTGCACGCTTTGGAAGGACAGGAGGGTGCAGTGGGATTGACTCGTGTTTGGTTCCCAGATTTAGCAATAGGAAAGCTGAGGGGGAGAAGAGACACGGGCTCTGGGCTAGAAACTCGAGCAGGAGGATTTACAGCATCTGATGTAACATCCCTTCCCAGTGCTCCTGGAGGAGATGTGGCCACGAGCTGGATATGCTGGGAGGGCTCACAGCCCGGGGCTGGGATGGGCTCCACACTCAACAGTGTTCAAAGGGATGGAGGCAGCAATTCCCAGTCCTTGTGGAAAATCTGCTCCATGCAAAGTAGACTGGCCGAGCTTTGCAGGGATAAATAAAATGCTGCTGCTATTTCTGCAAGCGCATTGGCAGCTCTCTCTCCTTGCAGCCTCAGAAGTTCTTGTGCTGAGAACACAATATGTGTCTCCACCACCTTTTCAGGCTTAAAAAAGTGTTATGGGCTTCTGTCAATTTTAGGAGTTATAAATTAAAGACGAGGAGTTTATTATTACTTGTAACGCTCCCGTGTCTGAAGCGGTTTGAGACAAAAAGGAGCTCAGACATTTGGAAAAAGTCATTGATAGAGGGAAGGAAATAAGCCCGTGAGTGCTTATTTCTGTGAATGCTTTGCTTAACCTTGTCCTGCCACCCAGTTGTCAACTCTGGCTGCCCCAAGATTTAAAAAATGCTGCAGTGCTTCATCATTGTTTGGATATTGCTCTTTCCGTAAGGTCAGAGCAGACTTGCAGCAAATCCACGGGAATGAGGCACACTGTGATGTTACATGGGAGTGTCAGGACCCTGAGAGATGAGAGCTTTGGTTCTGGCTTGGACTTTGCTGTCTGAGTGTGGCACCAACAGGTTATTTTGGGAGACAACTTCACAGTCTGCTGATCAGAAACACTGGGTAAGACCTGGGGATCAGTTATTACCTTGGGCACATTTCTGTCAATAAAATGAGAGCCTTCTTTGAGAGAGGCTTCAGGAGTGGCTGTTACAGCCACCAGGATGAGGGCAATGTCACTGGTCCTTGCTTGGTTTAAAAACAAAAAACGTCCTAGTCATTATTTGCCATCAGGATAGCTTTTGTCTGTGTGCTGCACTTTAGGAGGAAGAGAATTGCTGGAGAATTGTGAAGGAGGCTTTCTCGATGCTGTGGGTTGACTGGGCTGCTAGTGCAGCTCTCTCCTGCATCACATGCTGCATGCTGGTGGTTCCAGTATCTTCTCACTGTGTAAAGCACCACGCAGACAAACCCCTTGCAGCACTGGAACAGGAACACAGGGCTGTGTCAGCCTGTTGCTGTGTCCCAGATCCACACACAGGCTAGAGGGGTGATAATTCATGAGGAGGAAGAGGGTTAACACATTGGCTCAGCTCAGGAGGTGCTGATCACACTGTGGAGACACATCAGCTTGTTTGGCACTGGCCACAAAACCAGTGGGCAGTGTAGAAAAGCCTGTCGTGGCAGATTGTTCCCGAAGTCTCACCCAGAACGTGGCTGCTCATACAGTTTTTAGAACCTTAATTTTTTGCAAGACGTGCCAGCCCATCTGGTTTTGCAAGTCCATCTTGTGTAAACCGAGACAAACACTCAAATCAAACTTTGTTGAACAAAATCCTGGCTTTTGTCTTGATAATTCATGAGCTGTGCACTGAAAAGCATGGACTGTGCAAGCAGAGCAGCTCTAGAAAATGCTTCTAAAATCTTACTTGTTAAAGTCTGGAAATTAGCATTAATTTCAGCTACAGGACCAAGGCAAGGCTTGAGAAACACATGTCCATTTTAAACTGGAATAGAGAGTCGGTGACAAGCTGGTTCTGTGTGAATTTCCCTTGTTTTGCAATCATATCCATTAGATTATTTGCTTTAATTCCTGTAGTTTGAATCTGTTTTCCCAACAGTTTTGTGGGGCTGAGTACATACTCCTTTGAGTGGAAGCCATTTTAATGGCTCAGCCTGCTGATTTCACAAGAGCCTGAAGGATAAAACTCCTTGGAAGAGTGTTCAAAACTCAAGTAGTTTGTGTTGGAAGGAAAAATCCAGTTTAAATGGTGCAATACCCTTTCCTAACTAACATTGCAAATGCCCTGTGGCTGTTCTGTTCTCACTTTAGGTGATGGCTGTGGATTAAGAGCCTGAGGCCTTGGCTAACATCTATAGGCAAGGCAGTGCATCCCCAGGGCCTAATTCAAGGAAAGTTGTGCAGGTGTCATAATTAGCAGTTTCCTGTTAAAGCTCCACAAATAAGCTCTAATCCTCAAGGCACTAGTCTCCCAAACCCCTTGCAGGTTTGTTTTCAGACCAGGTAATATTCATCTGTAACCCCCCTTTTTTTTTTTTTTTTAATTACCCAAGCTGCACATTTAACTACCCTGGGCTCACTGGCTTGGATTCTGCCAAAAATCAGATGTGAGCAAGGATTAATGGTTCCAGTTGCTCTCACTGCCTGCCCACCGTGCCCGGTGCAACTCGCCCTTAAATGAGGCTGAGGTGTACAACAGTTGAGTCAGAGCTGAAAGGAGGACTTTGGTTTCCTATGTTATCCCTCCTTGCCCTTCATGGCCAATAAACATGTCATAAAGGGAGGAAAAAGTGTGAAAAGTTAGGAAGCAAAACACAACCCTTAATGGTCTCTCCATGTGCTGCAGCCACCTTCAAGTGAAAGTTGAGGTACCAGATTTTTTAGCACTTGGCCAAAGCTCCCCCTCCCAAGCACAGCAGGGCAGGGACTCCCAACACAAGCATTCCAGGAGGGAATAACATGGGCAGTGCACGTGTGTGTGTGTGTGTGTGTGTGTGTTCATGTACAGGGAGGGAACAGAGAGGGAGGAGTGTGTTAATTGCAGTGCGAGCACATGTCAGGCAGGGAAGGGAAAGTTTCTCAGATCCCATGATCAGCAGGGCATCTGAGGACTTTAATGTTTTTCACAGTACAATAAAACTACCAGTGCCAGCTGGAGTCTCCAGCCAAACCGTATGCCTTGGAGCTTAGATGTTTCACATCACTGAAGGCTACATAATACTTTCAGCTGGCATTGCCTCCCGTTTGATATGTCTGGGGATGGAGATAGTTAGTTAAACGATCACATGGGCCGATGTGTTAGCTCAAACAATGGGCCCTTCCCCCTCTCGCCGAACACATTTTGGGAATATTGGTTTGGGGAGAGGGGCACAAAAGCTTTTCATGCCTGTTTTCTTGATCTGTTTTTCTCTTTGTTTAGCCTCTAAGTGTTGACAGGCTGTGATGATGTTACTTCTCTTGGCGTGAATTTTTGTGAGATGAAAAGCAGGATCTGGTCAGGTTTTTCAAGCAGATCAGAGATAAGTCAGAGAGAAATGAGAGCTTCAAGGCTTGTTTATTCTGAAGGGGAGAATTTAACCTCAGTCCTGGATACTATGGGTTGAGGGGTTTGAATAGGAAACCATTTAAAATAAATTCAGTATGTGCTATCTCTTCAAGTTGCAAGTAAAAAACCCAGAGGTTATAAACATGCAAAGCGCATGGCAATAGAATCATAATTTTACTACTTAAATGTAAGTAAAATATACTTTGGCCACCCAGGAAAAATGCTTGACCTTCAAAAGTCCCTTTAAACCATGGAAGCAGCACCTGGGGTACAGAGGTACTTAAGGAAATATCTACCTGGTGTTGTGACTGCGAGCCAGGTTTTGGTCATACCATTGTTTAGGTGATCATAAGCCAAGCAGAATTGGGGAGAGAGCTCTTGCAGGGCATATGACTAATCATCATAAATAATCCTCTGGCATTTCATTTTCTAGAGCCTTTGTTGAAGTTTAAGATGTGTTTTTCAGCATTTCAAATGTGCAAAATTGTAATTCTGGAGACAGAGAGATGGGTTTGTGGCTTTCAGTGTATGGAACTGGGGTGATGGATAGCATGGGAAAGGGAGAAATAACACAGACAAAATTTTCGTCAGTTCATTTTGGAAGGGATGTCTGTAATATCTACTAGATTTTACCAGTATATCTGGAATAGGATTTGTTTGGAAGGATGATCTTGCACAGCAAAGATTTCTAGATGTGACAGAGACTCCATGGAGACTTTGAATCAGCTTTGCCAGAACCTTAAAAACAGGAGCAAGTTAGAGCTTCTTTAATGAGCTCTAGGAAAAGAGGAATACTATTGGGATGTAATGAATCCTACTCTGAGTTTCCATATGCAAAACAGTTTTGTTTCCCAGTTCTTGTAGAGATTGCTGTGCTTGTCTGCATAGGTTCCTAAAAGCCATTACAAAAAGTAGATGGTCCTTAATCTTGTAACTTTGTGTGTCACACAGAGCAAAAAGCCTGGGCAGATGGACAGGAACAGATTCCAGCCCAGCTGGGCACCTGCAGGGCGAATGTAACATCCTGTGTTCATTTCCTCTTTCCACTTTGGGAAGTAGCAGTAGGAATGCTTAGGTGGTGAGAAAGCTTTTCTTATGGAAGTAAAAGGATGAGGATGAAGGACAAGGTGGGATTTGAGTCCCTAGTTTTACTCCTGTAACGTGTGTCACAAAGGAGCAGGCAGAGGTCAGGTTCCCTTGTGTTGCTGGGATGGTAACATTTTTTCTGGTTTAATTCCCAGAGCAGAACCACAAGGAGGACAGACTGTTGGGGTTTGCTGTGCTTGTGGTAATGCAGGAAGGGGAAGATGTGTGGGATGGAATGGTCCTTCCACTGTTCGGCTGACCTGGTGCTGGAAAGGGATTTCACATAGTAAATTCCATACTTTGCTTTCAGAAATACTGAACTACAGTCAGTAGGATTGTCTGGCTGTGTCTTTGCTGTTTTCCAGAGTTTTCACATGAGGATTTTATAGGAACTTTGGCAACCTGACAGATGACATAGGAGAAGCTATCTAGCTTGCTGCGTTCTTGAACTTGCTTCTATTTATTTCTTTCATGACTCCAGACTCAGTGTTGCTAAAACATAAGTTGTAAGTGTGCACTTTTCCCTGACAGAGAATTTTCTTGCAAACTTTTGACAAGGTGATAAAACCTGTTTTCTTGTCCCCACTTTGTTGCACAGTGCTGTGTGAGCACATGTAACAGATGATGATCCATTGGGATCTCTAAACCAATGTTATGCAAACAATTCCACACCTTTCTCTTTCTTTTCTGTGCAGGAAATCACTCCTATAAACAAACACAAATTGCTACTATAATACTGAAGCACTGAGACTATTGACACTGCCTGTAAATGATTAGGTTATGTGGCCAGTTCCTCTTTGCTTCCCATATGATCAGTGGAGAAAGCTGAGCTTGCTTTTAATATCAGGTGGTGAATCATTCTTTGACAAATCCTGTGTCTTCCCACTGTCAGGTAATGAATGCAATCACCCAGGTGAGACACCTACAGTCATGCTAAATGTGGTGTGTCTGCATGCCCCTGGTGCCTTCAGTTGTGTCTGTCCCCTCCACATCTGTCTGAAAAGACTGAAACATTCATCTAATTACAAAGAGGAACCTTCAAGTCTTGACCTTGTTCCAGGCTGAAAGCAACCCGTGAAAACATCAGCTCCTGTCAGCAACTGCAACTCGGAGAGAGCAGCACGTGCTCCATGAGCTGGAGGAGTTGTGAAAATCCACAGAGCACCTTGTGCTTGTGCTTAAAAAGCAGCTGGCCTCACCCCTTCACTCTAATGGCACTGTAAGTGTTTGCTCAGTGTTCTTCAGCTCCTTGGTGTGGGCATTGGGAATGCCACAGGTGAAAGATGGGTGAGGTTTGGGGTGTCAGAACTTCCTCCCCACAGGTTTTCAGCACTTGTAGGAACCATCAACGACCTTCCCCCGCAAGGTAAGTATTAAAGGGATCAGTTCCCTCCTTCATCTTACACCTGGAAGTTACTGAAGGACAGCAGTGGGACAGGTGGTGCCATGTCACAGAGGTCTGAACAAAGGACCTGGGATTGTCTCAGTTCACCCTTTGTATCTGTCTGGAATTGGGAATATCTTCAAACTTCAGCAGCTTGTCCCATTAGGCTGTGTTATGTCCAGTTTTGTCACTCTGGAACCCTATTAGATGCCCTTTATGTTTTTGCACTGACTGATTTAAAAGGGTCAATCAATGGAATCAATGGCAGTGAACATGGGGCAGTAAAAAGGAAATGCTTTCTCACTCAGCACAGGAACTTGCTGTCATGGGAGGCTGAGGAAGCAAATGCTGTGGATGAATATCTGTTTAGTGAGATTGCTGATCTTTGGAAAAAGTTACTCCTACAGAAGTATCTCTCTCTCTCTTCTGTTCTGCCATTGCTTCTTAGTCCTGCCTCCTTTTCTTTTCTTTTTGTGTTGTGTAGCATAAAGAGTAATTAATTTTGTTCTGAAACTTGAGGCATGAGTTGCTCTGCAAGGCGGGTCAATGAGCTTCGTGCCCCCCACACCATGAATTGGGTGAAATATGATGTGCAGTTCCAAAACCTTCTGGTGTCTCTTTAGTGCAAGAACATTTCCCCCTACATGATCTACACTAAACATCCCCTCTTCTGTCCCTGCATTAGTGAGAAATTCTGTGCAGAGAAGGTACCTTTCAATGAGTGCACAATGTTCCTCTTGAAGTGAACAATAAGCCATTTCCCCCGAGTTCCATAATGAAAATGCCCTTTTGAATTCCTCAATACTTGAAAATACATGCTGTGTTGAGTAAGTGTTGACAACTTTGAGTTATTCAGTACCTCTCTGCATCTACTTTAGTTTCTGAAGTTCATGAAGCCATTGTGATAGACTGGAAGTTATCCTGCCCTGACCTAGATGCTGTTTTGCTCCAGGCTCAGTGTGTCCCTTGTTATTAATCTTATCATAGGAAGCCTTGAATAACCTGACTGGAATCTCTCAGTGATGAACAGTAGCAGGTTAAGCTCCATTTTGGTCATGAACTCTTGTACATGAAAATACCCTGTGTGTGTTGGCTTTGACTCTGTGTATGTGCAGAATTACAAGCCCCATAGTTTCTGCCTTCTGGATTTGCAGGGATAAATCTGAAGTTTAGCAGAGAATTCTACCTTTTTGTTGTTGCTGTTGTTGTTCTATTACTGAATTTTCTTCTACCTAGTAAACAAGGCCTTTTGTCAGAAACAAACAATACTTTATGGGCCTTCAGAATTCCTTTTCCCTAAAATATTTGTGTTGCTACATGTGCACTCCTGTCTTGAGGCATTTCTGTAGGACTTGTTTCTAACTACCCTTTAAGGAGCTCTTAACTTCAGAGAAGAACTAACTCCTCTCCCAGGTATTTTTTATTTGCTTAAGCCTCCTTCTCATGCTTGAATACTACTAATCTAATTTTGGGCAGTTGGGAGACAGAGGTACCACTTACCAGTGGGAGCAAGGAAAACTATTTGGAGTCAGGTGATATGCTGGGAAAAATACACTGGCAGGCACTAGACCCGGAGTCACTGAGAGCTGTGGGCAAATTCAGGATCTCTGGATTGGATCTCTCTTCCCAGTCCTGGCCCAGCCTCTCTTGAAGTCCCGTAAATTCTTTGTGTTCATAATGCCTTCAGTGGAGTTCCACGTTTGTTTTCTGTTACTTGAAGAACAACCTCCTTTTGCTTGTTTGGATGTATCTTTTTATTCTGATATTGGAAGAGATGGTGAACAGTCCATTTCTGCCCCACCCTTCTAGTCCACTCATGGTTTTATAGACTCCTGAAATGAATTCTCTGTCGTCCCTTTTTGAAGCTCAAGTCCTAAAGAGTCTGTATGAGCCTTCCTCATACAGGTTTTCCATACTGTCTCCCTGAATCTTTTCCTGTTCTAATAAACCCCTTTCTGAACATGAATTGTCCTCGCTGGAGAAAAGTGGGATTAGAATCTGGATCTTCTTTTTGTGGAGTTTAATTCTAAGGATGTGTGATAGTCCCCTCTAATATCTGTATGCCCTCGTTTGTGTTCTGAAGAGTCCTGTGTTGGTGGTGAATTACATCATGATCACAAAGCCTTGAAAATGAGCTGGGGCTGAGGATGTTTTTTCTTTTTAAATTGGGATATACTAATGACCTTAGCAGGTTCCATCTCTGAGCCAGTTTTACAAGCAATCCTTTAGAATTGTTTCAGCAGGGCCTGCTAACCAAGGCACATCTGCAGTGTGGATGTGTGATGCACAAGGTAAACTCAGTTTGTTTTCTGAGCTCTGGTTTCCACCATCTGCAGCCATTTATCTTGGTTCCATTCCTGTGCATGCAAAACACTGTAAAAATGCAAAAGCTTACAACTGGCACAATGTTATTTTTTGGCTGCCAGGACATCCCCAGAATGTGGACTTAGTGCCCTAGGGTGTTTTTTTTTCCTATGGGAGATTTCATTCCATAGCAACCAAAACAAACTTGGATCCCAAAAAACATCCAAAGTATTAAAAGACTCTGGCTTGTCAACTACTAATGGAATCCCCAGCTCCTATGCTACTTGTTAAACCCCTTAAACTAATAAAGCACTCATCCAAACTCTGACCTTGGGCTGACAAATACATAAAATCATCCAAACCTGATCGAACTCAGTTTAAAAATTGAATTTTGGAACAATTAAAAAGATAAATAGTTGAAACTTGAAAACAAAGACATAGCCTAAAGTAATGTTCACTATTTAAAACTCAGAGCTTTCATGGCAAGGACAATTCTTTAGGTTTACTACTAGCACTGGAACTTAGTCTTACTTGGCTGAAGAAGATGGCTTGCATACTGGCATCTCTTGAATAATTTAAAAAGGCAACCCTGGCTTTAAGGACCAATAAAACCAGGGGTTGTTTCCATTAATAACCTTCACTAATGAAATGAGAGAGATAAGGAATAAAAGGATTCAGTCCAAAAATTGGTGAGGCACCTGATCTTGACTCTTCTGATTTCTCTTCAGTACTGGCTGGAAGATCCTTGTATTGAGTTACAGCAGCTGCTTGAAACCCCTTTTTCACTTGATAAAGGAGGTGTTTCAGTTTCCTCCAACATCCTTCAGTCTCAGGGTAAGACAGGAAAGCACATTGATTCTCTCATTTGTTCCACGTGCTCGCTCTAACCATTGTGCTGAAATGATTGTCAGTTATTAGGATCTCTGTGAAGTCTGAGTCCCCAAAACAGTGTATTCAACTGTCCTCTTCAGTCTGTGCCTGCTCACAAGAGTCTCTGCTTCTTCAGAGCCCACCACTCCCATTGGCTCACCAGTCTGACTCTGAGCTGTTTAGTTGTTCCCTCTGTGTTGGGTTGTATTTGCCTCTTTAAGTGTGTTTGCCAGTTTTGAAGTGCCCTCTCCTTGCATCACAGCCTGGTGTCTCCACTCCCTCACTTCCCTGACCTGCCCAGCCATCCTTGCTGGGACATCTGTCCCGTGTGTTCCTTTCTGACCCACGAGTCCTGGGGAAGATCAGGCTGCTCCAGGACAATGCTGGTACAAACCTATTTCTGTAGAAATGTCAGTAATAAAGTAACGTGTTCTCTGCAGAGGCTTTGCCAAATGTAATGTTGTGACTGGCTATTTATCAGGGCTAGAAGCTATTTATTTGTGATGTTATCCACACCATCTTTCTTTTTCCAGGAAAGGGACATTTCTACTAAAGCTTTCTTTTATTAAAACCTGGATCTTCACAAAGCTCTTTCAATTCCAACATGGGAAATTTTTAGCCAGTCCTATTTTCCTTTGTCTGTATCTGTAGACTTTATTTACTTGCTATTATTTGTTATGTGTGATGTTTTAGTCCTCCTTATTTCAAATTATCATTAAGGCACTTGGGAGACGGACTTGACTCCTACCTTTGCCAGAAATCAGGTACTCTCAGTTCCTGACCTTGAAATGAGGGACAGAAAGAATTCCTGTGTCACCCAGTGAGATTAGAAGATGATTTCTCAAGGCTTGACAACTCCCCTACATGTGTGTGTGGTGCCAAATTGGCCAGAATTTCTCTTGTTGGTACTTCTGTGTGCTGTGATAACCTGAGCAATGCTTAAATAAGGCAGAATGTGGAGTGCTTTTATTAAGGGGTGAGAGTGAAGATGGCTCTTCCCTCTCCTCGAGACTGTTCCACTGATTATTGTTGATCTTCTCAGAGTTAGGATTCTCACAGAGGAGGCCAAAGTTTGGGACAAAAGAGGCACAGCCCCTGGTAAGATGCTGCCCAGAAGTGTGGCATCCCAGTCTAGTTTGTAGTATTTATTTCACTGCAAAGTAGTTTCATGGCAAGCAGTTTTTTACTGTCAGAAGCACTTTCCATTCATGTCATAAATTACTATGAGCTTTGACAAGTCCTTCAAATCTGCTTTCCCCTTTCCTCGCCCCAATGTGTTGCAAAAATGCTTTGATGGATATTTTGAAAGCTGACAGGCCAGTAGATCTTTCTGAACTAAAATACATTCCAGGTTTAGTGGCATCACAGAAGCCAAGAGGGAGAAAAGGGAATAATGTGAAATGGTATTCAAGGATTGTTTCTTTTTTCTACAGCCACAAACTGTGAGCTTTTGAATATTATCTTTGAAGAGAGGAGAAATCTGGGTTTAAAAACACAGTTCTGATATCAGTGAAGCTCTCTTGAAAATACAGCTTCTTATGGTCTCTTAAAGATTGTTTTGTTTTATGACATTGTTTCATTTTATACAGATATTTTAGTTTTAAAGTAGAGTGATTCTTACTCATTGATTTTTAACTGTTGTCTCCCTGTTGCCTTGGAATCTTTTCCAGTAGTGTGTGCTCATTAACCCTGACTATTCAGAAATACTGAGATTAGACTGTGATTTTAATTTTCTAATCTTGGTCCTCCTTTAGGTTGTTGTGTTGTTTTTTTTTTCTTTTTCAAATGTGTAATTTATTTGGTTCATTGTTGTACATCAGGAAGATGCCTGAGCTCTTGATTATCTTCTTGTCATCAAACCAGAGCGCATGTTCTTCTTATGAATCTATGCTTTGATGTCATTAAAATTGCATTTTCCTCTTAGAAAAGATTTTCTTAAAGTTATCATTTCTTTTGACATGAATTTAATACATTAGACATCACTTTTATTAATGTAGCTGGATGCAACATATAATAAAATTCAGTGAGGTCAATGCCTAGCAAAGAATTTTATGAGAGAAGACATTTTGAAATGTGATTTTTAAAAGTATCTATTTATTTCCTCATCAGTGTTTCTAATAACAGTTTGGCACAAGTGACAAGCCTGAATGTATTCCTCAATTTAAACCTTAGTTCTGATATCTCGTGGTCTTTCAGCTTCAGCTGCCTTCCTGCTGAAGGCAGTGCTTGAACATGTTCTGACTGCAAGAAATGGGGATTTTAGTAGGATAAGGGATCAGGTAAAGACAAAGGGAAATCCTCAGCTCTTGCTGGGCATTTCACCTAAACAGAATCTGAGTAGGAACATCAGGATGTGCCCCATGATCCAGATTAATAATGTTAATAGGGCTTTAAAGGAGACCAGCATCTGTTTTATGGGATATAGGACATAGAGCCCTGCTGTTTCGAGGATGGGATTTTGGTCAGGACAGCAGTGTTGTCCCCCATGCTTTGTGAAGAGTGCTGTGTGCCCTTTAGTGTCCCTCTGGATCATCAGGAGAAATCCATATTGGATGAGTCTTTAATTTTTCATCTGAAGAGTGTCATTTCCAGTATCAGCCTCACTTATCATAATGCTGACACACACAGCCCTCTGGAGCTCAGTTAGAGGGGAGTAAAGAGTTACTAGTCAGCAATATCAAAACTTTATTTCCAGATTTTCTATCTTAGGTGCTTTAAAAAAAATATTCCTAATGCATGGAAATGTGAACTTGAAACATTACTTGAGTAAAGGAGAAACTTTTCCTGAAGTTGGTGTACTGGAGTATCAGCAGATGGGGGACAGAGCCCAGCCCCTGATATTTGCCTGCTGAGAATCCATCCCGTTTTGTGCTTTGCTACCCTTTTGTTCTATAAATCTAAATTGAGGCTTTTTATTGAGTTTTTTTCTCAATTTTGTTTGTTGCCTTGGCACTGCAGATTATATGACTAGACAGCTTTCATAAAGCCCCTTGAGATGTCAGCCTGATGAGGTGCTAATTAAATAGAAGTTGTTGTCGAAGTGGGAGAGGGAGTGAGAGTTCAGGGTTACCTAGTTTATGCACTAGTTTAGTTGATGATTTCACTGAAACTAAACAGAAAAGCTTCAGACACTTATGAAATCACAAAACTTATGCTGACTCCTCTTAGATAATTCTCAAAGCTTTGTTGTCTCAGTTGGGATGCATCCTCAAATGCCAGGGCTGCATCTTAAGATCTCTTGAGTCTCCAGGAGTGTGTAAAAACAACAGCAGTCCCAAGGTCTTGGGTATAGAGCTCGTCCTTCCTGCCTTCAGCACAGGGACACATTTCCCCCAAACTGTCCTCATCTTAACTCCTCTCTTTTTTTGGCTGCAGTGCCTCATGCTGCCCTTAGCACTGCACAATCAAAAGGCCTTTGTGACTGGCTGCTATTGAGAGCCAGCTGAAATTCTAAGGTCCAAGGAAGCTATTCAACAAACTTGCTTATTCATATCTTGAATCTCCCAACAGTTCCTGGAATTGTATTTCCATTTTGGCTTGTGCATCTCACTTTACATGACAATTTAAGGGCACTCAGAATGCATCACTAAATGTCACGCTCTTCAAATTGTAATTGCAATCAAAAAAGTGTTACTTGCTCTGAGCTCTGTAAGGAGGAGGCACTGCCATTTCTGTTCCCCTGGTGCCTTGTAAACAAAGCTCTACCTTTGGGGTAGATACATCATGTCTTAGATGGAGATCACAGCTTGTAGGCAGTGGAAGTATCAGGTGAACACCCTATATACTCTGAAAGCTTTATATGAAGCTGGATGTGAAGCTCTGAAGCTTTACATGAAGGACTTACAAAAGGACATTTTTTAATTTGTTTGTTAAAATTGGGTGTATATCTTAATTCAAAGTAGGTGGAGAAAGAAGATGAACTTTGTAAACTGTTTGAAGGACATGAATTTGTCTTTCACTGAAGCAGAAAAAGAAAGGAGGAAAATGGTAAGCTGATTACTTTGGGTCTTTGTTTTGAATTTTCATTGAACTCTGGTGGGATTTTGTCAGTTGCTGAGGTAATTTTTGCCATGCTATGTATAAAAAAAGCCAACTATTTAATATGGAGTTCTATATCTCAGCAGTATTTGGAGCACTGATTCTGTAACAACCCTAGCCTTGGCTGAATTAGCTTTGCTACATAAAGAAAACGGGGAAAGGTGAGACAGCCCATCTGTGTGCTTAGATCTGAAGCTGGAACTGGGAGACATGGACAAACAAACGTGGCTTCACCTGCTGTGGCCTCTTAGCTGGAGAGAGTGGCTTGTCCATTTGTAAACCTATTTTCAGTGATGCTATCTGAGAAGGACCTCTTCCCTTTTTATGTATCTTCTAAGAACAAAGAGTTTTATTCTGGCATGTTAGAAAGATCAATGTAAGCAAGAGGTTGAAATGGCACAGCCACAGCATGTCATGTCAAAGCCCAAGAACAAAAGTCAGATGGAATTTGGGAGTTCACTTTGAATCTGCCACTGTTACTGGGGTTTGGGTCTTGCTTTAGTATGTTCCTTGCTCCCTACAGGACCTGCACCTTTCCATCATCTTGTCTTCTTAGTGATAGACAGTGCATTTGCACGAAGGAAAAAACAACCACATTATAGTGAGAGGGGACCCAGTGTATTTTTTTTCTCTGCACAGTTTTCAGGACCTGAAATCTGGGAGATACAGAGGCCCAGAGCTGTTACATGAGGACAGGATCGATTCAGTCAATCAGAGGGAAAACCTACTGTCAGACTCTCAGACCTTTAACCTGCTCCTCAGAATTATTAGAACTCCCAAATCTCTTTGCAGGCCTTTTCTATTAGACAGATATTCCCATGTTTTGATTTTTTTGCTCCAGAAGTAATTTTTTTTATAATTACCTTCATTGAACTGCACTTACCATCTGTGAAGTGAGAGGCACTTAAATGATTTATTAGCCTGAGCTCCTAAAATGTGCTGAACAGCATGGGATTGATCTGGGCTAGTGACAACCACAGGATACATGACAATGGGTAGGTGGCCAGTGTTTGATGGAACATCGTGCTGTGCTGTGGGGTCTTGCTCTGTGGGAGTGTGTTGGCTCCCTTCCAATTGTACAGTAGATCAATAAGAGGCAGGTGTGCCTCGGCTCAGAAATACAAAGAAATATCTTGAAGTACTGTTTTCCTCTTGAAAAAAATCACTGGGCACTGTGCCTCTTGTTTCTGAAATAACCCGCTCATAAAAGGTTCTACAAAGGTTTTTGGCAGCAAAGAAAACCTTTCTAGAGTCCAAAAATCGGTTTGGATTCATTCTTGTCTGTTCACTGATTGAGATCCTGAAGGCTGATTTTGGTCCTCACTCTGTTTCTTCTCTGGGCAGTCCTATCCATGGGATGTAAGAAGCTTTGCACAGCCTTTCCTCAGCTCTGTACAAGGTGGTTAGTGCTCAGTGGGGTTCAGCAGGGGTGGCACAGTGTGGAGCACAAAGCTGAGCCGTGTGGATCCAGCTATGAACATCACTGGCAGGCAGTGAAAGGCTTAGCTATAAGCACTGCTTAAGAGGGGAATATGGTTCCTAGCTAAGCAGGAGATGGGAAGGAGGAGTATCTGCCTTTCATGCAAGCAAAATCCAGTCTCTGGTAATAGGCAGGGGCTCCTGTCTTACATCTCCATCTGCATTCTCATCTGAGCAGAGGCTGTGAGACCCTGCTACTTGCAGAGCTTTCCTGTGTAGCAGAGACTCACAACTTCTGCTGACCTCAGAACCCAGCAGGAGCTGAGATGAAGCAGCTCCAGCCCTTCACAGTGATGAGATGCCACCAAGCAGCTGATCTCACAGATGCAAGTGACTGCAGGTGAGCCAGAGCCTGCTCTGTGCAGATTGCCTGGAGGATCTTCACAGGAACGTTGGCAAGGAAGAGGAGGTTGCGAAGCTGACTTCAGTGGTGCATTCCTGCTGGGGGTTAAGCATCTGCCTCTCCCCTTCACTCAGCACAAGCTGAGAGAACAAAAAAATCCAGTACAGACACTGTGTTAATCTTTCTCTTCACCCCCCGGTTTAACATATGCAGAGAAACCCAGGACTGAGCTTAGAAAGAATAACAAAAGGGATGTGTTGGTTTAGCCCAAGCCATGGAATAGCTTGGACCAGCACTGTGATTTAACACAAGGGTTCCAGAGCTGGCTGTGTGTTGCAGCAGCAAACAGGAGCTGGCAGTGGGGGTGGCGTGCAGGGCTCTCTGAGGACAGCTTGCAGTAGCAGATAACTGGGTGGCTGAGATGATGCAAGTTGACAGGGATCAGCTACGAAGCCAGCCCATGGTGTTTCTGTGCCCCCAGCACTGCCCTGCAGCCGTGGGTCATTCAGCCCACAGGGTGTCCTGCCTGGCATGGGACGCACTGGCACAGGGAGGGCACAGAGCAAATTCAGGCTGCAAATGAGCCAAGAGGGGAAAAGGAGGTGCGAGGAGATGTTGGAGTGCTGCGTGGAGAGCATGGGGTTGGTTGGGAGTTCTCACTGTGTCGTGGGCTCAGCTTTACATTTGCAAGGTGGTTAAAGGCCTGGAGGTGAGTAGGAGGAAAGCCCCACCATATGTGAAGTTATGCAGCGTGTAGGGTCTGCTCTGAGCTCCTGAAATTTCTGGGATTCAGCTGCCATTTAAAGCTGCATGAACTGGCATTGCTGTTACTGTGTTTATACTCTGTGCTTAGAGGATCTTGAGCCAGGTGTTGGAATCTGAACTTCCATGTCTATCTAGATCCAGGGCATTTCTCTGTCTTCTGGTGATTGTTCTCAGCAGCCCACTTACACCGCTCTTAATGGAATCAATGTCCAGCTTCATCTGCCAGACAGGAGATGTTGATGAGTTTGTTCCTCCACTTTTCCCACAGTTACCTCTCCTAAAACAGAGGTTCTCTTGTCTTGCACTACCTGCAGCTGTTTCTCCTCTCTCCTGAACTACCCTGACCTTGGAGGTAGTTCAAACTCAGCACCATGTTTATGAGGGGTGGGAGGGGTCAAACTTGGTTACCATGAGGAAGCACAAAAAGAGTACTGGGAAAAGAAAACTTAAGGTAATGCCCCCCTTTACTGGCTGATCCATCCATATGCCCTGGAGTGGCATGTGGCCAAAGGGAGCTGGTGAGAAGCAGAGACAGATGGCAACATGTGAACTGGAAGGAGCACAGGGTTTTACACCCAGTCAGAGAAACTAAACCAGAGCCCTGAGTGCTCACAGTTCTTTTGGTGTAGTTGACATTGCCTGACTCATTATACAGCTATCTAGATTTAGGCTGGCTTCTATTCCAAGGATTAATTTTGGTTTCCTCTTTATTTTGAGTCCATCCTGCCATATAATGCTATTTCTTCTGGCCTCTAAATGAGTGACTAGATCCATTCACAGTGGACAAACAGCCCAGAGGGACCAAGTGGTGGAGAGGACAGATCTTTGCAGGTGACAGCCCAGAGCTGCATTGAAAACGTAAAGGATCATTCAGCCAAAACTCAGGTCTTGTCCTTTTTATTTCACAGATCTTCCCCTGGCTCCTTCTGGACCTGCAGCCTGGGCTGCAGGAGCTGATGTACCAGTGGAGATGTATTTGCTGGAGAAATTGTCACCAAGCCATGGTTTCTTGAGGGACACAATACATCCCATTCTTGGGACAGGGATGGCCACATCTCAGGTGAGAGGTGCAGGAGGCTTAACAAACCCTCCCTGAGCTTGACAGGGCTCCACATGGTCAAAGGGTGAGTAGTGAGGCAGGATAGCTTTGTTCACTCCTGCTGTCCTCAGATTCAGAGGGCTTGGGAGTTCAAAGGAGACAAAAAAAATAAACAAGGAAGTGAGAAACAGCTAGAGAAAGAGAGCAAAATATTTTTAAAGCTCTGCAACATCAGCTCCTGAGCACTGAGTCTGCAGGGCACAATCCAGTGTAAACTGTCTTTGGGAGGATGGCTCACTTATGCTTAATAATTAAAGGAATGATCCTTTCCTACTTGCTGCACTAAAGATTAGTGAGGTTTTATCTCTGCCCTGCTAACAGTGCCAGTGACATGTTCATAATACTGTAACACATTTCTCTGCACATACAGCAGAGAAAAGGGCTCGTGGCAATGGGCCAGAAGCACTTAGATTGTTTTACCAGGGGCACACCAGAGACCAGGGAGCCCTATCAAGGAGTTTCTAGTCTGTAGCACCCCATGTTGTGACATTCCTTGCACTGTTGTCCCCCCCACATTACTTCAGATGACACAAAAAATGACAGTTGTCTTTAGATATAAAAATCAGTTTAACTCAAGCCAGGGTCATATTGCTGTCAGTGCAGTCAGATATATGTTTCAACTTAGTTTTGTCACCCTGTGAGCTGGAAAATTACAGCTCTGGGTGAGGTGAAGTCAGGATTATAAACTTTGTTTGTGAGTATGAAACGAAATCTGGTTTGCTCAGATACAGGTAATGTTGGGGATTTTCTCCCTCTTCTTTAAAGTGCAATCCTGCTTCTCTGTGTTGGTTTTAAATAATTCTGTTTTGCAAAACAGGAGGGCTTGAGCAGTTTCAGAAATAATGCAGGGAAAAGCAGCCTTTCATGCTGCTGCTGTCTGTGGGACTCTGCAGCATCCTGGTGTGATGTGTGGAGGTGTGTGTCCCTGTGCTTTTTTTGTACTCCCTGCATACACACACCCCTCTCTCTGTATGAATTGATTACGTTACCCAAATACCTCGTAGGGAACTCTCTCTCTTTCTGGGGCTCTGGTACAATTTGTTTTTGAAATTACTCGAGGAATTGTACAATCCTGTGTTAAACACCCCCACGCTGACACAGATGCAGATTGAAAGCTGATAGGCATTAAAATGAGCTGTTTAAGCAATTGTTTTTTTGCTCTCAGAGTATTTTCTCCTGGTAGTTCATTTCTCCGGAGTGATGCAGGTCCTGTCCGAAGCTGTGACGAAGAACTAGATGACCCCACACGAGGTCACTTAAAACCTGTGAATCTGTAATTTTAAACAGAATGAAAACTGAGGTGACCCAGCAGAGGCCAGGCCAGGCCAGGCCACCTCAGTTCCACACCTTGGACACAGCCACTCTCAGCTCATGGCACAGGTGTGGGGGCTGCTTATCAGAGAGATTAACACAGTGTTTGCACCATTCCAGGGGAGCTCAGCAGGGACAGCATGGCCCCAGGTGATGGGACTGCTGGACATCAGGGGATGCAGAAACCAAGGAGACAAAGGGGAAAAGCTCCTCAAAAGAGAACAGTTCTTCTTGTTGGCATGGGAAGAGGTGTAAAGACAAGGCTGTGCAGAGGTCTGAACTTGTAGACTCTCAGTTCCCCTTTGTCAACCACCATTTCAAGGATGGCTTCCTCCTCTCCTGGGGCAGGACACCTGCTGACTGTCAACTTTTCAATAATACATTGCCCACTTTGGTATGTTAACTTCTTTCCTAGTGTATTATTTCTGGTTTATGGAATTAATGTCTTTCCAAGACTGTCAGAGTCTTTTCTCAGGCTCAAAACAGTTGCATTTAGCCTTTGTTCTCCTGATAGCATAGATGGGTTGCATTCAGCACTGCCAACCCGTGCATACTGAACATGATCCAAATGCTACTGAAAGGTGGCAGCATCTCCCAAGGGAGGCTCTGAGTGCACCCAGGCACAAACTGCTGCCAGAGCACTGCTGATGCATCTAGCATGGAACAAATATTGGCCACTGGGCATTCCTCCCGGAATGTCTTCTCCTGTACACAGAGAAAATCACCCCAGATTTATCTGATTGGGGCATAAAATGGAATGGGTGGTATGTAGGGAGAATCTCTCAGGTTGTCTTCTGTCCTCCAAGTCTCTGAAAGACACCTTTACTTGATGTACTCACCTAATGAGGACATTCAGAATTCTCACTGATTAGATTTCTGGCATTTTGTATTTCTGTTCTCACAGTACTTTGCCCAAATGGCACCTAGTCTGTTTTCTGTCCTTCTGTCTGACTTGTTGTGTCCTCTCCTTGAAGATACGTTAGTTCCATGGCTTTGTCCTCAAAGAAGCATCAGCCAAAGCTGAGCTGTGAAGGGAGCACGTGGGTGTATCCAAGGTAGTCACACATTCTGGTAGTCACTGGTTTGCTACATCTTTTCCAGGTGTGTGCTGTTGTAGAATTTCTGACAATGCCCCATTGGGATGTATGGACTGTTAATTTTTATAAGGAGCTGACCTGTAGTCAGACATACCTAAATCAGAAAATCCTCTTCATCTAAACTCCAAGGTAGAATTTATAGTCTTCTCTAGTTTGCAGTCACTTCAAGGTCTCCAGGATCCTCTATTTTCTGTGACAAATCTATGTCAGTGTGCAACTGCATTTTTTTTACATTTTTCTTCTTTTTTTATCTGCATTCTGTTCCCTTCCTCCAAGTTGCAGACTATGTGTGGAGTCCCTGGCAGTCCTACCAGCCTTGAAGGCTCATTTGAATTCAGCACACCCCATTGTCCTGCTGAGAGTTCTATCAATGTGCCAACTCCGCTGTATTAACCCAGGAGCAGGGGAAACTGCAACTCAGTCAATCCTTGGGCCACAACAGGTTTATTTTATTTAATGAAATTTGAGTCATTTTATGGCAGAACTGGGCTGCAATTCCAGCTGAGCCCTTTGGAGCCTGCACATTCCTCTCTGCTGCTCACCTCTGGGGTGTGCAGCCAAAAATGTAAATTAATGAAGACAAAGAGGAGAGATGCTCCTGACACGGTTATTCTTCACTCTTGTTAGGGCACTGATGCTCAGGCAGGACTGGGAGAATCTGCAATATTATCGCTTCACTCATCAGAATAACATTAGTCTCTTTCTGGGGGAGGTCTGTGGCAAGTAGCTGTTGACCACCTTGATATTTTCTAGAATTTCTGTCTCTCAACAAAATCACCCTTTCCTGCAGTGCTTTGGTATGAAATATTGTAAATTATCTCATGAGTTTGTTTTTTTTTTTGCTTTTAGACGTATCTAAAACATCAAAGGTATCTTGCCGGAAAAATAAGTCAAGAAACAATGGGTCAAAATTGGGGAGGTGCACAATGGGCATATGCCTGTGATGACTATGGCCCAAGCTCAGTTCTTTTTTAACTTTGCCATCCTTCTCTGTCTCATGGAATCATAAGTAAGTACTTTGCAATCTGTGGAATGTGTTTTTTCACATGACCACCATCTGGGCTGCTATTTCTCTGCCCTGTTGTACCTCTCTGTTGTTTGGGTTACTGATGGTTTTCTGTCTGGTACTGTTTGATTTTAGCTTTCTTCCTTGGTCCTCAACAAGTTACAACTAGACACTTTCTCTAATTTTATCCTCGAGGTTTACACTTCTCTTAGCCCTAACAAATGTATCTGTTTATTCTACACTTTATTCCTGTCAATACACTGTGTCTTTTAACAAGTGAGTGTTTGTCTACAGGAGGAGATATCAGTCAGGAATAACTCTGGATTATCACTCCGTGGAAGCTCCTTTGCCCTTTGGAGAAGGATGCAGAGTATTTGCACTGTTATTCCAGAATCAGTGTCTTGTCAGGGAGCCTTCAGGCATCCTTAATTTTTGTCTCTCCTATTTGAACTCAGTGCCCTGAGTTGAACAAGCCTCAATTTCAGCCTTCATCAAACCTGCTTTCCCTTTCAGCTGAGATTTCTTCCAGCTGCAGTGGTACCTGAGGTATGGTGGAGATCCGTCTGTCGCACTGGTTGTGTGTTAAGTGCTTGTTGAAGTGATGGAAACCACTCCAAGACTCCAAGGACAATTGGGCCAGTCCCTGGAAACCCTGAATCAGACAATAACCAGATGTATTTGAGGCCGCCACTTCTATTCTATTCCTCATCCCTGTATGTTATCAGAATGTTTTTGTTTTTTTCTTTTTTTCCTGAGCAGCAGGCTCCTTTTCTGGCTTTTATGATTCTTAGATGAGAACAGGTAATTTTGAACACTGAGTCACTCTCTCATGCCCAGCTACAAAATTTCTCACCCCACAGCTGAGGACGGGGAGTTCTGAATCTTCCTGCAGGCCTTGGTTCTTTGTTTGGTGTGCGTCAGCATGATGTGCTGCTCCACTTGGCTTGCTCTGCTCATGGGTAATTTGATAAGTGATAATCATGGCCTACAAGGAATGCCAACCCTGTCATTCATGCCATTCCAGCTTATGTCTTCATTTTGTCTAGAAAAGCCACTGTGTCAGCTATTAGTGGACTTTCTGGCCTTCCCTGCTTAGAGTAGGTACTTGTCCCTTCAACTCTTGTGTAGGTGAGAGACGTTGCATGAGGTTTTTAAAATTAATTTTTTTGTTTTATTCATTAAATCTTAGGCAGTGTTCTCTTCCATGATCTGGGGGAAGAGATGTGTGTCACAGGCTGTTGGTCTGTGGAGGGTGGAAGCCTGCTTATGAGTTAGGTGTATTCTAAGATGTGCTTGTAGATGAGGGTAAAACAGAGACAAGGTAGTAGCTAAAAGCACAGAGGAACCAGAAATGCCAAAGAAGCATCTGTAAACCCTGACTTCATTCCAGCAGTGAAAACCTGCATTGTCTCTGCCCCTCATCCATGTCCAGCTATCTTCATTAATTTTCATTACAAGGAAAACTGAAGTTGTAAGATTCCTTGATCACATTAACAGCCAGTTTGGCAACATCCTGACCAGCTCTTCCCTTTTCTCCTGTGAGCTTTTGATTCCTCTCTACTCCCACCCTTATACTGATTCTTCCCATTCCCATTTGCCTTTTGCATTTACTGGCACCTCACTTATAACTTGTTCAACTTTTGTCCAGGCTGTCGCTTTTAGGGAAGGGATTTGAGCCTTGTGGGACTGCTGAGGTGAGGTCTTACTGCACATCACTGGAAGGTGGACATGGAGATCCTGTGCTAGACTTGCCTCAGGAGTGATTGTCAGAAGGTGCCTGACAATGTTCACTCCCAGAATTTGTGGGTGTGCAGTGATTCAGTGACCTCCACGTCTTGGATAGGCTTGCTTTAATTTGAGTGTGCTCAGTGCTCACCCAGACTCAAAGGGAAAGCCAGACTTCAGAGGTGCCACGTGTCTGTCCCCTCCTGGCACTGTGCTAGAGCTCCAGGGTTTCCACACTGGAGTTAAAAAGACGTAGAATTATGTAGCCTTTGGAGGATTGTGCTGGTTTAGTACCAGTTGAACAGAAGGTCTGTTTAGTTGCTTACAGACACCTGGGCTCTGCAGGAAACAGATCCAAACCTGTTTGCTCAGTTCTCTGTTTTACCGTTGCACAGGTATTAAAATTTAAAAATTCATTAAAACTTCTGTGTGCCAATTAGTAAGAGAAGCAGATTGCTCTCACAAGTGGGGAAGCAGAAGATATAGGAAGGATGGGGTATTGAGCAACCTGGTCTAGTGTAAAGTGTCCCTGCCTGGAATTAGATGATTTTTAAGGTCCCTTCCAACCCAAACCAGTGTGTGATTCTATGATTAAGGACAGCAGCGTCAGGTCTTTGGGTGCTTGCTGTGGTACCAAGTGCAGCACAGCTGGAACAGGAGTTGTGACATAACCGACTTAAATCAACAGGGCTCCAGTAAGGTCAGTGGGAAGATCCCAGTTCAGCCCAGCTGGCAGTCCCCAGCCCTGGGACTCTGCCTGATCTGCGCGGCTGTCGGCAACACTAGAGGTCACTCTGTGACCAGGGATGGAGCCTGCCTGCGTTTGGGGGCCTCGGGAAGGTCAGCGGCTGCTAATCCGTATAAATTGCTGAACCACAAGCAAAATTTGTAGCTCATTATGAAGCACTTTGATGCGGCATTGCTTCTATCCCAACTTCAGATGCCAATTTCCTACAGGGAGAAACCCCCTCCCTCCAGGGGCGTGTTCACTCGAGCACCCAGAACAGGGATGGGGGTTTAGGCACAATTTGGGGACATTTCTGCTGGTGTGGGCAGGGTCCCCCATGGCACCTGTGTGCAGGGATGGGTGTACCTGCCTCCCTCCTCTGCCCACCACGGCTGTCAGCTTCTTATCAGCAGCGTCAGGAATTCATTTAGCTGATGCTGCCTAGCAAGCCTGGGGGTAAAGATGGATTTAACACAGGCACTAGACAGCTGTGTGCTAAACTCACTGGCTGTGGAACCTATAACGAAAGGATTTAATTTTATTCCCTAATAATCCCTTTTCTCTCAAACAGGTCAGACTAGAGAGGCTGCTGCTACTGCTCCAGCTTTCAGCCTCACTGGCATGGTTGTTATTGGTTTCAGGGCTGGTCAGTCAGGCAAGACATCTGTCTCATCTTGGGGACAAGTTTTCCTTTTAGTATTATTTTATTGAACTCTTTTACTTGGGGCACTAGAAAAAGAAGGCATCTCTGCTTTGTAGTCCCCTGAAATACCTCTGTAGAAGTTACTCTGAGTGAAGGATTCCAGTGATTTTTTTTTCCCTTACCCCTAAAGAGACTAATAATTTTGGGTTAGGTGAACCTATACAGAAGTTGGTTGCATAGTTAGCAATAAATTCTGGTTGAAAAGTAAAGAATAAAAAAAGTAATTTAAAAAACAATGTTAACACCTTCCATTGCAAAATAGGCCTCATTTTGACCAATAAATCCCGTTCTCACCCTTCCCCCAGTCTCCCAAAGGATCAAAGGTGGAACACCTGATATGAGATGGAACAAAACATTTACTTGACGTAACCCGTTTTTGTGGAGTGTATTTTTTTCACTTTGGCCATAAAAAGGCAAGGTTGGTTATTTGCACAGCATTATTTGTAAGCCTTCTCTTAGCTCCTGTGGAGGCCCCACATCCCTTTTCCTCCATGGAACATGCCATTAATGACCCAGTTTTGCCAGAGGTTTCTAATGCTCTTACAAGGGTTTCATGGCATAAGGAGGCTTTGCACTTCCCCTATTAGGGCAGGTACCTGGTTGTGGCTGGATTCCATGGCAGTGCAAACATCTCACAAATCTAGTCAGAAATAATTGGGATAACAGGGACTCCTTAGTCTTCGTTCACTTGAGGGTCACAGGACGTCAGATTTGACTTTGCTATTGAAGTCAGCTAATGTACTGGAAATGCCTTCATTTTCTCCCTCTGGAGGCACGGGTTCAAATCTGCCATAAATTACAAGTGACACAGGTTCAGTAGTCTTAATTAAATCCCACGAGGTTATTTTTGTGTGTCAACACTCCCCTTCTCCTCCCTTCTGCACCGTTTGGAGCAGCCGAAGGGCAAAGAGGACTCCAGGACCATGGGTGGAAGTTGTGGGTGCAGGATTCCCATGCTGGGGTTGGCTCTGGGCTGGGCACACCCAGGCCCTCCTCGTGCCTGGTATCAATCTCCATTGGGCTTGTGATGTAGTGGATATTCTTCGCACATTTAAAGCATTCAATTCTGTGCAAGATCGTTACTCCTTGTAGGGAGATAACTGGCTATAGAGGATTTCTGTTATCCACAGCATCTCTCCAGCCTGGGATTCATTGATTTCCGATCTGCTTTGTAAAGGTGCAGAATAGGGGTGATCAATGCTGCAGCGCTGATGTGAATAAAGGGTGTCCTCTAATCTGCATTATCAACAGCCCACTTCTGATATCCTGAGCTGACCTGGTCATGACTGTCTCTTACACAGATAAACACATTGGCTTTTGCTAACATGCCTTGAAAGCCTTTGGAATAGGAACGAATCAGATCCAGTGCAGCTTTCCCAGGGAGTGGCCAGGCTGATTCAAACCTCTTTTAAGCTAATGCTTTTGCATAGGCACTATATGCTGCTAACATTTCTCTTATCTTGGATTTAAATTAAAAGCTTTAATTTGTCTCCCCATTCTCCCAGCAGCATGTTTTAAAAAAGAAAGAAAAAAAAAGGAAAAAGAAAAAGAGAAAGGAAGCTGGGAAAAAACCCCAAGCCCCAAAACATGCCATTTAGAGAACTGTTTAGAGAGCAGGTTTTTATTTAATAAACAGTGATCAATTGAATTGATTAACCATGAACACATTACAGCAGAGTTTGTTGTTGCTGCTGCTGATAATTGCAGTTCATGTGCATGAGAATATTAAATGGCTGTTTGCAGGATCATTTTCATGCTCTTTTCATTTAACAGAATAGAGAAAACAACAACTGTTGACAGTGATTTTGGTTGGGACTTGAGAGCTGCAGACTGTGCCCTCAGGATGCCTGTGCAATAACTCTATCAATTGTGGCCATTTACTCTGCACTTCCAGACATTTCTGCAAACCTTGCAGCTGTTTTTTTACTAATTTGCTTGGTAATTAGATCTTATCATGCTGGCTCCATGGCTTTACATAAACTGTAAGCATTTGGAGCTGCCATGTGAGACATTTTAGAGTTGTCTGTGTTGGTTTGTGCCGCTCTGCAAAGACCAAGGTGCTCTCAAAATACAGCAGAGACAGGAAAGCAGTAGTAACAAATGAGTTCCTGCTGATTTAAGGTTTCCAAAGAGGATAAGAGTTTCTTCACTTAAATTAACAACTGGAAGCCAGGCAGCACTGATGGGTTCATCCTGCTGGATGCTGAGCAGTCTGGGTTCTCTACTTCTACCTTCTCTTTCTCCCCCCAGTACACACACATCCTTGCTTTCAGTGAGAGTTAAGGGCTTCTGTAAAATTATTTTACCATTGTAGATATCTCACTGATGTTAAGGACGGGAATATCATGGTTCTGTGAGCTCAGAGTCAGAAGCTGGTTTGAGTCACACCCAAATAATGTGAATGGAGAGATAGCGGGCCCTTTTGTGGCAGCAGGACACCTTGGAATGGCTTTATGCAGTGGTATGTGTAGTACAATTTGGGAACTGTGGATCTAGAGGGCACTGCTGGTGGAATGGCCTTACTGACACAGACCTACTGATCTCCAAGGAGAAAGTGCTCACATCTTTGGTTCTGATGGTTCTGTGCTGTGCCAGGGAGAGGCAGAAGATGGTTTAGTTTCAGGGTTACTGTTTGCTGTCCGTAGGTCACTTCAGTCACAATCTGGTTTTCTGTTTTGTGTGCTTTGCAATTCCACTGGGAGGACAATCCAGGCTGCAGAGAAGTGTCTTTGCTCTTAGGAACTGGGAGAGGTACCTGTAATATCAGTGAAGGTCCCATAAATGGGAAGGTTTGCATCTCTAGAGTTCCACATAGTTAGGGATGAAACTCCATTAGCAGGACCCCAGAGAGAGTTTGCATGTAGCAGATGTCAAAATAACAAGGTTTTTTTTTGTGTTTAAACAAATCATTAAAAAAATTGCAAGAAAATCCCAGGAAGGATGCAGAAATGTTATGGGAAGAAGCAGCTTTTCCAGATGGACTTTGGTGCTTGTGTCTGTCAGGTGATATTGGCAGATGTCACCATAAAAGTACTTCTGCCCCTTGTAAAAGTAGTGGTAGTGATGCAATAGCTGTGAAGGTCTAAGAGGTATGTGAGGCAACATCTATAGGGAGAAGGGACACATTTAATTGGGTAACTGATATAGCTGGGAAAAACCCATGAACTTTTGAGAACAGGAGCCCTGCTTCCTCCAAGTTTTCTGGAGTTCTGAAAAGACACAGCTCAAGGGCTGTACAGATCTTTAGGAATTCACCTTTGATAGCACAGTGAGACTTTCAATGGGGTGCTGTGGTTTGGGGCATTTTTCTTGAAGCAAAACTCCTGTACCCTGTCCTTAAATTGGTGCTTAAAAATTAGTGCTCAATTGGAGCTGATCTCAGAAGGCTCACTAAGACGTCCCTGGGGCACGGTGGGGGATGCCTTTGGGATCCCTAAGGCTGATCCTTCAGGGGAAGTTTTCCCTGATTCCCTGTTTGCCGTGAGGGATACTAGTGCAAATGGCAGAGGTGCTCCACTAGAACCATTAGAAAAGTCTGCATAGGTGATCTTTGCTCCTCCAGAACTTCATAAAAGATGCAATAACGTGTTTCATACAGTATCATCATTTCCATGAAATCATGGCTATAACTGAGTTTGTACTGGTGCCAAAAATGATATTATGGGTCCTTGGGTGAATTCACTGAATTTACAATCTAAGAGATAATAATTTCAGAAACAGACAAATTTGGACCAAGTGAATAAGCTCTGCATACAGTTGTGTTACAGACCTTGGCATTTGCCAGCAGCCCATCCAGTAAAGCACATCCAGTATTTGTGCATTTTTGTCCCCTTCAGGCCCAGTGCAGTAGAAATTTAAATGCTTTTCCCACCCTAGATAAATGCAGTAAGTGGAAAAATGAGTATATATGTATATAGCTCTAGGTCTGTCAGGTATTTGAAATTTCTTTCAGTAGTAAACCCTTGGGAGAAGTTTTACTTCAGGGTCAAGCTTTGATCCAAGTTTACCAAGTTTAGAAAAGTTTAGCTTGAAATCTTTAAATTAGCATTATTTACCTCACAGATAAATCCTCCAAGTCACTAAGGGCTGATGTGCTCAGAAGTTTCAGGGATGGTGGTGCAGCAGGCAGTGCAGGTAGATGGATCTCAGGACAACTCAATGGTCACAGCAACATATGCCACTGGGATTTTAATAACAGCAGCAATAATAATAACGATAATATCTATTTTAGCATAAATATAATTTAAATAAGTGGGTTCAAACATCTGGGGTGTATCTGTTCTGCAGAACACAGGGATAGTTATCCTGGCTCTGGAAAAATGATGATATGGTCAGACCTGCATGGCAAATTAATTACCCCAGGAAGTAAATGCTTTAATTTGGAGGTAATGCAGTGCTAATCCAGGACAAAGGCATCTCTGTGTTGTGTAGGTATCTTGGGTCATTTGAAGGGGGCTGGGACATGCATGTGTGGCAGGACAGATTCCTGTGGATGTGGTTCTGGGGTCCAAACCTGGCACGTTGATCAGCCACACATCTCCCCTCTGCTCCCAGTATCTGTGCTGGGAGGGAGGGTATGGGAGGGTTCCCATTCTCCATTGAATGGGAACATGGGGAGAGAGAATTTACTCCTCAGGTTCTAAAAGCTCTGTGTGAACTTCAATATGATGGTGCCAATTTTAATCAAAGAAATGTACTGTGGATGTCACCTGCATTTTTATCCAGTTCTCTTTGACGGAAATAGAATTCAGAGTTCTGGTAGCGACAGAAAGGGCAGAAAAGCCCACTCTGAGGCTCCTTCTGCCTGCTGTTACTCTGCTACCATAATTACCTCTAAACATAATTACGGGCAAGACAAATGACATTTTTAGCTTTGGTCTTTAAAGACAAGAGTTAATTTCAGGCTTTGACCAGAACTATGTTAATTAGCCTCTACTCACTCCCTTTGTATGGAATTACATCACCCAGGACTTAGCATAGGTTGCCTTTCCTGTATCTTTGAGTAATGAAAGGACACGGCATGGCAACCAAATCAAGGGCTGCTGCATTAACAAGGCCACTTTTCTGCCCATTTATCATCTATTAAAGGTGCACTAGTTTGTAAAGTAACACCACCTTCAGCAGGGCCGCCAAGAACAGCTCCTCATTTATTTTCTGCATGGTTTAAGTTGGAGTTAGACCCACCTTGTAGCTCAGAGGTGACAGCCAGTAAGAAAAAGTACACTAATTGAGACATCTCAAGGGAGAAATAGAAGAAAACTGAAAAGGTAATTAGAATGAGAGGGTTTCAAGCTGGGTAAGTAAAATCGAATGGAGGTGCATATTAGGGGCTGTTACAGATGGGAAAGAAAGTACTTGGAGAATAAAAAAAGAAAAATGAATATTAGAGAACAGAGCACCCTTTTCACACTTGAAGAATAGAGGAGAGAGATAAAAAATAATGTAACAGTGGAGATACAGGCTGGGGGGAAAAAAAGGCTCCAGAAGTATGAAGGACATATTTAAATGTAAGAGAGAAAGAATGGGAAAAAATAATAGAGCAGATCAATTACCAGAACTGTAGCCAAGGAAGGAGAAACTGTCAGATGAATCTTGCTGGAGCTGTGGGGGATGCAGCATGAGTTTGGGCTGTGTGGGAGGGGTTTCTTTGGGGGCTCACTCAGTGTTTGAATTTGCTGCAGTGTGAGTATCCCAAGTGGAGCACTGGGGTGAATGTCTGCCTGGGCAGAGTTGGGTTAATGAGATGTTATTTAGCAGAGTTTGTAGCTAATGCCAGACCTTCTTGTGGTTGAAGTTTTAGCCCCTCAGTGATTTTTGCTTTAGTTTCCATACTTAGGGACATGTTCAGCTCCAATCTCACTTGTTCACCTTCCCTTCCCTGTTGGAAAAGAGTCCCTCGGGTTACCCCCAGGTCATTCCCCCCCGTGCACAGGGAAGCTGAAGTGGCAGGACATTCCCTCGGGGAGCTGCACACCCAAACCAAGGCAGGAACATGAAGAGAAACACCTTTTTGGTTAAGAGTGCAAGATGGCCATTGCTTTCCATTGTGTTCTCAGATGGTTAGGCAGGATTTCTGTTTTTGCCTGTTCTGGAGGCAGAAGGCTGGAAACATCTTCATTGGTAGGTGGAGAAGTTGGAGCATGACTTCCTCTGGCTGCAAGGCAGGAATGCTGAAGTGGTTTGGGTTGGAAGGGTCCTTAAAGATCATCTTCTAGTTCTACCCCCTGCCATGGGCAGGGACACCTTCCACCAGCCCGGGTTGCTCCAAGCCCTGTCCAACCTGGCCTTGGACACTTCCAGGGCTGGGGCAGCCACAGCTTCTCTGGGCACCCTGTGAAGGGCCTGCCCACCCTCCCAGGGGAGAGTTTATTCCCAGTATCCAACAGATCCATGTCATGCTGTTTGTAGTTACCAAGTTGTATCCTTGAAACTAATATCCACTCACTGTAGAAATGGAATTTTCCAAGCCAAGTGCAGTATTTGTGGTTTTAATTGATAATCTCACTAGAGCATTTTTCCTACGCTTTGCATTTTAGATTTTTCTTTTCTAAGCTTCACTGATAAAATTGTCAGAAAAGGGTTTGTTGCTTCATAAAAGTTGTACTGGATTCTGCTGAAGATTTTGAAAACTTTGAAGTCGTTAATAACACTCTGGCATTTTTTAGCCGCTGGAAATTTTCGAGCACTTGATCAAAACCTCTTTTCATGTTTCCATTTTAATTTTTTTTGTATCTAAGAAAATCTACCTAGAAACTATAAAAAATTTTAATCACATTTCAGAGCCTGACTCTCTTCTTCCTAAGAAATAACTAAGAGCACTTGAAAATTTGCTAAACTGAAAGACGGAAAAATACCCCAGAACATTAAAAAGTAAAATCCTCAGACATTTCAAAGGGAAACTATATCAGAAATTTGAAACAAAACAGAAAACCAGTCCATAAAGGCAGACATACCCTGGCTATTTCCCAGTATTATAAAAGCCATTTGGATGTTCATGGACAGTCAGGATTGCAGTGCTTGGTAATAGATGCTGTCTGAAGAAAGGAAAAAAAGAAAGGTAGAATCTTCGCCCCAAATTAATTACCTTAGTTATGGAAATGCTCTGACCACGTTCTCAGGATAACAAATGAATGTGTTCTTTTATTTCGGAAGACACAGCCAGTCCTCTGCAGAAGGAAATGGTGGCAAGTTCAGTGGAAAACGACAGTGCTCTCAGTCCCAGAGTTTCAAAGATCACAAACTCCCTCTAAGGACTTGAAAAACAAAGAAAACCCTGTGACAGAGAATATTCCTCTTCATTCATCATTTGAAACCCGGCCTCTAAAAGTGTTAAGAACAAGTTATTTTCAATATGAGTTAGCCCCAGGGGATGTGATAAAAGGGGCTTTTCTTTTCCAGCTGGCTAATCAAAAGTGGTCTGCAGAAGACCTCAGTGACTTGGATGGCAGTTCTGAGTCTCTCCCAGACTCAGCAAACTTTTCTGATCCAAGGAACCAAAAAACAAAGATGTGTCACAGGCCTGACTGAATACGGGAGCCTGGAGGACGGAGCTCATTCATCAGTAAGCCTGGAAGTCTCCCAGGGAAAGGTGGAAAACAAATTAGTGCCTGCCTCATCTTCAAGCTCCTATAGGTTGTCCAGTACTGAGCTGTTCCAAGTAAGGAAAACAGCTTTCATGTTTGGGAGACATTTGCCTTGCTTCCAGTCCAGGTAATGTTACAGAGTTTTCTCAAAAAGAGAGAGCTGGGGAGCACTTACAGCCTCTTTCTCAGGCAGATCCTGTTTTTCCAGTGCTAAATGAGCATTTATCAGAGCCACCTTCTGAGGTTGGTGTTGAAGATTTGGGATTTGCAAAGTTGGCTTTCCTTTCTTGGAAGGAAATGCAGACTCCTTTGTGACATCCCTTCAAAAATGTCCTGTTCTGTTCCTTGTGGACATGTCCCCCTGCCACCAGCTGGTGATCCACTTACAAGCAGGAAGATGGATAGCTCGGAGGGAAAGCCAGCAGGCACGAGTGACAGGTTTCCAAATGAAGGAGTCCTGAATGCAGAAACTGTTTTCTCTCATGTCAACAGTTTTGTTATTTCCTTCCTCATGCTGCTCTAGGGTGGTCCCTCAGGCTTTGTGTCCAGTCAGTGCACAGGATTCATTTGAACATCCTTTCATTTCTTCCAGTATTGGTCAAACCACTAATACCACTGTAGGTGCCATAGGCATACACACATTCAAATTAGCTGTTTTATTGATAATGATCGTTTAATGTGATTCCATCTTCAGTACTCGTTGCTTGGTTACACTCGCAAAAAAAATCTGAATTGGAGCAACACGTGTCAGAATAGACCCCAAGTACTTCAAAGTTCACTTATGGTCAAATTTACATTTATTAATCTGAGAGTTGCTAAATGAACTTCACTGTTCTCGGAGCAGATTCTGCCTGGCAGGGACTGTGGCCCTGTCACCAGCCTGTCCCCAGTACCACTTGTCTCCCATGGGAGCTGTGAGCCACATTCCTCGAAAGCACCTCCTTTTTCCATCTGTCTCTTGCTATCTGTGTTTCTGCTAAGAAATGTCATCAATTATTTCCTAATACTTGAGTTCTGCTTTTTATTTGGGTTTTATTTCTTGTGTACAACTGTGTCTGGTGTGTATGTAAAATACATGTCTCTGTTTGTGTAATTGTGTATGGTGTGGATATAAAATATGCATCTATGTTTATATATTTATTTTCTCCATGCTGTGATATTATTGTCTCTGTCATCCAGATCTAGGCAGAAAAATGAGATGAACAAATGGAAACCAGTGTCATTAAATGTCCCCAAAAGCTTCACCCAAATGTTCTAAGCAGGTGGAGAGAACAGATAACATGTGCCCTCCCTGACTTCACTGCTGGAGGGGGACACACACAATAGCGTTTGATGTCCTTCAGCAGATAATCTTGTGATCTCTCATTGCATCAAAAAAGCTGTCTTGTTTTTGAATTTCTGCTTGCCCTTTTGGAAAATTTAGCTTAAACATCATCATTAATTGGGCTTTATAGTCCAATAATAATTACTAACAATAACTAGCATCACTGCCTGTCAGCCTGTTTATTCCTAGATACCTGCCTGCCTTAGTGGTTCTGTCTCACTCGTTTTTCTTTTTTATTTTTTTCTAAGCAGTGGGGAAAACACCTGAATAATTCAGCAAGAACCTTTTACATTATGAAAAATATAATCAGCTGGCAGTGCTGAGATATCTTATTTCTCCAGGATGCTAACTCAAGTATTACAAGTGACTGCAGGATTAATGCCAGGATGCTGAAGGTGTGGATACATATTGTCCTCTTTGTTCAAGGCAGTCTCAGCCAGTGTGGAGGGCTGAGGGAAGACTGTGTATTCCTCACCGTGCATACCTAGTACCATTTAATAATTTAAATCCATTAATCACTTAAGATGAACACTTAGTGTTGCTTGACTCACCACCACCACATGGAGGGGTTTTTCCAGGTTAAATAAAAGATCTTAAATTTTTGTCTTCTTGCAAGGGCACCGAGGAGGGCACAGCTTTCTTGGCAAGAGGCTTGATTTTTTTTGGGGGGGGCGTGTGGGGGGTGTTGCTATGCCAGAAGTGCTTAATTAAACAATAATATCCATCCATCATAAGTAAATGTCTGAGAATATTAGCTGTTTATTTCCCTGACATCCTCTGAGGAGTCTGTGGGGGACTCTTGCAAGAGTCAGGACCTCAATGTAATATACAAGCTTTGATTCTGATATTTCCCTTGATAACTGTGCTCTACCATATTGGGGTCGGAAGTCAGCAAAGGTTCATTGGCTGTTGTAATGCTCACTGTCACCAGTAATAAGTACAAAGGACTTGCTTTAAAAGCTGGCTTATAAAACTTTAAGGAAACTTGGATTGCTTAAGTGAACTTCCAAGGCTCTTCAGGGGCCAAGTGCACTTTGGTTGTCTACTTATATTAATTTCACAGAGTTTAAAGGGTCAAGCAATGCAGTTGGTGATGCTTATTAATTTATGAAACACAGAACCTTGCACTATCTCGCTTTGACCACTTTCCCTCTCCTTTTAGAAAATTTAATATACATTAAAGCTTGCTAGACAGGGGCGCCCTAAAGGATTAAGCCCAAAGTTCACAGCTGGACTAAAAGGTTCAAAGACGTTGTATCTGCAACACTGATTTGATTCCAAGTGACGTTCAAACAACGGAACCAAATCGTAGATGTTTGAATGTGTAAGGAAACAGCAATTAGAGGAATACCACAGAATGGCAAAGGATTAGGATTTATTTTCCTTAAAGTGGTAAAACTGATTACAGCCTTATTCTTTCTTTCATGGGGGGATGTGTTTGATCACATCAGCTTTTGGGGTCAGTGGTTGTCAAGAACGAATTTTGGTGTTACAACACAGCTTGCCAGGCTCTAGAGGTTCATAGAGACCCAGCAACTTTACAGAACATATTTGATTGTTGTGGCCATGTGAACTGAGTTCTGGGGAGGAAAATAATCAACCAGAGGGGAAGAAGGAAAGAAGAGATGGATAACTACTGAAGTAACAGGGTTAGGATTTAGAAACCTTGTATAATCCTATTCGGGGGTGTTTCTGCATTTAGTTTACTTGCTTTTGAATTGCTTTGGTGTCTTGTCCAGGGGAGATAATTCCAGAAGTCATTCACACCCAGGCTGAAAATTCAATACTGCGTTCAGGTGACAGAGGGAATGTGATTGCAAAGCTACTCAGAAAATTGGAAACCAAATTGGTCGTGATGGTTGGTCTGTGTGGTCCCCTTTTGGAATCAACAAGAGGGAGAAGAGAATGAAGGACAGGAAAATGAAGTGTGTCCTTCTATATGGAAAACAAGTTTATGTAGCCAGAGTTTGTAAAGGGGGAGGCAAATTTCATGTTCTGCCTGCTCTGATTCCTGAGGCCGGAGGGAATGTTCCTCTTGAGGAAGAAGTTGTACTCCACTGGAAATTTGCTGTTGCAAAGAGAGGCTCTAAACCCTGTAAGGGAGTGCCACTGGTGAACATTGTTTACACTGCAGCTGGGCCCCAACAGCCTCAGATAAGACTGGGGATTCTGCGGTGCATCACATGTGACTGGAGAGAATTCATAGCTTTCCTGGGAGAAAAAGGACAAAAATGTGTGGGGAACAAAACAGCCAGGAAGAATTCTCTGTGATCTCTGACACACTGTTTGCAGCCAGAGAACAGAACTCACATGTCCAGGACTTCAGCAGCCTTACCCTTGCATTTTAAACCCTTTAAACAGAGAGAACAATGCAGAAAATCCCAGAGGACACATGAAAAAGGGGGTTGTACCTAATCCCTTTATCATTTCCTTGCATTTACTTGCTAACAAAATATATTTTTCTTTAGAATGACCTCTGAGATTTTATACTATGGGGTATTTGGTTTAAAATGTACTGTAACCTTCTTTTTTTTAAATTGATCAGATCAGCCTTGAACACTCAAAGAAAAATCTGCCTGCTCTGAATATTGCCTGAGGATTTAGAAAGGTCTTTCTTGGAAACAGAAGAACAAGATGAAACAATTATCTGTAAAGCATGGTAAGAGGGAAAAAGAATAAAGGAATGAGTTATGTTTGACTTGTCTTCTTCCAAGAGACAATTTTTCCTGGTTTTTGGAGTAGACTTTAGATGTGGGAGATTTCCAGTGTCTTGCTAGAACAAGTTTCAAAACATGGGCAGTTTTCCTCCTACTCAGGTAACTTGTAAACCAAAAACATTTCTTTGTTTTGGCAACTTGATTTGCAGTCAGACTGTATTATTTATTTACTGCTTCAGTTGTAGGAGAAACTTTTATAATGACAGGTGTCAATCAAATAAATGTCTGTTGTGTTCCACCTGAGCAGAAGCAACACTAAAATTTCAGCTGGGTTATTAATAAACAAGGAGTCAAAGGATGTGAGAGCAGTGGAAACCCTCTGATCACTTACTCTGGAAGGGCTGATTGTCAGTCACACCTCCATGGCATCTGCTTGCAGATATAATGAAGAAGGATTATCATTGCTGCAAGTCACCGCAGTGACTCTGGTCAGCAAATAATAAAGGCATTGTCCTAGTGATCAGCCCTGCCTTCCAGGTGCTAACACTTTAAAGGGATATCTCAGTGGGATTTTGGGTCCTCATTCATGTAACTGCAATAGAAAACCAGACATAATTAATTTCATGCCGTTCTCTGCACTTCTAAACTGAAAACTCAGTCATCACCAAAGTCAACTTATTTATGCACTGATGACTTAAAGAAGAAGCAGTGAAAGACCTTTAAAGCAAAGACCTTGGTTTAGTATTGACAGATCAATGTAGAATGTTTGCTATATATGAGTTTTCTCCAGAGCCTGCTTTGGACCCTGATGGGGTGAAGGAAGAGTGAGCCATTAGCTGTGTCCTGTGGAAATAAAATATCCTTTTAGTATTCCAGCTCTTCCTGTGGTGCTAGCTGCTCTGGGGAATTGTACAGAATCCTTCTGTGTCTGCCCTTAAACACCTTAATTTGTAGCTTCAATTAAACGTGTGAAAGGAGCTTAAATATATGGCCCCATCTTCATACAAAGGGGCAAAAGTGAATAATAAAATGGACTAGCCCCGTTCTGCTGGAGCATAACTAAAGTGAGAAGCAAGGAGAACTTCTCTTTTACAGACCCAAGTAAGCATCCCAAGGGCTGCCTTGTTTAGCTGGAAGTGGCCTCTGGTTGTCCTGAGATGGGGATGTGAGTATCTGAGTAGGTTTCTGAGGCTTGGGAAGCTGACTGGAAAATATAAAAGGTGCAAGAGAAGTCTCTGACTTTTAAAGCCTTTTAACATCCCCAAATTTCTATTGTGGTCGCAGACGATACAAAGCAGGGTTGATAAATTCACCTTCTCTTACATCAGGCAATTCTATAAGATTTCTGCAATCTGTGTAAAATTCCTGGGTTTTGCTTTGGATTTCCTGCCTTGCTTAGTGACAATATTCCAGCTCAGTCCAGAACAAAGGGCTAAACCCTGCTAGAACAATCCATCCCCAGGGGCTGGAGGCCACTGTCTCTAATGTGCAGATAAAAGTCAGTCATACCAGCTGCAGATGAAATCACAGATGAAACCTTGCTAATTAATTGCCTGAACTTTGTTTCTGCCTGGTTTGAGATTCTCTCAGCCTTGCATAAAGACCTGGGCACCCATAGTGTACACCTCAACGGGGCTGTTGATTTTCCAAGGAAGACTAACAATTTTTTGTGCCTAAAATAGCCCTGCAATTGCTTCTGCTCACACGGTCCCACAGCAGCAAAATGGTTTTTGCAAACTGGGTTTGTTCACATGTGATTGAAAAGTTGCCCGACGTTGTTCTGCCAAGTTAGGCCCTGATTCAGGTTTATGACCATATCATTAATATTTTAGTACTGCATCAGTAACTAGTTGCTATTAATATGTAGTGAAACAGCGATATAAAAAGGGAGATGTTCCCAGTCATTTGGCAGAATTTGCATTACAGCTGGATGAAATTTATAACACATCTTCTGCAACCTACCAGTCTGAACTCCTGTTATTAATTTCTGCTGTGTTTATTTCTCCTTTATGTTCACTTTGGGCGATATTCTATCAAGTTTCCTGGCAAGCACCACAGTGGATATAGCTAATTTCAGCTGACTGCAGGGGAAGGACTCTGCAGAAAGTGAATTTTGAATTAGCACTGGTATTTGCAGCAAAAATCTCCCCCTGAGAAGTCTATTCCCCTCGGCCTGGCGTCAGCAGCACTTAAGTGCATGTGAATAGCCCTATTGACTTCAGGTAGGCAGCTGTTTAATTACCTTCCTGAATCCAGGCCAGGAGCAGGAAACAAGCTCCCAGCACAGAGCTGGGTGCCGGCTCAGATGGCTCCTCTCCTGAATGCCCAACTTCTGCGAGTGACCCACGGGTTGTTTGACTCGGTCATTTGGCAAATCCTTTCCAGTCGAGAATAAATTTGAGGAAATCATCATTTGACGCACAGAGAGGTGAAATTTGTGCAGTGCATTTTTCACGATGAGGCAGCTATTGCCCGGATCTATTCAGCCTGCTTGGCTCTTCCTCTTTCAATAGTCCCAGCAATCACATTTCTCCCCCCCACGTTTTATTTAGGAACTGGGAACTGACAGGTCTCTTGCCTCTCTACCAGGGAAGTGGTGTGCTGCACACAGCATGCTGCACGCAGGAGGAGGAGGATAAAGAATGACATGCTACTCTGTAAGTTACAACTATTTTTTTTTCAGGCTCGCATCTGCTCTTGTCCCTCTTCTGTTCTCAGATCACTCTTCGGCTTCCCTTAGGAATCCAGCTGTGTCATCACATTGTGTGGCATCCTAATATTTCATACTAAGCTGTAAGCCAATTAGGAATGACTACTTACCATGCTGAATCATAGGAAGAGAAAAGGATAATGTGTCCTTCATATAACGAACCTCCTCTTTTTTGGCAAGACAGATCACCTGTGTGTTATATTTATAAGCCCTGTGGCTTTTCACTCTGCCCAATTAGAGTGCAGCTTCCCCTCACACTGCTGCAATATTTTAAAGGGACTTATTTACAGATGGATGCTTATTGAAAATGCTGACCTGCTACCATTGTGCCTCATGCCACCTTTCATCTTCAGAGACTGAAACACTGGACAGAACTTGATGTTGCAATCACCTTTAACAGGGGGAGAACGCGAGTGCAGCAGAATATAAATACCTTGTCCTGAGTTCCTAAATGAACCGGTGACCCAGAATGAGGGTATAACATTATCACATGCCACACAGGGTTGATTAAAGTCAAACTGTAAAATAAAGCCTGTTACAGGAAAAGGAAAGAATAAACCACTGATGTGTATTTGGGAATGCGTGAAGTGTTTAGTAATGAGCATCAAAGAGAAAGATATTAAAATATATTTCCCATGCTGAAGTAATTAATGGGCTATTGTGCCAGGTGTCTAAGCTGCTCAGAGGTCTGGGATAAACAATGTTCCAGCAGAGGATGCAAAGCATGATTTATGATTAACTGGGATAATGTTAGTTGTAGTGGAGCCTTTAGGATGCTCCCTTTCCTCCGACTGGTGTTTCTTCTTCCTAAGCTGCTTAAGGAGCTATTGATAGTATTTATTGTCTGGGAAGAGATACAGTCCTTTAAATTTGCCTTTGGATCCTTGCAGTTCTGCAAACTGAGGCCTCTGGTGACCCGTGCCTGGTACCTGCCATCCTTCAAACCTTGCCTAGTCTTGTTAGCCCTCGTTGCAAAGCAAGCAGGGCAGCACAGAAGCCACTTAATACTGCCCTCAGGTGACAGATTTTGTGTGCAGTCAGGGTAGGGGTTGCGTTCATGTCAGAGCCCTGGCTGTGGATACATCCAGGGAGAAAGGATGGCCTTGGATTCGGGTCCCCAAACTGCATTTCCCAAACCAAGTCCACCCAATTTTGTTGCCTCTGCTGCTCGGAGAGTTTGTGGTGAAACAAAATGTGAGCCTCTGGTTTCAGAGAGGCCCAGCCATGTCCTGCTATGGTTCAATTTCTGCTCTGCTGGTCACATCCCCTTGCTTTCCCTCACAAATACCTGTGGGATAAGCAAGTTCTCCCACAAGCTGCCAGAAAAGAGCAGTGGTGAGTCAAGGCTGAGCAGGTGGGGCTGGAACACAGAGACAGGCAGCTGTAGGGGATCAGGGAGATGCCCTTGGCTTCCCAGGGTAACTAATCCCTCCTGGTGAACTCTGATGGCAAGGTGGGGCTAAAGCTCGTGCAGTATAAGAACTTCTGCAAGTGCTTTTCTTGCTAGGGGAAATTTTCAGTAAGTTGAAGTTTGTACTGCTGCAAGGGTTTTGTGCTTTATCTGGAGTAATACTTGTTTTATAAATGTGGAGGTTCAGAAACCTTTTGGCATTCAAAAGAAAATTGCCTGTTTAGGATCTGTGCCTTTTTGTATTGTTATTCAAAAATGTCTCAGTTAATCATTGCTAAAGGCCTTGCCAGCCTGTGTTGCAAATTCCTTTTTTTTTTTTTAAATGCAGGATGTCTATAATTTATGTTGTTCCTCTCCACATAGATAAGGACTCATCTCAAATGTCAGGGTGGGGGAGGAAAGGATACCTGACCCAGAGGGCAGGAATATGGAATGCACTGGTGTTGGACTTGACATTCCTCTAGTATTCCCTATAATAACATCCATCTCAGGGAACCCTCCTGATATAAATACAGAGCTGCTGTGCTTAATATATATTTCCAAAGGAATTTCATAGTAATTGAGCATTAAATGATGTCCACTTATCATAAAGTGTTACTGTTTTTATTAAAAATTACAAATGGGCTTCAGCAGAACAGAACATACCGGATTCACACCACCATCTCTACTAGTCTTTATGTTATAATTGTCATTGAGCGCCTTTACTGTATTATTTCTAGATGGTTCATAATTTTCCCAGCTGAACAAATGAAGATTTGTGAGCAAAGAAAGGCACTGACTGGATTATAAAGTGCCATTGATTTTTATTCTCCTTGTTTCACAGAACACACTTGCTGTCTCTGTGATGGGCCTTATTAGCACCCAGAGGAGCTGCAGTGAGCTGGCTGGCAGGAACACACGTGCTGCACTGGAAATCTCAGCTGGTGGAGAAGGAATGCCAGAGCTGGCCTTGGGAGAAATCTGGATGTCCAGGTATGACCCGGGCAAGCAGGATTTGGGGGGTCTTTGCCCAGTGTGTGGGTTGCAGTGCACCATCACAAATCTCTGTCTGCAGAACCAGTGACCCAAGGGCTGCACAAAGGCAGAGGGGCTGCCTGTTTTTCAGGCAAAGAAGTGCCTACATAGGAAGCTGTGTCTCATTCAGTAGCATTTAATCCTGAAAAGGGCAGATATCCCATCCCTGCAAGTGTCCAAGGTCCGGCTGGATGGGGCTTGGAACAACCTGGTCTAGTGGAAGGTGTCTCTGCCCATGGTGGGGAACTGGATGATCTTTAAGGTCCTTTCCAACTCGGATCACTCTGTGATTCTATGAAATAGTGGCATTTCCCTTCTCTACAGATGATGGCTTTTGCATAGGTTATCAAAGCACTCACCCCCATTGCCTCTTTTCACTGCGACTTTCAAAGCTTTTCAAGTTTGAAGAACAAAACCAAAGTTAGTGTGATGAGGGCTTGGTTCAGTTTGTGGGAAATGTTGGTTATTTCACCTTCCTACTTTGTGTCTTTTGGGAATGCTTGCACATTAAAAATTCCTGCAAAATAGGTTAACTGTAAAATGGTTTTTAAGATGGAACAGGGTAAGATTCGAAAATTGAAAACTGATATTTATTTGCAAAGTTTGACCCAAATCTATTACTTATCTTAGTTCTCCCAAGAGTGTAAAAGAGATAAATAGGTATTTACAGCAGAAATGCCATAACAGAACATTGCTACTCTATTTTATTGTCATCAAACAATAAATAATGTGATACCAAGAAATAGGAGGGGAACAGTGAATGGAAGTTGTGGCAAAATTCATTATTTATGTGTATGTTCCTGAGGCTTGAATGAAATGATGTGTGGGCTAGAAATGCAGCTCTTCCTATCCCTCAGTCAAGTCTGGTGTGGTAGTACTTAGCTTTCAGTTGCCTGTATCTTTTATTGGATCTCGATGCATTCATCTAGTTCAGGTTAGTAATTTGACTTTTTAATTAAAGGGCTTCTCTGTGGCCTGTTTGTCCCTGCTGCTGATCTCTGTAGAACACGGCCCATGGGAAGATGACCAGGAATGCCTAAAACCTTGTACAAAGCATTAAATATTCCTTCTAGATCAGGGAAAACTGACCAAATCCTCTTATACCAATACATAAGTTTCTGGGAAGTTTCTGGAGTTCTTTTGCAACTAAATGGGAAATGCCTGTCCAGTTGAAGTGAAAGAAGGCCTTTTCTGGCCATGGGAGTAAGGAAAGGTACAAATGCAGCCTTATCTTTGCCTTATTGTTGATTAATGCAGCCAGTGCTCACACAAGCCCTGCTCCTGCTGGAAACCATAACTGGCCTGTGTGTTCTGGTTTGTATAAGAAGTGACAGGAATTATCCAGTCTTACTCCACAGACCAAACTTTTCACTCAGCTCTGATAGGAATGAGCCCCTGGGGACTCGCAGGATGCTGCCCGTGCTCTGGGACACTCTGTGATGGCAAAGCCAGCTCGCAGCTGTTAATCCCAACACATCATACGAGACACTTTCTATCTCCTCCTGTAATGTTAATGCAGCTGGAATTCCATAAATCAAATCTCAGCAGTAAAAAGGTTAATAAGTTTACGCTATATAATTGAAAGCCATATTGGTGATTAAAAGGATTTTATATATCAGTTTTCTGGGTCACCAACTAATTATTTTCAGTGGCCTGTAATAAAACATAGCACCATAGGCAGATAGAGGCTGTAATCACATAATATATGAAAAAAAGCATTTACATTTATTTGAGACGAGGTTGTGTGCACCAGCTTGTTGAATAGCCTTTGAGGTACATCTCTCCTAGGTTGGAGACAAGGGGATGACTCATGTTCCACGTACTTGGTCAGGTTCATCCCAAGTTATTGGATTGAGTTTTGAGGTCTGGTGCTCTCTCTGCAGAGCGAAGCCCAAGGGAACCAGCTGTCACCTGTGATGGAAAGGTTCTGCCAAGGCACTGGGGATCGGATTGCTATTATAATTCATTTTAATGCATTCTGCACATACTAATCATTTATTGGAACAGGATCTTCTGTAATAGGGACATGACTAGCAAGAGACAGAGATGATTGATCATCCTTGCCAAGAAAGGGTAGCTAAAAAAACAAACAAAAAACCCCACCCCTTTGGTACAAGGGGCAGGTATGTGTGCATGTACGAGTGTTCAGTGTGGAGAAAAATTGAGCTCAAAGCTTGACTTCAGATCTCTGCAGTAAAAAAGAACCTTCTGTACAAGGGGCAGGCATGTGCATGGGCACAAAGGATACTTACTCAGTGTGGAGATGGAGAAAAATTGAGCTTAAAACTTGTTTTGAAATTTCTACTGTTCTATCAGGTTGAAATACCCCTTGGAGCCAAGAACTCAGGCACAGACATTCCAAACTCGTGGCTCTGCTTTGCAGGTTGTGTGTTTTAGTGTATTTCTCTGATTGCATCAAGAAGCACCTGAGGGCAAAGGCAGATGTGGGGTGTGCAGGTCTGCAGAGAGGTGTGTTTGCACAGAGAGCTCTGGGGTCACTGCTGGAGTCTCTGGGACCTCCTGTGATCCTGTGTGAGGTGACACAACCACAGCCCGTGTTATGGTTGAACAGCCCCCGGTGATCTCAGCTGTTCTGCCTGTCAAGCAAAGGGCAAACAGCACGATCTGGTGAGCACTGGGCACATCGTTCCCACCATCAGGGCAGGATCTGAGGTGTGACCAGAAACAAATGACCTGATGTTCAAATCCCTCCTGGACAGTGCTTGCAGGGCCACTTCAGGGAGTGGGACCTTCTGTGACAAATATGTTTCTGTAATGCTTTTAAAGATCTCTTCACTACAGCTGTTAAATTGGCAAATCATTAACTCTTAAATGCCCATTGCATAAAATTAGTTCCATAACATATTAGGCTGTAATGAGTCAAGGTTCAAGTCCTTTGCCACTAAAATAATTTGCTTGTCATCTATTATATCTAAATAGGAGCATTTCCTGCACTGCAAAGACCATATTTTTATTTAAATTAAGCTCTTAAAGTGTTTCCTAGCAGCCTAGCTAAGGGGAGCTTGGTTTTAAGCACAGGCTGATGAGGTTAAAAGTGGAACGGCAGTCGGGTGAATAATGGCCTATGAGTCAGCTGCTGAACTTGACTTGACAACCTCCGTGTCACCACCAAGTCAGAAGTCATTTGTGTGACAGTTTGAGGGTAAAGAAGTAAAAAATAAACTGGTAGTTTCCACTGGTAGAAGGCCATGGCAGGGCTTTCTGAGCAAGACGGAGAAGGGGGAAAGTGAAGCAGCGATAGTGCAAATGAGGAAAGAGTGTGGACATGAACTGCGTCTGTGTAGGTAATTCAAATACCTCAGTACACCCCTCTGAAGTTCAGAGGAAAAGCAATGTGGTTAGAGAGTCTGACTGCTGGAGGGGTGTCCTGGCTGACACTGAGCAGGCCTCCCTCCCAGGGGTCTTTGCAGCTATAACTCGGAGAGATTTGATTTGAACAATTTGGGGTTATGAAGGAGCCAAGTAACACTTCTGCAATCTGCTGTTGTTGCAGGGCGGAACAGCAGAACCGCTCGCCTCGCTGTCACTTTGTTCGGTCTCTCTCTTCAGAGAGATTTTTGTCACTGGATTGGTAATATCAGGAAGTTGTTATTTTTTCACACATAATCAGCAGCAGAAAGAGCAGGGTCCTGTTTCAGCCTCCAGGTGCTTACAGACATCTTTGTTAAAACTGACGAGGAGGGTGAGAACTGAATCTAAAGAGATGACAAGGTGACTTAGACAAGGCATAGTGGTGAGTGCGTGGGAGGAGAGGGATATTTCCTGGGAAAGGACTCCTGCCTCTGACACAGATAATCCAGTCCTTCTGAATAATAAAATGACAATAATATCTAGAGGGAAATAACATATTCTGCATAAGCATTCCTGTTCAATAGCATTGATAGAGGTAATGAAAAGAATTTGAGCCTTGCTGTGTATAGTTCACTCCCTGTGTCACATGTGGAATGGTGTCCTCTGGATGGAGCTTCTGCTTGATATATTTTAGGTAGCATAAGCAAGGAAGGGAGGATCCCAAAAATTGTTCTGTATACCTGACCTAGAACAAGAGGTCAGGACCATGACATGGCCCCCACTCCTCCTTGTCACTGAAATCCTTTCACTTCATGCCTTGTTGCATAAGTTCAATATACTTTTGGGCTAAAGCTCTCCCGAGCACTTAGCTCTCTCAACTCCCTGCTCAGCAGGTGGCTTATTTAAATGTGGCTGTCAGCTTGGCCAGTGGCCAAAAGCAAATGGCTCGATGCGTGAACCGCAGTGTTTGGGTTTAATTCTGCTCCTGCTCCTGCCAGAACAATCCTCCTGGCTCCAGTGGGGTTGTGTGGGGTACAAGTGAGTGCAATATAGGGCTGTCTGCTCAACTGTTTGTCAAATAAATCTATGGCCAGTCATTTGCATTATGTCAGCTAAACATTTGCCTGGCACTTTCGCATCTGTGAGCCAAGGAGGAATTCTGGGTTGTTTGAAATGAAAACCAGCGTTGTCAGCTCTCACTTAACCAATAAGCGTTTCTTCCATCACGTATAAGTAACTTACTTTGCAACCCACAGCCTTGAAGAGGAAATGTAAAGTTTTTCCAAACATCCAGTACAAATGGGGATATTAGCTGCTTAATTGAGTCTTCAAAATTTGGGTCTTATGGCTGAGCAAGAGAGATGGAGGGAGGAAGGAAGCACATGGTTTAAATTAAATATATGGAAAAAAACTGCTGAATGATAAAAATGTATTTTAAAAGTAAGCAAACCTGTTTTCCCTCTGCCTCTCCATTAAATGTGTCAGGAAAGGGCCTTTACAACTAGGTGGTAATTAGAGAGGTAAAAGCAGTGCTGGCAGAGCAGTCAATCCATCACATCCTCTGCTGCCTAAATGTTACCAGCAATTAAACAAGTTGGTAGGGGAAAAACTTGACAAGCAACTTTTATCACAGAATCATCTCGGTGTCAAAGTATGGGGTGCTCTTATTAGATTCCCTTGTGCAACCCCAAAGATTTAAAATCCAACCCCAGAAATGCACATCAGACCAAAGCAACTATTTTCTTTCCCAGACTAGCCAGGCAGAGCGAAGATTAGAATGCTAAAAATAAAACAACCTTTCCCACCTCCCCCTTCCTCTCCCCTCCAAAGTCAAATCTGTCCAGGTTGACTGCTCCATTAAATTCAAGAACAAAAAGTTATAAATTGAACATAGGGAGAGCAGTGCCTTTTCTTAAAGTGATGTTTCCTCGCCTTAATGGATTTAGCTATGGCAGGGAGTCAGAGAGAAGCTGTCTTAACTAAATCTTTGACTGATTATGCATTTTTTTTCTATTCATACAAGATAGATTCATCATTCCAATTTGTCAAGCTGGCGAAGTTCCAATTAATTACACCAGGAAAAGCTCAAGCTGCATTAGGCCTCTGTCAGGCCTAATCTAGTGCTTCATTTACTGGAGCCCCAAATGAAGAGATATCAGAGGTGTTGTTCCTCCTGGTACTTAATTTGATGAATGCCCTAGCAGCACGATTGGTGGCAGAGGTGTCTATGTGTGTGTCTCTTCATCAGCCACCTCTGCTGAAGTCGTCATGCTTTCTCTACTAATTTGAGGGCTCATCTGTATACTGGATGTTTTTTTGGAAGGCCTATTCTTCATGGATATGCCAAAAGGTTTCTTCTGTGTGTGCCTGTGTCTGGATGCACTTCCAGATATGCTGGACCTGATTCTGAGCTCAGTGGTGTGATGAGATGGGATTCAAGGTCTTACACGTAAATGTAAAGCGATGCAAGTTAGATTGGATGCTACAAAGGGCTGTAAATTTTGACATCCCTGTTGTGTTTGCAGAGGAAGAGTGGCTTTGCACGTTGCTTCATGCAGTGCTCATGAGAAAGTGGGGGTTGTCATCCATGTCCACTGTAAAGAAGTGTGCAAAAGGCTTGAATAACCTGGACAGTTTGTTAGCTCTGTGGATTTGAATCTTTGATATAAAGACATACATGCTGTATCAGTAAAGTGAAGGAGTATGTGCAGGTACAGATAGACTCTGACACCACACTGGTGGGCTGCTATTGACTATATACATCCTATGCTAATTCTTAAATATTTTACAGTAAAGACACTATGGACCAAGAACATATGTTTCTTTTCTGCAGCACTTTATGTACGAATTATTCAGCATAAGGTGCCAGAATGCCAATATGTTTAGCTTACTTTTGGCTTTTAACCACTGCTGTGATTAAAGATGTAACTGCAGCAGTGCTGTCACTTTGCACGTAGGTTTAGGTGTCTCAGAAAGGATGCAGCATTAGCCAAGAGTAAAGTAGCTGTGTACTTTGGCTGAGGATAATGCTAAAAGTCTTCATTTGCCAGCAGTTACCATGCTGGGTTTCTGAGTTTATTTTCCACCGACTGTGTGTGAGGGACTGGTGTGTGCAATGATGATTTTTAATGGCAGCTATCAGACATGCATATGGTGCTCAGCAGGAGACTATTCAGAACAACCAAGGAGAGAATTGATGCACTGATGACTGTAGTACGACAACTCTGTAGACAGTTTGGACCTCAACTGGTGCTCATTTTTGGAAGGAAAGCCTTTGTATCTGTTAATACATCAACTTTGCATCTGCCATTAGTGTGTCAAAATGAGGTAAGCCCAGTTGTACTGGGGTAACACCCTCAATCTCCTCTTAGGTGGGATTTTTGTAAGCGCTCCTCTTTTGTTTCAGCACAAAATGAAATAAAGAAATTGAAACCCCCGTGGGAAATGTTGAAGGGAGAGACAGACTGCAATTGTAATGGTCTTTCTTCATTCTGCACAAGAAGGATTTTGCTGGACGTATACATTTGAGGTTGGTTCTTAAATGTTCTGCTTAAGAAGTCACTAAGGACCAAAAACATATGTTTCTTTTCTGCAGTACCTTATGTATGAATTATTCAGCATAAGGTGCCAGAATGCCAATATGTTTAGCTTACTTCTGGTTTTTAGCCTTATGTTTTATGTTAAGCAGGTTGTTTAAACTCACCTGTTGAACTTGAAATAACTAAAAGCCTTTGTATAGTCTGGGCCAGGCAACAGTGAGCTCTTGTAGCTTCCAAATCTCCAGGCTGGGCCTTTGGTTATTGTATTTGTACCCACCTGCTTTAGGCTGACTTGGGTCTGCACCCAGCAGTTCCTTTCCATTTGCTGACATTTGTCTTTGGTTTACAAGCCTACTGGGGTATTTTGTGAGTGGTTTCAATGTGTATTAATGCCAGTAGGTACCTGAGACTGTCCTAAGCTGTCAAGAGCAATGTACCTGCTCTGAGTAGAGATTGCTTTGACTGGTTCTTTTTCATATGCACCACCCAGATGGTGTTGGAGCGAGCTCTATCCTTTAGAGAAATGAGGAATGTTTGTTTGTCCTTCTGTTGAGGAGAGACAAGGTTGGAGGCTCAAAGGATGTGTCCGTGGGCTGTCTTTTCCTGATTTACCTCAGGGCTTAGCAGAAATGTGTCCCTGGAGCTGCATTGGACTTGTGCTGTTACAAATTAAAAGTAACAAAAGAGAATGTACAGAACAGACTACCAAAGGATCATATTTACCCTTGCTCTGGGACCAAAAATGAGGTTTATTCACTGCTAAGTCTCACCTAACCTTTGAAAATACAGCCTACACAGTGCAATCATCACCTTTGGTGGCTTAAAGACTCTGACGACTCCTGATTCATTTAGACAAGACAGAAGTGATGTCTTATGGACACAAGAAGTCCTGGAAAGGCCATAGTTCAACCAAAATTTCTTTCTTCAAGGATATGCCCTCAAAAGCTAAAGCTGTTCTTCTTCTGTTCTCAGCAAATTCTCATCTGCATCCAACACTGAATTCAAACTGCAGTAGTTCAGGTCATCACACGAGCATCTATCTCTGAGGAATGATTACAGATGATGAGTTATTACCTTTAAATAAGGGGTAATTAATGCTTCCCACTCCGACTTTAATGAAAGGATTTCCTTATGGGGAGGGGGAACACACAAGGAATATATTGTATCAGTAATGCCCCTTTGGGAGTTATTGGCACAAAGTCTACGGTTAATAATTTGGAGGAGCAAATAAACGTGGGCAACTTATGATATATGTATGGAAAAAGAGGTGTCAAATTATTCATTATGAATTATTCTGCTAGTTCTAATAATGACCCAGCTGTTGAGGAGGAAAAGAAAGCCAGATCTGTCAGTGCAGACAGGCTCTTTTGCAGTAATTCTATCCTTTTCAAATGGAAAAATATAAACTTCCTCTGAGAACAGACAATTAGATAAGACAAAAAGAATGGGATCCCTGCTCCAAATCAATTTTTTTTTACCTTAATGTACACTAATGGATAATAAAAATGGTTGATTAACGAACAACCGGCACAGCAACCAGCTGAAAAAACACATTTTGGCAGCCAGCACTTGCAAAATCCATAGGTTAAAGACAAATCCAACCTCTGTCACTGCCCTCAACATGGTCAGGTGCCCTTACCCAGCTAGGAGTGATTTCATGAGGAAAGGCTGGACTCTGTGTATGTATCATACATATGTGTATGTGTGTAGGTATGCACACATTGCCAGCTATATCTGTAGGTAAATTTTGGGATACTGATTAGTTGCAATACCTGAAGAACTTTGATTGAACAGCAAACCAGTGTCTGGCGACAATCTGGAACTTGAGAGAGGTCAGTCCCAAGGCACATCCCTGAGCTGCCATCTGACTGTAGACAGGTTCTTGCTCCCTCCTTGGGCTTTTTCTCTTCTTCTCCTCAAAAGTGGTGGTGAAACATCTCCCATTAGCAGTTACAAGCTGCTCTTCTACCTTTTTGACAAGATGCTTTTCTCCTGAGAGGATGATGCAATTAACACCTCAATGCCTTTTGTGAGGGATGATGTCTTGAGCCACCAAAGCTGAAAGGGAACAGTCTCTAAACCCTCCTGCATTTGGTAACTTAGTCCCAAACTCTCTCAAGGCACTGAAGGACATTCTGCTCAGGTTCTCTAACTCTGAAGACTCAGTTAGGACATGCGAAGACACATAGTTAGGATAGCCTGAGCCAAAGTAGTTAATCTGAAACTATGTGAGTCAAAAGAAAGTAATAGCAAGATTTTTGTGGGGCTTTGTCATGTTGGAATATATTGCCTTTAAATATGGGGGTGTGTGGGAAAATATATCTCTGCTATGTGATGCTTGGTCAGGTTTAACACTCTCATGTCAAAGGGTCAGAAAACACTAATACTCCTTTTACTGATGAACCCTTTTCTAAAATATTAATAAACTCACCTGACAGCCTGTGTGTCATCCCTGCTTTGTGTCTTGCACACTGTGCTCACGTCTGATTAAAACGTGAGCTGTCCAGGGCAGGACCCGTGCGTTCAGTGCTGGCTTGCTTACTGGTGCTATTATAAATAATTAAGATAATTATCCAATACGTTTATGACAACTGACTGCTTTGGGTCAGCTTCTCTGAGGGCTCGTGTCATCAATGAAAATTCTGCAAATGGAGGGGTTTGCAGACTCCAGCGCCAAAGATGGATTACCTGGAAGCTTTCAGGGCTATAAACAGTGCACTTTCCATTTGCCTCTCCATCCTGTATGGAAATGATCAGCAACTGTAATTTTCTAGTGCGAGTAAATGGGTGAGAGACGTCAACAGCATGAGTGAGACAGAGGCACTGTTTTTTGCCATGCCAAATCCCAGAATATTAAGAGTTTGCCAAAGGCGTTTCAGAGATAGGTTTCCTATCTTCATCAATAATTTAAGACATTCCCAAGATTCCTCTGTGGAGCTCAGAATAAGGCACAGATGTCAGAAGGCAGAGTGACTCCCAATTAGTCAGGTAGAGTGCTTTCTTGTTGACTCAGCCAGGGCAAGGGTAGCAATAAAACCCAGGCTTGAGTCCTTATAGATTCGTTAATAGTTTTCTTCTTTAAATCTGTGGTAATTTGTAAGAGATGAGTGGGCAGTCCAGTCCCTAATTCACCGGGGTGCTCATTAGTGCCGTGGAAAAACACACAGGAGGTTCTGTAAGTTGGCAGATGGAGTTGCTAACGGGAGATGGGCTGGAGAATCAGCACCACGTTGTACGTGAGCAAGACCCAGGAAGAGGTGGCAGCTTTTAAAAGCTGCTGGGAACCGTGGTGTGACTTGGGGGCCTTATCAGCTAAGGAGAGTTTGCAGTGCTGCCTTCTAAACTGGGACTTGGTCTTTGAAAGCATTGCCATTACTGCATGGAGTTTTGAGGAAGTGGTGATGTTTTGCCCTTGCACGTGTGGGTCCTATTAGAGCACTTTGGTGTCATGCAGAAAATTGCTTGTGGGCCCCTAAAACTGGGTCAAATGAGTGAGTTGCCCTGAATCAGCCAATTTGCAGCACCTCTCTGGCTGCATCTATCTGGATATGTCATAAAACTCTTGAGTGTCCTATCTCAAGCATGCTAAACGTGTTTATTTACCACGCAGCTTATTGTGCACTAAACTCATCCACATGGCAGGCAATTTTCTCATGCTTAGGCCACTCTTTGACCCAGCTGCCATGGAGAGGGCTATATTAAGTCCAGCTGATCAGGGCTGTCTCCACAGCAGAACAGGAAATTAGTCTCTATAGCTATGTGACTCTGTCAGCTTTTTTACGCATTTCACACAACTAATTTCCTATAATGTGCAGCTTTTCCTGCTTCTTTTTTCTCTTTCTTCCTGGTGTGAGTAACATTATTTTGATATTGCATTCCCTGATGTGGCTTTCAGATCTTAAGCGTGACTCTAATTATGTATTATTATTTTTTATTTTTTTTTTAAATTTTCTCCTGACACTGCTTACTGCACCTGTTTATGCCTTAGTGTTTTTAACTGCATGTGATTCCATCCAGAACATGCTGGTTCCTTGCACTTGGTTTGGAATTGTGTTTTGCTGCACGTTTCTACCTTTAATCACAGCCTTTCAGTGCTTGGCTGGCCCAGTGGCAGCGCTTGACTGAATCTTTCCTCCTTTGAAAAAACATGGATTTTTCAAAGCTGTCCCTTGTACTGTGGAGATCAGCTTTTTAAATAGCTGGTTACTAATAAAAATGTGCCTTGAAGGTAGAAGTTTTGGAGATTAAGAAGCTCTGGAAAACTGCAGGTGAAGAGAGAATGAAGGGAATGGGGTTGCAGTGAAATGGGATTTGTTTCCCCCCATAAGCTCATGTTCCAGCACTGACTTCAGTCTTCATACAGAGTTGCAGATGTTGTTGCTCAGGCCCCAAGTGTTGCCTTCTTATTTTATCTATCTAAAATCAGGAATCTCATTCCAAGAGGAACAGATCTTCAGCTCTGCGAGTCAGATTTTCAAGGAGCGGGGTGTTATTACCAAGTGATGACAGTGTCTCACATATGGCTTGAGTTGTCTCTGTAGGCAAAGCCACTCTGTGCATGCTCCCATCTCATGGCAAATGCAACATAGTTCATCTATCTGAGAGTAAAACTCCAGATATTTGATGCTCCAGGTCTTGTCACTGTTTTTGTTAACGTGACAGAATTTAGTCAACTGAAAACATGGTTTGACATTCAATCCCTTTGTCCTGCATCCTTAAACTCCTGTGAAAGCATGTGATCCTTGGCAGGACCAAATTCCCAAGAAAATTACACTGCTTTGGGTCTAAGGCAACTCCTCTAAACTGCAAGGATTTTGTTGCTACCCTTCCCTGCTGTAGAGTGCCACCATGGCGGTGCTTTATGCCTTGGATTTTACTGATCAGGTGGCTGGAGAGCTGGTAATATGCCACTGGGCCAGTGCCTTAATGCAGGAATTACTGGAAGCAGCAGTCTTGGAGTGGTTTTTATGAGGATAACAAGGCTTTTGCAGACATAAAAAGCAGGAGAAATGCTTATTAGTTATGGGGAAGGTGAAAGGCTTAGAAAACTGATTAGTGTAGCAGTGTGGTCAGATTGAAATGAAAGCTCAGTGGCATAATCGTTAATTGGGTGCTTACTTACCTACTAATTTGAGCTTGGATGTCAGCAGTACTGCACTTCATCTCAAACCAGAGGTCAGGCTTTAATGCTACATCATAAATTACGTAAAGGCACAACACTAACAATTAGATAATTATGGAGACCCATGCTGTTGCAATTTAACTGGGCAAGTTCAGGGCAATCATGACAGGAATAGTGCTTAACCCTGAATCTGCTGCCTCTCTTTCAACCTGACAGCCAAATATATGTGGCCAAGGAGGGACCCAGCTGTCTGGCAGCCCACAGGTTAAAAGCATCTTCCCCTATTAGTCAGATTCATCAGATGGCCAGGGCAAACTCTGAGGCAATATTGCAAAAACATTAATTATGGTTCAGAAAGAAAAGCCTGAGTTTCAATCTGCAGGAGATTCTGGGCAGGGCACAGCAGTCAGAACAGTTTTTGTGTTCAAGGCACTGTTGTGGTTTTTTACTTGTTTCTAAGCCAAGCTTGTGTATGTGTTTGATTTATTTACTTTGCTTAAATAAGCCACCAAGCCAAAAAGGAGGTTATCTATGGGGATCTCTTTCCCTACACCCGTGCTGCACAGCACAGACCCGTCACACCTCCCATTTCCAGTACTGGACTCATTCCACTGCCCAGAGCTTGTATCTGCCCAGCTGGCAGTGCTGCTCTCTGGGGCACACATAGCACTGTAGAGCAGAGACAAGGCCACTGCAGAGGGTGGTTTGTCCCCAGCCGTGCTCCTGCTGTGACCCTGCTGGAAGGCACGTGGCCCACCTGCAGCCTCCAGTGGTCCTTGCCTGTCAGTCACAAGCACATTCCAGCATGGATCCTCTTGATGCCCATGATGGCTGTAAAGGGGAGAGAGTTCAATCAGTGCTGGACATCTGAAAATTCAATCCACAGAAGAGAGATTGAAGATCAGGGTGGAAAACATCAGTTGGGTGGATTGAAAAGTGATTGACAGTGGGATGAAATTAATAACGTGCAGGTCTTGAGTTGTTTGGCCGTGTGGTTTTAGACATAAAGCAGCACACCCTCATTGAGAAATATGTAATGAACAGTGATTGCTGTGGGGTCTTAGAAGCCCACAGGCTTTATTGGATTTAGGCCTAGGGCTTTTTTTAGTGCTGGTTTTTTACTTTTGTTCCTGATCCTTTTAGCAATCAGGTAAATCGCTCACACCGTGATATGTTATTACCTCTGTAAACACTGGGGTTTTATCTGTGCTTGGCTGGGGCTGAGTAAACTCTGTGCACAAAAAAATTAGAGCTGCCCACTGCTGGCATTTTGGCACTGTTTTCCTTATTCATCATCAGCAAAAAAAGTCTTTTGAGGAAGTATCTCCTATTGGTAGTAGGTAAAATTCCTTCAGGTACTAAGTTTGTTTTAAAAGTGCTGGGAAACCCTTAGCTGTGGCACATTGCTTTGAAAAATAATCTTATAACCTTTATATATGTGCTGCAACATAGCATGGTCAAGTAATGACACATCTGGTTACCTATTATTAAGGGTTGAGTTATGGTATGCTTTTTGTTTTAATTAGTCCACGATAAACAAAAACTCAGGGGCTGTTCTGCTCTGGTAGTTCTCATTTTTCCTGCAGCCTTCCCTGCCCTTATGGGTTTATTAGTGTAGAAAAAGTGGCATGTTGTAGTTGCAATGTCTAGACTGCTGTGGTAGACCAAGCAGGAGCCTTGGCCTGGACCAAATGTCCATCTGCAGTGCTGGGGGCTCTGGGTAGGTCAATGTGATATTTAATTTGGTAGCTAGAGGCTATGCCTATGCCCAAATTCCCTACCAGCCCTTCAGGGCAGGCTGTATGGGCCAGGTTATCCCCTTTTGGGGTGCTCTACAAGGCATGGGGAGAGGAGATGGACCTATTAGCTCATGCTGCTTGAGAACTGGATTTTTTGCAATTCTTTTTTCCCCTATTGATGCTCTTTAAGGGGGAAGACAAAGCTAAATTTTACTATGGCTGGGCTACCCTTGGCTGTGTGGGGCTGAGAGCTGCATGCAGGCATTACTGGGCTCAGTCCTGCAGTGACCAGGAGGGGTTATCTGGCCTTTATAAAGCCTTTATAAGGAAAAGACTCAGAGTAGGGGAACCAGAGCTCCCTCCAAGCAGTAAAATCAATCCCATTCTTTGGCTGCCCTGGGGAGAGCCAGGCCAGCGGGTGTTGGGAATGGCCATGACACACAGGGTCATGCTAGGTCTGGATCCAGGTCTTAAAAAGCCTTTAATGGGTTGGAAATGATCTTCAGTGCAGGGGACATGCAGGAGTAGCCTTGCAGGCATGTTGACAGTTTTGCCCTCCTAATAAACGTGACACTGCTCTCCTGCAGCATTCGAGGGTATTTATTGCTGTACATCATGGCATGAATCCTTTTCCAAAGGGGCTGGTGCCTTGGGTCTGTGACAATCTGATCAGTGCTGTAAACCATGACATAAAAAGACCAGCAATTCCTCCTGGCAGGCCTTACTAGCAAAAAAAAACCCCATTTTATAAATAAACCCTCTTACAGGAATTGCAAAAGAAAACTCTGTCCTTTGGGTGGTGCAGACCCAAAGGAGCTGCTGTATCTACACATGCAGCTCCTGTGCAGATCCATCAGCTGTTGTTCATAGCTGGAGCTTGCCCAGAATAGAGACAAACCTCTGCCAACCCTGGACATTTCACTGCAACGCTTGGTCTCTCTCTGAAAGCTGTAGCTGCTGGATGGAAGAGAAGGAACTAGAGTTGCAGCTTCTGCTTTTAAAAGCACAGGTTTCTAGAGCTGAGAAGGAGAGCTGAGCAGCATAAAGCAAGTGTGCCCTCAAGGTTCAGAAAGCAGAAGGTGAATGAAAGGCACCTGCAGTGATTTCTTTTAGAAGCATCACTTGATGTTTCACCTTTTCATGTGGCTTGCTGACACCAGTGTCAGGGCTTCTGCCTCCCTGGGACTGGTGCCAGCATTCACAGGGCAAAGAGCAGAGGCTGGTGCTGCGGTTTGCTCGCCTGGGCAAGATCCCAGGCAAAGGTGACAGGGAAATGCTGTGCCTGAAGCAGATCAAATGTTTGCACTGTGGGTTAAAAACACAGCTTTGATGAAGCACTTAATTCTCATGGATCTTGGTGCACCATAGCACTGGTACCCATTCATGGGGTTGATCTGTAGTGGTCATTAAAAATCCTGGCCATGCTTTAACTATATCCCTTTTCTCTCCCTTCCTCACAAAACAGAAAATATCCATTAAGTAAAACGTTCATCAGTCTGTCTGTCTTCAAAGCCATGGACCACTCCCACTGTAGTGTCCTGAGTACTGACTACCATTAGATTTATTGCTAGTGGCTTGGGAATTGGGTTGAACTGAAGAATATCTGAACTGTACAGCTGGCCAAGCAAATTGTGTAATCCTTGCACACCAGGAGCAAAACTACAGCTCCAGTTTGCTCAATAGCTGCACAGACCTCAAAGCTGTGGCTTGTTCCTTGCTCATCCCCAATCTCTCTGGGTTCCACTTCGGCATCGATAGTGCAGGAGATCACCAGCTCTCTGGGAGTTCAGCAGCCCCTGCACACAAAGGAAGGGCAGGAATATTGACAGCTTTACTGTGAAGGTTTTTGCTTGCATCAGTGGTTTGTTATTCACAAGGCTCTGATATAAAGTGAAGACCATTTGGGATCCACTCTCTGGAGAGAAGTTACATCTCCGCAGGTCTCTGGAGCCTGGTGTTTCAGAATAAGGTCACTGAGTGAATGGTGATATTACTGGATAGTTGGACTTCTCTGTCACTGGGGAGGATTTATGTGAGGTGGGAAAATCCTGGTGAGAGCTGCAGGTGATCTGGGTAAACCCAGGGGCATCAGACAAATGTTTAAACTCCTCTTGCACAGACAAGGTGATTCCAGCCAGTGTAAGCTTATTCACTCTCCTCCTGTGCCAGGAAGTCGTGCCCTTCCCTGAATATTGGAGAGACAGTCAGGCCAAAACCTGAATCTTGTCTTCTACTGCTTGAAAGGGCCAGGGTCTGATTTTCACCCAGCCTGGCTGTGCCCCATGTGCTCTACCTTACAGGCTGTGCCAAAACTCAACTTTTCTCTGCTCCCAGTGGCAGTGCATTTCCTGCCCTGTGCTGTGACCTCTCTGTCCCATGCCAGATTTCACCTCTGCACAATACTGGGGCTGGGGACTGCACTCCAGAGGGATCCTGCATGCCAAAGAGCCTTGACAGAGACTGCAGTAGCTGTGTCCCTTTGTCACAAGCCCTCCTACAGTAAAGGGCCAGTTCCTGTGACTCTGCAAAGCCTCATGTATCTCTCAGAAGTGTCAGTGTGCTGGTCTAACTTACTTACACGCGGACTTGGTATTTTAGAACAATTTTGTGCTTGACATAAAGCTCTGTTTGATCTGGATGCTTTATCACTCTTTGGATGTCTGTTTACAACCAAATCCAAAACTTTGACTGCCTTTGCCTTCAAAAAGCTGAAAATGTTTTGTGCAGAACTAAATTCTGTTTCATGCATAGCACTGCAACTAGTATGTGACTTACATGTGCATTGATTTTTCAAGTGAGTTTCCAGTGAGCAAATCCCAACACACTGCCACCTAGACCCCCCAACAACATGTACAGGTGCAATGCTGCATGCATTGAAATCCAAGTTGTCTTTAGGAAACTTGGCACTGGGAAGTTTTTCTGTGGTTGCAATCAGCAACAGCAGTGCTGCTGCCAGCAGTGCTACTGCTCCATCTGTGAGAGGGAGTGGGGAATTTAAACTGGGCTGTGGTGGCAGCCAGTGGTGCCCAACTGCAGTAACTGTGTGGCCCGAGAGAACAAATTCTCTATGTGGCTGGTACAGCTGCTTCTGAATCTCCTGACTAGTCTGGCCAGGCTGGAGCTGGAAGTCCAGCAGCAGCATCTGGGGCTTGAATTCACTTCTTAGTGGTAAAAAAAACTTAATAATTCCTATTGCATTAATGTTTCTTTTTGCTACAAATGGCAAAACAATTCAGCAAACAGAATCTTTACAGCTGAGGCATTGAGAAACAAGGGAAAGAAAATGTCAATGCAAGTTAAAGCAAATTTAATAAAGGAAATAAAAACAATATACTGACACTGAAATATAATCTTAACGCTCTGACTGCAACTAAGTGAAGCCAGGAAATTCTCAGCTAAGTGTTCCCTCAGCCCTCTTAAATCAGCCCGGTTTGCTTAGGCATTGTTGCACATAAGCGGCTTTATGAGCCGGCCCCAAAACTCTGGGTGATAATATGAGCACTAAGAAGATATTTATTTCGTCAGCTGTGTGTTTGGATGGATCTGTGATGGATGAATTAGCAGTGACTCTGCAAAGCATCAAAAAATCAGCTGGACTGTGAGTCTGTTCTCACACAGGTCGCAGATTCAAGGTCACTGTGCTCCGGGAAAAGTGCAGTCCGTAAGGTGGGACTGAGGGCACCACAGTGTTACTGAGGCCCCTTTGTAGATACCCTAATGCTGCTTTTCACAGACACTGGAGGACTGATCTGCACAGGATCCATACCTTAAAGAACCTTCCCTTGCCAGGTGAGGGGCTGAGGTCCTGTGGTTTACCAGCAGTCTCAGAAGGTGTGTGTGGCAGTGCCAAGGCTTGAGTGTCCACTCAGTGCCTCCACTTGGTGTTTTAGTCCCACTCATGGACTGGTAAAAATTCAAAGGCTCAAAACTTGGGGGATCTGAACAGGTGCACTGTAATTTAGTGGATTTAAATAGAGAGGGAGCTCACTCTGGGTTGGGATTTGGTTTTGAGAACTGGAGGTCTCCAGAACCAGAATTTCCTGGAGTCCTGCTTGAATTGGAGACTTAGGATGAGGGCTGGGCCAGGATGGAGCTGCTGCACATGTCTGCTTTGGAGAGGATGTTGGGATGGGTGATGAGTATTTTGGGAAGCATGGTTTACTCAGTAGCAACCTCTTTTCCCTAAAAAAAAATTCTCAAAGAAAATGTTGGCCTTGAAAAAGGAGATAAAGAGTGCCACTCACATCTTTTCTCCGTCTTTCACCAGAAATCTGACCCTTAAAATATATTTGGAGTTCTGATCCTTCATTTCTGTACAATAAAAATGCCTTTCTCACACGAGTAATCCTGTGAAAGCCTCAGAGCCATTAGGTCTGCAGGTCTTCTGAGTGAGATAATACAAGCAATAGTTTGTGCCAAGTGCTTGTGTTTTTGTTCCCCCACCTCGAAGCAGTCACATCAACCAAATTTGAGCTTCCTGATACTGTTTGCAGTTGAATAAGAAAACACTGCTATCAGCCAAATATATGCCTTGGCTTTTCTTCTCGCTTATATTCAGAAAATGCACCTAATATTTCACTTTTAGAAGGAAAACCAGATTTCTTGCCCAGATTTGCCTTGTTGCTGGATTCCAAGTCCAAGAAGCTTTGACCTGCCTTGCCTCTCGAGTTCTCATTGCTAGTCCTGACCATCTCTTTATTGAAGAGCCTTCACAGTCCATATCCATCCTGCTTATCACTCTTACTCAGTATTGACAAATCTGTGCCCACTTCTGACAGGCCACAACTAATTGATTTTCCACCAGCCAAGTTTTCTAGCAAAGACTTTTGCAGTATCTGGCCTTCGGAGTTCCCCCTGGGCTCAGGGAAAGGGAGGGAATATCTTCAAAAGTATGTATTTTTGTAACATTTAATTTCTGCTTCCTCTCTTGCTTTCCCCCTAAAATCCTGTCACAGCCAGAGGGGCAGGGACAGGGCACCCATCAAGAATTCTTCATTGCTTTTGCTTTTCTATCCTTGTTTTTTCCTGCCTCTCCACGTGTTGTTTCTGTTTCTCATACTCGGGCTGTGAGATCTGTGGGACTGGGGCTGACATTTCCTCCAGCCCCCAGAACACTGAGATCTTAATCTGTGCTTAGAACTCCCAGAATCTGTGGCAGTACAAGCATTAAATGGTCTCTTCTGCTTGCGTGCAGGAAAATCCAGTAAACCCATCTGGATATAGCTCAGTCCTGCTTTTTAATTCCTCGCTGGTGGCCCACACTGTCCGTGAGTGCTTTGGGAAGGCTCCGAGTGCTGCTCCTGCTGATCTTCCACATGACCAGTGCTGTGCTGAGGGCTTGGCTGCCCTGCTGGGAGGGTTAGATGCAAAAATAAATAGCAGCACCTTTCCCATTTCCTGCAGTCTGAGGGTAGGAAGCTCTTTTCTTTCCTAAAATCACTGTAGTGATTCAGAGCCTGAGTTCTTTTAGCTTTTCTCTTCCCATGACTACAGGACTACAGGGCTGGGCCAAATCACAGCATAGCCCGAGCCGTCAGTCATTTTAATAATTATTATTAACCCCCCACTGATGCTTTTCCACATGAAAGCAAAAGGCTCTTTGGCACTTTTCTTACTTTCCTTTAAAAGATGGAAGGTGGAATAACAAAGTTCTTAATTAGCTGAGCTGGTGTTGGAAAGCTCAGTGTCAAATTTCCAGGTCAGTGTTTGATGGAGGAATGATAGGGGGAAGTGATGCATCGACATTGATTAAAGAGCAGTGATGAAGCAAGATAAAATTGACATTTAATTCTTCCCAGCTAAAGAAATGTGACTGACAATACTTAAAGGTGAACAGTCTTATTTCTTGATCAACAATGCAAACCTGTAAAAACTTCTGTCACAGCAGTCTTTTCTTAATTACCAACATCTAATTAGCCCCAAATCACTGTAGCGCACTGATTACAATGAAAGGTGCCTGCCACTCTTTCTATTTTGGGTATAGCTGAGAAGGGCAAAGGATGTGAAATTAACTGGCACTTCCAATTGCTTCATCTGGAGACCTTGCAAAGAGTCCTCAGCTTGTCTCTCTCTCTTCTTCATTCCTCACTCAAACAGAATAGTAATCCCAGATGAGTATTTTTTCTTGGCTGCTGACTGGGAACAGCAAGCTGGAAGCACCAGGAACCCCCAGGAGGGGTGTGAGGACACTGCAAAAAGCCAAGCTACTGCCTTCCCTGCTGTTAATAATGGGGAGGAATTAATATTTCATAGGACTAAAATTGTTATTGTTGTGGATTTGTTTGGTTGGGGGGGTTTTTTTGGTTGTTTTGTTAATGTAGTGCACTTTCAAGCTTCTTTAAATTAGCAATTTAAGATTTCCTCACTTTAGTAGGAAACCTCCTTTCTTCAAGCTGGCAAAAGGCTTTGGGTGATCATTCCCCATCCCTTAGCTTTTTTTCCCTCGAAAGAAACAAAGAAATAACAAACATATCCCCCCCCAGCACTGGATGGCAGCGATAGGACGTTCGTGTTGCACACAAGAGGTTGGGGTGCTAAGGCTCGAAGGAGCAGTTAATGCTCATTTTTGAGCCTGAGTGAGTGGAAATGTTGCTTGTTGCTCCGAGGTGATGGAGACAGGAGGCAAGATCGCAGAGAAGTAGCATCCTTTTATCAGTAGATGGTAGTATAACAACATGGAAGGAGTGTGGTTGCTCCGAGGTTGTCCCAAGATCCAAGCTGTTCTACTTGAATGTGAACTGAAAAACAAGACAAAGAGAGGCAGAAGATAAGTTCAGACTCCTGTTATGTTCTACTTTTTCACCAAATAGTAGTTTACAGTGGAGGGAATGAATGTATGTTTTTGTTCATGATTTATGGATGGTTTATCTGGAGCAGTGTGAATAATTGATTATTTTTGTTCTCTGGCAGTGCAAAAAAAATTAAAATTAATATATTTTTGAAGCAAAATTAGAAAAAGTTAGGGAATCAAATAGTAGAAGGGAAGGAGCAGACTCTTTTGTGTCAAAATAAATGTTTTATTTTTCTCTAAAACAACTGTTTTGTTCTATAAATGCTTTGCTTTGAAGGATGGTTTGAATCATTTAACATAAAAGAAATTGCCAAGCGAAACAGTTGTAGTTCAGTTCTGGCTTGTACATATCAAAATAATGGGTTTTAAACATTATTTCCTTTCCTATCTCTAAGGCAAAGAATTTGGGGAAACTGGGACAAACTTCCCAGAAGATGGTGCTGCCAAAACTGAAATTATTACGAGGATGTTTCAACCAAGGCAGACTCTTGGTTTGGTCATGAATTTCCTGCTATGAAAATACAAATAAACCAGAATGAACCTGCAGAGGGGCCTCATCCCTCTGTAAGCTCACATTTGCAAAGCCTTTTAGTTGGTTTTGTTTTTTTTTTCCTTTTAATTAAAAGCAGACTTTTCCTGTATGTGAGCTCAGGGATCCCAGGGGCCGGATTCACAATGTAAATGCACTTAGGCTAAAGAGATCCATATTGATTTGTACCAGCAGAGGATCTGGCCCAGTAGGAGGAAACTCTGCTTTTCAGGGTAGTATTGAATTTATGTGTGTTGAAATCTGTGCTTTGGAATTAAAATCAAGGATTTGATAGCAAAAAAGCAAACGAGAAAAGAAGGGATTTGTAGAGATGTGGCATCCACTGTTTTCACTCTCCATGTCGTCTTGTTAGCAAAAGTGCCGGTGTAGGGGTGAAACTGATGAAGCTAAAGGGCTTTTTGGTTACAACTGGATTCTAATCCAAACCCTAATCTTTGTATTTGCTAATGGTTGGCAAATGACAAGTCTGGGAGGGGAAAGAATCCTTGAGAATTTTAGATTTGAAGCACATTCTGGCTGTAGCTCGTTGAAGAGCGATGCTGTTTTTCTTCGCCAACATTTTTTTTCTCCCTCTCAAAGTCTTTACTGCTGAAAATACATTAGAAATATCTATTTTTAAGTCCAATAAATGTACCTACGAATTAAAAGCAGTGCTACAATGTGAATGTATGAACGAATAATAGAAGAACACCACTAATAGTGTTACCACAAGAAGGAAGGTCTTGTTATCAGAAGGCTGAGGTGTGAGTTCCCACCTTGTTTTCTTGCACACTTTTGCAGTTTAAAGCAGGGTTAGGATCTTTGTGGCTGAAGTGTCATCTGAGATCAGAGGTCACACGAGAAGAAGAGCCAGAATAGTTTGTTTCCTCAGCACATTGTGGGTCTGGGTGGCCACCTCAGGCCTGGGGTCCCTGCTGGGTGCTGGCACGGGGAGTGTGACCTTCTGGGAAGGGCTGAGAATTTGTTGTTCTATTAAAACTGCAAATTAATTACAGTTTTTGCAGTGGGGCCTGTAATTTCAGGACAGGTGAGGCCCTTTGCCATAATGCCCAGGGCTGAGGATGCTGTGGCCAAAAGGGGAACGGGGAGGTCTTGTTGGTTCTCTAATGGTGGCTCTTTGTGGGGAGCTTGGACCTCCAGCCTCAGCACTGTCCCTTTGGAGCTGTGGCTGCTTTCACAGACAGGCTTACAGTAGGATTTTACTTTGTTTTGTATTACAGAGTGGTTTGGGTGGGAAGAGACCTTAAACATTTGGTGAACATCCCTGTAACATGGCTAATTCTGCTGTTGGACATGTGATAGGTCAATGTGTAACAAGAAATGGTTCTTCATCCTCAGTTTCTTTGGGGGTTGAGTTCGTTGTGTGTATGTGGGCTACATATATGGAGCATGTGGAAAGGGAAAAGGACACAGGAGGGTGTTTTAGGAGCCTGGTACGTGCAGTGCTTTATGGGGACACTCAGGCTGTGTAAGATATAGAGTAACAGCACAACTCACCCTGCCAATGCATCCCAGCTGTGCCACGGGAAAAGCTGTGACAGGAAGCTTTCTTGTCATGTATTTCCATCTAAAAGCATAGTACACAGGTCAGGGGTTTGCTGCACTGTTTGAACAAGTGCTCTGGTAACTATTAGGTTAATAACTTGCTGAATTAATTGTCTTTATATCTTAAATTTTATAAAAGAAAGTCTCTTAAAAGCTATCTGGGTAAACCAAAAGCATTACAGACTGGCTGGCCACGGTCAAGCTAACCCAGCTTAGAGAAGAATGGCTGTAAATTTGTGATACCGTGTGTTGATACCCCAAGCACAGCCTCGTGTGGATCGAGGTGTGTGATGTACCTAAAGAAGAGCCCCAAGAGATGGATGAGGTTTATGTCCATGTGGGATGGTTTTTGTCTCTCTGGGTGGAGAGATGAACCCTGTGCAGAAAGAATGGTGCAACTAAAGGAAAAGACTCAGTAATTTTGCATGACTTTAACTGAAGTGCTACCATGCCTGAGTGCCCACTGTTTATATCCAGTGCTAGAAGGCCAACTGCACAAACGTGGAACATCTTGTGCTGATGTGCTGAATCCTGCTTGGCAGGAACCTCCCTGTTCCTTTCCTAAGAGTGAACATGTGTGTGTGCACATCTGGGAATGACAAACACAGCTTGGCCAACCTGGGTTATGAAACCACAGCCTGGCAGAAAGCCCAGTGAGCCTCCTACTTGCAGGAGCTCAGGTGAAGGAAGTGCCATAAATCCTGCATCCCATGCAGGTAGGGAGCCTTCAGATGGCAGGATGGCTAAAACCATTCAGTTCTGATGTCTTAATCATCTTTCAGTGAAACAAACTGTGTAGTCCTGTGAAAGATGAGCTTTCCCCCAAGGAATAGATGACAGGTATGTGGGCACTTCTGGCTATGCCAGACAGGAGAGGAGCCAAGCTTCATGTCTGAGGCTGGAGGAGGTGTCTTATAATGGCACATGGGGGCTTGCTCATCTCCAGGGAAGGTGGGCTTTGTGCACAAAGTGCCAGGGCATGAGCAGGGCAGCAACACTGTGATGGAAATATATAAAAATGCAGTTCCCAGCAGGGTTGGATGGGTACAGAGGACCTTCTGAGGCTTTAATGCCTCTGTGAGCTTGTCTGCATGGAACAGGTTGAGAGCAGTGGGATTTCCTCAGCAGGTGGACTCTGTGCTGAGATATTTAAGCCTTAAAGTCAGCTTGTTGGTTAATTTAGCAGAAGTTAGTCTTGGAGTGCTTTGGAGACAGGTGAGCAGAAGTTCAGGCTTTTACAGCAGAGGGGTCAGCAAGGATGAACCCAATAAAAAAGGACACTGTGGAGGACGGAGAGTACACGAGAGACGTGTGGACCCTCCATAATCTGTGTGAAGGAAGAGGAGATTGCCCTGGTCACAGCAGTCTCAGGTGTTACTCCACAGATCTGGGGAAAATAGCAGAAGAAAACACACCAGGAAGAAGAAAGTCTGAGGTGACTGATAGTTTTTGTTGAGCTGGATTATTTCTGTTTGCTGGAGTAAAGAGATGTCCATGTTGGGAAGAGGCCTGATGAGGTGGGACCCAGCTCTGGCAGCACGTTTGCCAGGGGAGGGAGAGAGGATCCCTGGTTTTTCATTTGTAGAGCTTCCAGAGTCAGAGATCTTGCAAAGAGAAACTCAACAAGGGTTTCCACTTCCTTCACTTCTGAGCTTGTCCCCACTAAGCAGTTTGTGCAGCTCTTCTGTTGCACTCTCTGGCTGCAGTAATAGAAAGGAGATCACCCAGGTGTATCCAGAGCCAAACTTTCATCTGCAAACGGCATCTTTGATACTGGGGTTGTAATTCACTTACACAGAGCGTAGGCAAAGCTGAGGAGTAGTTCAAATCCAGGGCAAAATTCCTGTCATGCAGGTGGATGCTGCAAAACAGGACTGGCCTGTGTGTGTGCTGTGTTCAGGAACAGAATGTCTGGGATGAAAGCACGTCAGAGGCTTCTCTACCTCACTGAGGGCTTGACTGAGAACATAAAACTCTGTGTAGACAGAAGTTGTTTAACATTGCTTTTAAAGACACTTGAATTAGTAGTTCTCATTGTGATTTTTCCAGCTGTTCATGTGTAAGTCACCTTTGGAGAGCTCTTTCTGTGCTCTCAAAATCAGGAGTTGTTTTGGCAAATTAGCTGTATTTAACTAAATATTTGTATTTACATCATAAAGGCTACAGATTTGCTATCTGATAATCATTGGAATGTAGACATGTGGCATGTTTGTGCAAAGTCTGATATTGGGTCTAATTTTCTACTGTTCTTGAATATTAGATGGTTTGGGTGGTATTTTAGCCTGACTCTGCTCAGAAAGGTAAGCAACCATTACTTGAGTGCTGTTCATCAATAACCTGTAACTGATTGCATTAATAACGAGATCAAGCATCACAAGACTTACCTTAATTCTCCTCCTCTCTGAAGTCATCTCTCCCCCTTATCGTGGCAGTCTGTAACTCCAGGGATGAGATCCTTTCCGTCTGGGGTGGGATTCCTCTTTCAGTGGCCACCTACAGCTTGAACAAGTCATAAACAATCCTCTTCTAGTCTTCTGAGAGAAAAAGGCACTTCTAAGGTGTGATTAATCTCATCCAAAAATAGACATTTAAAGGAAGGAGATGAATAGCATTCTAAGAGTTCTTATTTTGGTCCTGCAGACTCCTTCAGATGTAGCATTCACAACATCTAAATATAGACGTGATGAATTTGATCCTCGGTGTTGTTCTGTTAGATGTGATGTAAAGACTGTAGCAGTCAATGGAAATACTCTCATGTAGGTGTAGTTAGACACTGCATTGATCTCACTCCCGATCCCTTACTGTGCATTTTAATTTGAGCCAATACTGTCTCCTCTTTCAAGAGGTGGAGAGAAAACACAGTCAATTACACCATGAAAGCCACGGAGCTCTTTCAGTGATCCAGACTGACTGGGAAGTTACATTTGAAAGCATTCACCCATTCCATTAAAAAAATACTAGGGAGTGTGCATCCCTATGAAATAATGATGGGCAGAATAAACTGTCTGGAAGCATCTCGCCCACTCCATACCATTTAATCAAGAAGCAGTGAGTGGAACTGGCCTAACATTTACAAAGGGAGAACTGACACAATGCATATTTGAACACCATGAGAAATAGCATCACTGGGGACAGAGAGTAAGTTTAGTTAATAATGAATGGCACATCCTATAAAATACCATTACACAGTGTTCAAGGCCCAAGAATGATGACATAATTATTAGGAGACTGGGAGATTAAGATATAATTTAAAAAAACATGACAGGGGAGGGTGTAATTGGGGAGACAAAATACACAGGAAGTTTGTAATTTACATGTCAAAATACCTTTTTCATGTTTTGATTGGATTGGACGCCGCCTTTCCACTTCATTTATCTTGGCTTCAATTAGAGGCAGGAGAAATGACATCTCATGTTCATATTCTTGACACACACTGCTCATAGACACTTTCTAATTCTAACAGACAGTGAGGGGAAAAGGGAAACTCGATTCTGCCTCCGTCATGGACTTCTTAGTTAACCCCTAATTTGTTTCTAAATGAGGCTGTCACTGTGGTTCAAATGAATATGTGCTTAGGAATCGGGGTGTGTTTGGATATTAGCTTGTAGGCTGGGCTTTGTGTGTTGCATGGCTAGTTAGACCCAAAAGCTGCTTTTCTGTTGGAAAAGAAAACACAGAAAGCCAAGAACGTTTTACCCTCCAAAGAAGAACTTTCCTGTAGGAACAGTGCAGACTTTTTATCAGAACAGCCATATTCTCAGTGTGCTTGTAATCATACAGAGCCATCTCCGAAGCAGAGGATGTGAGTTGTGATTTTCCCCTTTGGCAGAATTTTTGCTCTTTTTATTTTCTGTCTGTCTCTTTTATCTGGTGTTGCCATGTGTTTCCCAGTGAGGTCTGAAGTCTGCTCCCATTTTTTGCAGGAGCTGTGCTCTGTTTTACGCCCATTCCCACCCAAACATGCACACTAGAAATGTCAAAGGTGTGTTTGAGATAAAGCCATATGTTTCATCAGTGCTGAAGTATCTGCTCACCTGAAGGCATGTACTGAAGTCTTTCCTCTCTTGGCAGCTGTAATTACCCTTTTAATTCTTCTTGTGCTTCATCTCAAAATCAGAGTTTCAGGTTTTTCCAAAGGCTGTTGGTTTTGGTTTCTTTTCCTTGGAGAGATTTGCACAGTATAAGATGTGGAAAGAGAGTAAAAGTTTTCCCCTCTGTGGGACTTTTGACCTCTAAAACTGGGGGCCCTTAAAGCATCCTGAAGTGTCCAGCTGCAATCAGAGGTACTCAAAATCATCAGTCACTTTTGAAATCATGGGAAGCAAGTTTCAGGCTTATCAGTAACTCTATTCATTGAATTTCCTTATAAAGCAAAATTGCTCCTGGAAATGCTAATCAGGAAATATCAGAGAAATAGGAGTCCTTGAGAGATCTCTGAGAGGGACTTTGACTCACCAGACAGAGAGAGATATCAGAGCAGCTGTATGAGGGAGGTCTCTGTGCATTCCCTGTGTGTCCTGAATTCTACCAGAAACCCCAGGAGTGACAGGAAACTGGATGAAGTGGGCAGTGCTGCTGTTGCTAATGCTATTACATTGTTGGTATTTAAGCCACCTGTAGCCATGCTGGGATCATTCACCACAAGGCTCCCTCCAGCACTGGCAGGAGCTCACCAGTCCTGTTAAATACAGGTGGGTCTGGCTTCAATTGCAAGGTAAAAAAAAGATAAACACTTCAGTAAAGGCTGTGAGATAAATAACTGGCTTAGGAAATACAGTTTGGGTCAGACCAATCACTCATCCAGCCTGGGTGTCTTAAACTGCCCCCAGAATCTGTTGTCCAGGGAGGGGATGTGGCTCCAGCCACCTTCTGCAGCCCTTTGCCTTCATGCACCTCCAGCATCTGTAATCATTGGATTAGGGATGTGAGAGGGTACCTTCCTGCCTATGCCTTTGCTGGACCTGTTGTGCATGAACTTCTCTAATCCCTTTAAACTCTGCAGATACTCTCGGCCTCCACAGCCTCCTGTGGCAGCAAGTTCCAGAAGTTCACTAAGAGTGTTGCTTCACACAGGTTTGCAAACTGCTTTTGAGCAGAGCAGCCCAACATGCACTGTGCAGGTTACTCACCACACCAAGAGGGGCTGCAGTGCATGTCTTTGGGGGAAAAGGCTATAAAGCTTTTAAATATGTAGCAGTTTGAGTAGAAATGTCCCACTCCTGTTCAATCTCCAGGATAATGCTGTCTGACTCTCCCAGCGTGTGTTTTTGTGTAATACAAACCATGCAGGTAGTCTGTAGGAAGTCAGTGGGACTGTGTGTAAAGTTCCTAAGGTACACATTTGCTACCTGAGGAGTTGTCCAACTTTTTCTGGTAGAATTGTGGCCCCAACATTGATTATGATGTCCCAGCTCCCTACTGAACAATGTATGTAATAAGAAATAATAGCACTAAACCCACCCTGAAGTAGGTCAGGCTGTCAGGCAGAATCTTGTGGTAGAGGGAGATGTTGCAGGAGTTGGGTTCCACTTTGGTGGGCTGTGGGTTTTACATGAACAGGATTCAGATCGTGCATGAACACACGAGTGGGTGAACACCAGGAACAGAGCTGCAGGAATAACTCGTGGAGTAGCCAAGGCACCAAGGCTGTTTTGAACTTGTGTTAGCCAAGCTGAACTCTGAACAACTTCACTCAGTCCTTTTAATAAAACCAAGATTGTGCATTTATGGAATGGAATATTTTTAGCTGTGCATGGGTTCAGTCTCTATTCAGTTTACAGTGTGCCCCTCTGAAGGTGTCTGGGCAGTAAAAAGACTTTCAGTACCTGTGCAGCTGCACAGATTTTACATATTGCCAACTGGTGTGATAATGTGCAATACCTGGAATCATCAGAGTTAAATATTGCAGCTTCATGAGTTATTCCCATGGACCCATCCCATTTCTGATCAACACTGACATAGACAGCAGCCTCTTTCAATGTGAGCACTTCCTGTGGTTGATTTTGGTTTCTCCTGTGCCTCTGATGATATTTGAGAGCTCAGCACAGCCTTACATTGGCTGTTCCAATAAGAATTACATAAAAGAGGAGATGGCTGGCAACAGACTATCCTGGGGGATGTAGAGTTTACTATGAAGGGGCTTCTGGCAGCAAAAGTTATTTTGCCACTGTGTTGCGTGACCCACTTTGAGCAGGGATAGATTGATCATCTGGAAAAAGCCCTGGAACTGCTAAAAGAAGGAACGTGCAGTGGAAATCTGTATGTCTTCATTTCAGTATTCGTCATGACAAGGACAAAATGGAAAACACAGGCCAAAGGCCTTAACTGAAGGCTGTGGTACCCCAAAGACTCAGCCTAGCACACACTGCATACATCATTAAGCTACTGGCAACAACACACTGAAGCCCTGCCCAAATTTCAATTCTTGCACTTCAAATAGTCTCAGCTCTCACCAGACAAATTAATATTTAATGCACAAGTGCACGCTGTAATATTCCCAACTGTGCAATCTAATATTAACAGCTATTTCATAAACCAACAAGGCCCATTCAATTGGTGACCATTTAAACTATAACATGCCATTAAACCATAAAAGCAGCCATGAAAACATGATTAAGATACATGTTTGTCGGTCCATCGCTAAAAACGGGAATGTAACAGTGTCAGTACAAAAAGTCAGTGTGTAGTTCCATCCAGGCTCTTCAGAATAAAGGGAGTCACAAAGCCAATTCCCTCTTAGAGTTGCAGTCTGGTTATTAGGGCAAAGCAGATCCTACCCAGAAGAATATATAGTTTTTAATGGCAATGAATGAGAATATGTGGCACCGTGTGGCTTTCAGGTACTTCTTTATGGTTGTGCCTCCAGAGCCCCCCTGTTCCTGTGCTGACTCTCCAAGGGCTGCAGAATTCATGGATATTTAACCAGGGAGGCAGTGAAGTGGGAAGGCCACTTCACCCCTGTCTTTAGGAAGCCAGTGGTGCTCTGTTTTGTCTGATTCTTCTTGTGTTCCCATTCTGAAAATATGCTGGTAAATTGGAGAGGATGCAGAAAAGAGATGCTGGGGAAAATGCTTTGCTACGAGATACTCTCAATCTTTTCAGCTCATCAAAAAGAAGATTGAGAGATGACTTGTCTTCAGTGTTAAGTGCCTCCACAGCAGGAAAACACTACTTTGTAAGAGGTTCTTTAATCTATCTGTGAAGTTATAACAAGAACCAGTGTTTGGATGCTGAAGTGAAATGACTCAGGCATGTGTTTATCTCAACAAGGGTAAATAAGCAGTGACAAGTTAATAGTAATAGTGCTGTTTTCCCCCTTGTCTCCATATCAAGACAAGAAGCTTTTCTGAAAAACATACTTATTCTTTGGTGTTTTCTTGTTAGGGATGGAAGTGTGTGCTATACAGGCCTAAGTAGTCCTCCTTTCTCTTCTTTTGTAGTCCAGGCTTTCAAGTGAGTAAGACCCAAGTCCACAAAAGAACGTGGAATTTGATATTGAAGGTACTGAAACACGTTTCAAGACTTTGACTTAAGCAATTAAACCCTCTTTTAAATATCATTAAGCAAACAATATCATATGAAGTGCCTTTGGATGGCTGAGTTAGTTTTCCAATAGAAAGAAAAAGGAAACGGTCTGAAATTAGGTAGAACAGCAGGGTGAGATACTGGACCAAGACAAAGTGTGATGTTAAAAGATGCAGAAATGGAGAGCTCTGATGGTCATAGCCAGTCCTGGAGATGGGCCCTGGATCAGCCAGTCATGAAAACAAGGCAGGTCTGTTCCAGCATCCTCACACTAACTTTTTGGGGGCTCTATTAACAAGGCAGTGAATGAGTTCTGGGAAACCAGGGCATTGCAGGCATTCTGCTTCTGTATTGTCAATGTTTTCTGGGTTTATCAGCTTCTAAACAGGAATAACTCTCAAATTATTTAAGTGCATAAAACCACTTTTGGAATGTTCTCAAATCTGTGACCGCTCGTGACCAGTGCAGGCATTTGTCACGTGGACAGTCATTACATCTTTGCAAACATCCACCTTTGGTGCTCTGGTGTTCTTGATTCCCTTATTTTGCACTGATTGAACGAGCTGAAGGCAAGACCTTAGAGCCTGTTTGAACAAGCACTTTTAATGGAGAGCCCATCTCATAAGCAAGGGGAAAGAAAGGTCGTCTGAGCCGCATTTCAGCATTTCATTACCTGGTGGTGTTGTGCCTGACACTGAATTTTAGCATTCTTTTTAATATAGCTTCCTTTTTTGGGATTAGTTTTTCTTTTCAAATCCCCCCTCTCCACAAATAAAACAAGTTTCTTGTGAAGTAATAGGCCAAAACCAAAGGGCCCTAAGATGTTTCCTTAAATACCCTCCTCCATTTAAATATGTATTTTAAAGTATACAGGGGCTCAGTCTGTGGTTCACTACATGAATTATTGAACCTGGTGTGTTTGGAGGTAGGAACAACCTGTTGATAGGTGACTTGTGAGTAGCAGGTTGTAGTCAAATGTGACCCAGACCAGAAGTGACCAAAACCTGGTGAAGGTTGATGTCTAATCCGAATTGACCTGTTTGTCTCGTTGGAAGTCTGAGAAGTTATTCAAATGAGGACAACCAGCACTGCAGATGGTACCAACTGTCACTCTGTGTTGGCAATCACATTAGAGAGGGCAAGAACCTGAGCAGGGTTTGCAGGTAGAGGGGCTGCAGCTCTGTCTGCTTGTCTGGTGGAGCGAGGACAGTAGGTAAATCAGTTTGGGGGGGAAAAGAGAGAAAAGGTTCGAGAATGTTCAAAACTTACTGTTTACTTAAGGAAATCTTGAATATAAAAGCTCTGTTTTTCTGGCCTGATTTTCAGTTCCTGTTTTTAATTTTTCTGTCACTATTTTAAACTAGGGAAGGAGAGAGTAAAGGGAGAAAGAAAAGTTCAGCTCAACTTGAATAAAACCAGATATATGTGGATTGAAATAGTTATATTTTTCTTTGTGTTTTATTCTGCTGAATAATTAGAAATGATCTAAAAAGTCTGTTTGTGGATCAAAGTTTTGCCCTTAGCTGTCTGATTGTCTGCCCATGACCCTGTTGTAGGAAAGTACCCAGGCAGGCAGTGACCCTGATGAGGTTCATAGTCATGTGCTGATTTCTGTAACTATGAAGTGCAGCTACAGTAGGAAAGGAGGAGAGTGGAGAGCCTTGTAGTGTTTCTTCATGCTCTGAACTGATCTGTTCCCTTCTGAAAGCTCCTCCAAAGAGGAATCCCTTTGCCACCTTTCTCACCCTTCATGGAGAGCGTGCAGTTGCCTCAGTGTACCTTGACACAAGCCAGAGGAATGATTGAGGGTCAGCTCATGGAAACCAAGTCATTTGACCTGAGTATGAAACAGTTGAAGAGCCACTGGAATGTTGAAAATACAGTTGTCATATTCCTCTTCATTCAGCCTCAGTGAAAGAGAATTAGAGTGATTCAGCAGAGGCAAAAGTGTGGCTCACTTTGGACCAGTCCTTACTTGGATGAAGGAACATTATTTCTTTACATGATGGAGCTGTAGTGGTGATGATATCACCATCTGGAAACAGCTTGAATTTTCATATCACTATGACAAGGAAGAAGAGAGAGGCCTCAGGTGAAGCAAGCAGAGAGTCAAATGTCTCTTCAAATCAGAGAAGGCAGCTTAAGAGATGTTTTGTTGGCCAGTGAGCTGCATGGAGGAGCTGCCGGGAGACCTGGGAGCACCTCAGAGCTGCCAGACTTGTGTGTGCCTTTAGTTTCTGGATCCTGTTTTTGTGGGTCAAGAGCTGTGAGTTGTTCCCCAGGACTTCTGTCCCTACCTGCCCTTTGCTTTCTACTGCACAGAAAATTGTGGGTGCATGAATATCAAAAGCTGTGGGTAAAGTGCCCTCAGGGGATGAGTGGGGATCAGAGCCCCACAACGTGCTCACTGTTCACTTTGGAGGTGACCAGAGCACTTTGGTCTGGCCCTGTCTGGCAGGTGGATGATCACTGGCAGTTCACTTCATGTCCCCTTGCTTTGACTTCCACACCTCTAAAGAACAGGTGAGATTTCCCCCCCTCTTTAAGAAAATACTTGAAAATCTCCTTCAAAGAAGTGCAAAGTAATAAGTAGAGTATTAGTAATATCCTGCTTATCCTACAAAGGAACATTCAGAAGTATTTTCTGTTTCTGATTGGCATTACCTGGGTTAATTCTGAGCTGTTGTCTGTTCCTTGAAAGGTGATCTTTTGCAGACTTTGTAATATTGCTGTGGGGAAAGTGTTGTGGATTTTGTACAAGATTATTACTGGCTTGGAAATAACCAACATGAAATGATTTCTTTAGGTTTTCTAGCAGGAATCCCAGCTATTCTCTTCTGCTGCATTACACAAATATGCAACATGTGATGCTACCCAGTGATGGGAGACAGCAGCTTTATAAATAAATGCAAATGATAAAGACAGGAGATGTTCTGTGCCTGTAAAGGTATTGGTGTTATCAGGAATGGATGGCTTTATTTTCACCTGCGTGCAAGAGTGACACTGGAATTTTTAAAGTATCTAATTCGATTTGCAGGAGTTTGTTCGCTTTAGAAGTCACGTGTGAAAACTTGGCTTTGAATTTTAAACCTGCAGTTTGGGGGACTGTTTTTTTTTATGGGCTAAGGAGAATATTTTCTTTTCTTGGCAGTTGAAGCTTTTCCCTGTTCTTTGGTTACATCGCTGTGCCGAGCCAGACCCCGGTGTGCAGTCAATTATACACTCATGCTGCTTTCAGATTCACTTACCCAGCGATGATGACTGTCTGAGCAAAATCCATCAGAGAGTTATTATCTCTAAAGCAAAAGCCTCAAATGTTCAGGCATCTAATCTGCCCCTGAAAATCAGTACCTGCTCTCGAAAACACAAGACCTCAAATGACTTATTATTTTGGATGCCTGAAGGCTGGGAACACTTTTGAAATCTTGTCTGTAGCTTAACAATTCGGGGTTGTGTCAGGTCTGTTGGCCAGGATTAGGCAGTGTAAGAGGCACAATGTATTACCTGTGGTACAGGAGGTCGTCTGGATCATGTTATAATTACATGAACCTCTTCATCGTGCGCCGTGAAACCCGCAGTAATGCTAGATAATGGTCTAGGTACCATGCTAATTGGCTGTATAAAATGAGTGTTTTAAGCAGTGAATCTCTACCCAGCCCAGTATTTATGACATGCACACAATTAGCAAATGTGCTTCTTAGTTCTTGCAGTGATTCCAGCCACATTTTAAAGTCTGCTGTTGGATTTTCTGGGTTATTTTCAGGACTTGGGGTATCCAGACTATTTTCCCTTCTTGCCTCCAGCGTTTCCTTATTCATGTCGTAGTTTAAAAACAGTTGGACCCAGTCATGGTGGTGCATGTCACAGGACTAAATAGACAGTGTGGCTGCTCTTGTAGCATCATGGTGAAACATTTGATATTCCAAGGGTAACTGCTGTCTGGGATTAGTCTGAGGAAGTGTAACAGGTGTAAAGCTCCTGATGAACTAATCAGTTTATGCAACGGTGGTCCTACTGCTGTATTTTTTAAATATAGTTGATAAGCTTAAAGATGCTTCTTTGCCATAGTTCCCAAGGGTCTTACAAGGCTCTTGGAAGTTGCAGGGTAATTGAGTTCAGCAGCCATACAAGAAATTTGTCTGAAAACTGTCATCAAGTTTGAGCTATCCCTCCAGGCTTCACTTATTGCCAATGGAGAGAGAGGGACAGGGCTATCTGGAGGCATGTTTAGTTATGTAGGATGAATCACCGTAGGCAAGAGGCTGTTAAGCTGAGCTGAAGTGAGATGAATCCCATCTATTGTGGGGAAAGGTCAAAAGAACATCACTTGCCTCCACACTCTATAGGCCAGAATACATCTCCCAGTACCTTTTAACAAAATTAATACCCAGCAATAAGCAGTTTCTCTCCTGTGTGGCAGGAAGATTGCTGGAGGGGCCAAGCTTTGTGTGTCCTATATTCCTGCAAAGTTGGGGAATTTTGCAAAGTACATTTCCAGGTGACTCAAGAGGTGGACTGTGCCCATATTTTATAAGAAGCCAAAACCCCCTCAGCAGTCCTTGACAGCTTAACCTGAGAGAAGAACCTCTCGACCACCCCCCAGATAATCCAATTTCTCTAGATACAATTGCCCAGGACAGGACTCAGGGGCTTGACTAGTTCCCTTCAGTTCTCTTCCACAACTTCCAAACTGCTGCTCTGTTGTGGTTTCTGAAATGATTGGGAAGAAGTTCGTCCAGAAATATGGTTTCCCTTCTGTGATCCTGTTATGATATAACCTTTTAAGGCCAGAACATCTTAACCTGAGAATATTAGAGAAGATCCTACAAATTAGAAAGATTTACTGCACAGATAATTTTTTCTCTTTCAAGTGACAGAGCAATTAATATCTTAATGAAATGAAGGCTCAATCATTTATCATCATCCTTAAAAATTAATTGGCCTTTTGGGACACCTTCCTGTGGTTATTGTAGTGAAAGAGCATTCCACACCTACTGCATCATCACTGCACCAGTGCAAATGACTTTGCAAGCCCAGTGTTACAGGAAAGCCAAAACGAGTCGAGCTGAATCTGTGCCACTTCCCATCAGCTCAGGATTTCCTGCTGCTGGGCTGCCCGTGCTGCTGGGCCTGTCCCCTTCCACACACTATTGCCCTTTGGAGCACTCTTTGGAACGTGGCAGTCAGTGCAGTGAGCAGGGCTCTGACTGCCCTTCCATGCAGGACTCCAAAACACCTACTGGGACTTGATGACGACCTTTTTAGAAATCAGGACGAGATGGCACAAAACAGGGACATCTGGCAGGTTCAACAGAATGGATCAGCCACAGATTCCCCTGTTGGTGAACTTGGCCAGCAAGCCATTTCAGCAGATGTTTGTCCTTAGGCATTGAATGCTTTCTGGATGCTTCTTCCCTCTGCCTCTCAGGAGCAAATGCCAGCACAATGGAAATTCACATCAGCTCACTGACCAGCATTAGGAACTGTTGACCTGATGATGAGCTTCAGTATACAAGCTGGGTTCCTTGAGAGAACAGAAGCTAATGCCTCCTCTGGGGAGTTGTGGTGAAGAAATGCAGGGTATGAGGAGCATTTGGGTAGTGTTTGTCAGCAGTGGTTGGGTACAGCTCACCTTCCCCGACGCCTGTGATTTGAATGCTGTATTGACTCTGCTCTGTATACTTTCAAGCAGGTATATTAAAAATGCAAGAGGAACTGTATTTTGGGGGGGGGGGAGAAAAGAAAGAAAATAATTATTGTTACACATTGGAGCATATTAATGAATACATTAATAATTGATCCACTGTTATGTTTTCCCCTAATAGTCATCAAAATCTGTATAAACCTGCACTACAATACATAACATCTCATTACAACGTTTGCTCAAAAAATCAATGCATATCTAAGTTATTTGTGTCAAAACTCATTTATTTCCACAATAACATGGACTGTCAAACCTTGACATCCTGTTAATAACATCCAGTGCATTTGCATATTATTCAAATATTTCCTTTTATGAAATAGGGGACTTTTACTTACACCGTCCTACTTGCAGTGCTTCATATATTTGCACATTAGCTCAATTCACACAGTTATAGAAGGGTTACCTGTGGCAACTAATTATACTGCACTTTATGCATATTAATGAGCCTGGTGAGCAGCCGTCCTCTGTTCTGTGGTGAGATGAGGGGGAAAAAAATAACAGTGTAAGTGGGAGACCTATTACAGGCAAAATGCAGGCGAGTGGAAGACAGATATTTTATAATGTTTTCCTTTTGATGCCCACAGCCTTTTAGAACAGACTAACCCGAGTGGGAAAAATACCTCACAGCAGTCCCAGCAGCTTTGAGGTCAGATGTGAAATATATTACTTTTTTTTTCTTGATTTCTTTCTTGTTTTTTTTAATTTTATTTTTACTTTCCTTCTTCTCTCCCTCTCTTCCCCCTCTGCTGCTGCCTTTAGTTTCTGGATGCTGTCTCTGCAAGGTGCTGAGTGCTGCCCTCAATCCTGGTTGAGATCAGCACCTCACTAGATCAGTCTTTTAACGTGTAGCCTAAAGCCACCATCTGCCCTCTGATGAAGTCATCTTGAAAAAGGCCTTTTCACCTGCACAGATGAGAGCGACACGTTTTGTTTTGAAGGAGCATTTCAGCAGGAATGGGGACCCAGCTGGAGGCTGTTCAAGCGATTCCTGTGACCAGGTGTCACAAGGACAATGGGAAGAGTGAGCCACGAGAAGGGGAAGAGTTGGCAGCCCCACTGCAGCACAGAGAAGGGCCACATCCTGCGCATGCAAATGCACACACACAGATAAAGCCTTTTCCTCCCCGCTGGAAAAGCAGACAATCTGTCAGCCCAGAGGTCTGGCAAAGGGCAGGAACCATCTGAGGGGCACGTCCCAGTGTTCATCAGCTAAAGGCTGAGCCTTGCTGGGGTGTTCCTTGAGATCATCTCCACCTACTTGAAAAAAAAAGAGAAAAGCTCTGGCATTGTCACAATGGAAGACAGAAAGGGAAGATTTGATTTTATGCAGCAGCAGATGTCTCCTAAGCAGTAATCACAGTGTCAGATAGAAAAACTAATCATATTTCAGTAGCTTGTTCAGATCTCTGATTAAAATTCAGTGATACCATTCCTGGATCCTAAAATGCAACAGTCATCAGAAACAAAAGAGAATGTATCATAATTAATGCAATTAAAAGAGCCCTTTCCTTTCTCTCTTCTTTTTTCTGGGTAAGATGTGCTGACCTTACCAGAGATTAAAACCACTCCTCTCAGGACTAAATGTGGCAGTAAGAAATCCCAGCTCTTACAGCCATCTCCAGGGTGTGAGTCCATGGGATCTTGAGCACTTGGGAAAATAAATAGGCTTGATTGCTTAGTCCTTTCCGAAAGGGGAGAAGGCAGATGGAGCTGTGCATGCAGCCTCCCTTCCTTTCTGCTGCAGACAGCCCTGTCAGGGATATGGTTATTTACCAGGACTGGCAGTCAGCACCCCAATCTGCCCTTTCTAGGATGAGCCAAATTTCCAGATACTGATTTTTTTTCACAGTCAGTCCCTGGGCCTCCTGCCATGCAAATCAGTTGGAATTTGCTGAGTAATCCTGTCATAAACCAGAGCAGGATCTGTATTTTGGGTGTGCTGGGGAGATCCGTGCATGGTGCTGGGTAGCCCTGGGGCAATTCCCTTGCCATCAGCTGGCCTAGGCAGAGATTTGATTCAAGACACAAAGGGTGAGGAGTGGAATCAGCTATTTTATGCTGATTGTGATTTCAGGTCTGATAATTAGTGAGTTTTCACAGGGGAAATATTTTCAGTGAGGAGTTATTTGGCTTTGGATATGAATTATCTTTGATGAAAACCAGATTGAAAATTATTTAAATGATGCACATTAAAAATAAACATAAAATAGACAAACAATTTATCCCAGCTGAATGTAGGAGGATATTTTTGTAGAAAAAGAGCTTTTATCAATTTTGTGATGGAGGATTTGGGAAGAGGGTCCAGCAACAAGGGGGATGTTTGATCCTCCTTTCCCTTTTTATACCAGCTGGAATGACAATGCCCACTTCATTTAAAACAGGACTATATAAATTCCTTTTTACTTTACAATGGCACTTGAAGACTTTTGTGGACTGCATATGGTTTAATTTAGCATCTTGGGTAGGTGGAAAGCTCCATTTGCTTGTTGTTATGAGAGCTTTGCTTCAGTGGAGGTCTCCAGAGTAATTATTTTGTGCTGTATCCCATACGAAGTCTGAGAAAAGAAGAGGAGTATGAGTGAAAGGCTAGTTAAGAGGTACAAGCATTTACTTTATTCCAGAGCTTCTGAACTCTGAATTGCTACTATTAGGTGTTAAAAAAAATACTCTGGTATTTCACTAGAAAAGCTGACAAGTTGCTGTCTTATTAACATAACTCTAACGTGTCTGAGAGATCCAACACAGCAGATTGATTATGTTCATGTCTCAGCCTCAGTACTGATGATGATATGCTAGTAAATATATCAATGCATCACCAGCTTTGAGTGCAGAGTCTCTCTGTGACATTTTCTGAATGAGATATGAGAATGGGAATGGTTTGTGCATCTACTCTACTCAAGGAGCTCTGTCTAGCAGGCTGCAGTGTGAGGCAGAAGAGCACCTGGCAGTGGTGATTAACTGTGGGCTCTCGGCAGTGTCTGTATTGTAGGGGTGTCACTCACACAGGCGAGGCAATACACTGAGCTGCAGATTTCCAGAATAAGAAAAAGTCAATTTGCAAAGACTGTTTTCTTCCTGAAGGAACAATAAGTGAATCGTGCCTAAGCTGAGAGCTTGGCCTCCCTGGTTCTGTTCTGTTCCTGGTGGAGGGGAGCATGACAGGCCAGCAGAGGAAGTGGATAATGATTGCCTTGGCTGCAATCAAAAATACTTGTCTTTACTTTCTTTCTTCTTTGGATTTTCTGTGTGACTCGACAAGTCATGTAGGCTTTTTATTTGAACCTAGATGTAAAATGAGAATAATAGGGCTTGCGTTCCTCTGTCCTTTATCTGCCCATATCGTGTCCAGCACAAGGGAGGTCTGAGCTCAGCTGACCTCTCCATGTGCTAAAACAATGAACTGAAAAGGCACAGCAGTGGTGGCAGTTTGGGACATCAGGCACAGGTTATTGCAAAAAAGGTAACTCGGGAATGAACACTTCAGTTGGCCATGACTTTTATAGAGTCATAGAATAGTTTGGGTAGGAAGGGGCTTTAAGGATCACCTAGCTGAACTCCTAACCCTGGGCAGGGATGGCACCCACTAGGTCAGGCTGCTCAGAGCCCCATCCAACCTGGCCTGGAACACTTCCAGGGGTGAGGCATCACTTCCAGGGAACTGACGTGGGACTTGATTCTGAATTGTACAGTTTGAAGTCCCAAAGGACTTTGTAACCAGGCATGAGGCAGAAGGTGGTTGGCATTCTTGGAGCAGGGATCCCAATTCATTTTTTGCTTGTGACAATTGAATTACTCTGCTAAGGCTGTCTATTCTTTGGACACCCATGCTTAGGGAATTAATTGTGAGTATTGCTAAAGGTTGTCCTAAGGCATCTAAATAAATACCAAATCTGTAAGGCCAGGTTCTTTGGCATCATTACACAACCTAAGTAGAAATCTCTCCCACAGCACCAGGTTTTTCTTATTTGTGTGCAGGAACAGCGCTTTCCCCCAGCAGCTACCAGAGCCCTGTGGGAGACGAGGCTTTTACCCTTGCACCAGCACCAGCAGATGTGAGCTCTTCCAGAGGTTTTGGGATGAGGGGTAGCTGTGGCTGAACCTGAACCAAATTCTTTGGGCAGGTCCACCCCAAGAGACAGGCAGGGCAGTAACCAGGTATCCTCACCACTGTAGGGAGGCAGAGATGTAAATCTCATATAAGATTTAAACAACATTTTAGCTTTGAATTTCTTTTTAAACAGCAGCTAATATCTCGCAATGTCAATGACAGTGGGAGAGGAAATTGGCTCCCTGAGAAATGTGGTAATCCAGGCAGGAAATTGAACACAGACCAGACAGTGGGATCATTCAAGGAGTCCAGATGTGGTGTGGTGTGGTCTGGCAACAGCTCACATGTTCTTGCAGGAGTTCCCTCCCTGCTTGGGTCTGTGCTGCCAAGGACATGCTGGTGCTGCAGACCTGGTGGCCTTGGCTTTTTGGGGGACTGAGGGCTTCTGCTGACACTTAGGGGATTTTATTGCCCTTGGTAGCAATTTTTTCCTAATGTACAACTGAGCTGCTGTATCTTACAGGAAAGGACCTAAACAATGATGTATTCAGGCTGATGGGACTGGATTAACCCATTAATAAATAGGAGGTGAAGAGAGCAATCTTGTTGAACGTAATGTATGCTAATGATGTGACCTGGCTAATGGAGCCCTTTTCTATATTCTGTCATTGCGCACATCAATTATGCAGCCTCAATTATCATCCTGTTTTTGTATCATGTGGCTGAGAAATGAGACTTAATAGAGATGTTTCACCCAGTAAAATGCCTGATTAGGTTATGAAAGCAGAAACTCAAGGAAGAGAAGGGGAAAAAACCCCCTTTGTTACATTATATCCTGATTTAATTAGCCAAAAGATATTATTCTTTGTAACGGCCTTTGAAGTTGTAGAAATATTGCTGCAGGCTCAGCAGCAGAGATGACTAACTGTCTTAATACCCACAGCAAATACCCTAACATAGCACTTACAGACAGACAGATCTGAGCTAAGCATTGCAAATCGAGCCAAGATCATTGTTTACTTCATGTGGTGGAGTTTCCTGATGAAGGGGAAGGAGGAGGAGAGGGACTTCTGAGAGCCACAGCTCCAGTTACATTTAGGAGGAGAACAGCAAGCCCTGCTACTGGTGACATCTTGGTGCATGTGGTAGATTGCTTTTGGTAGCAGTTCTCAGATAAATAGGTTTCCTTCTCTTTGCTGGGTGGTCCTATCCCTTCCTTTTTGATTTGTTTTTGCATGTGGGCCCTGGAATTGTGTCCCTATTGCAGCCCTGCTAATGAGGATGGATCAGGCTCATTGAAATCTGTCAGGTTCCTCCTTGTTGCCTCAGGATGATTTCAGGTGTTTCTTGCATTTCAGACACTTATCAAAGGTTAGACAGCCCTGCAGGACAGGAGAGGGCCTTGGAGACAAGCCAGTGTATGATGAGAAGTTACCATGGGGAAACAAATGGACCTCCCCACACTTTTTTTGCAGTAGCTGAACCCATGAACCTTGACTTGTGCTTGCAAGACAAAATCTGGAACTTTTGACAGGGTTGGAAAAAAAGTAGTGGACAAGGACCTGAGCAATGGGGTGAAGGTGGACTGAGTTATGTAATCTCTGAAGTCCTAAAGTCAAATCCTGACACCATTGCCTTCAGCAGCACAGTAACTTTGCACCAGGGAGAAATCTGCCCCTTCCAGACCTGTTCTGAAGACAACTCTTTGAGTTGTTATCTACAGTGGCAGGAACATGACTATAAACCCCACGTTTTATTTTGTTTTAGAAAGAACCAGCCAGCTAGATCCCTGATAAAAATCCCAGGTCTGATTCACACAGGTTTTGACTGAAGTGCAGTGGCACAGAAAGCTGGTGTAAAGCAAGGGTGAATCAGGTCCTTGGCGTGTGTAAGTTGTTAGATCTTTCCTTCCCTCAGGGTCTCGCCTGCCGTGGCAAGGAATGATGTCATGCTCATTGAGAACATGATTGGAATGACAAATACAGCCCAGAGTGCTGTATTTACTCATCTGTTCTTGGCCAGTCCTGTCTTCTAGTCTCAGTAAATAATTTGGGAGACTGAGGGAGAGAGAAACACCTGGGCCCCACGTTGCAGCTGCAGCTCTGGGGTTTCAGTGCTTCTGCTTTCGGGTGGCCGGACCCTGGAGAGCTGGGTTTGCAGCTGAAGCTGCTCCTCACTGCGGAGGTTGTTGCTTCCAGAAATGGTTGAGACTGACCCAAGCTTTGAGAGGCTGCCTCTGCAGCAGCCAAATAAAGCAGGGGGATGCTGTGAGTTGCTCCCTCGGAGCAGTGTGCTGACACAAAGCTGTGTGCCAGCAGCTGCAGAACTCAGCACCGAGTTCCCTTCTATCCTGTGCTTTATGGTCAGTTTAGCCATCTTCTGGTGCCCTGCTCATACCCAGTGCTGCACATTGAATGAGGCCCAGAGAGCAGGAGTCATGTTGTATATTAGGTGGTTGAAGTTGGTCAGGTCATTGGTGTCAGTCTGAGGAATGGTGGTTGAAGATTAGGAATTATGGAAAAATGGATTTAATTGATTTTTTTTTCATGTACCTTAAGCCACCCCCAGCCCCAGGGAGTTAATTTGGTGCAGAAAAGAGATGTCTGAAACTAAAGATGCTACAAAAATTTCAAATTTGAAAACAAAATTAAAAAAAGAAAAGGTTTTTGCATTAAGAATGCTCTTGTTACAGGCAGTGAGGTGGATCAATTCTTTCCTCCTACAGATTTTTGAATGGTGACATTTAGATTATAGAAATTGGTGGGGTTTAATTTCTACATCGCCCCTTCTTGACCACATACACTTCTCACAAGCTTTATTGCAAACTTCAGGTTTAATTTGTGTGCCCTTGTGGACAGGAGTGGGGTTGTGCTTTGGAAACATGTGCTTCATTATTGCTTTGTGTACTTTCCTATTAACTTTCAGCTTATCCTTGCTTGATCCTTCATGCATCTCAAATGCAACACTAACTGCTCAGCTCCATGTGTTCCCTGTCCTCTTTTTCGGTTCTATACAATGTCCATATGATCTGTAGTGGCTTTGGAAATTCAGCTGTGGGGTAGAGATTCCTTTGGCAGAATTGATCCTTCTCTTTTCCTCAGAAACCATTGGATAAAGGAAAAATTGTGACAAATAACCATGAGAAAGATCACCACGTTAGAAATCTTTTGCTTTGTGCTGTGCTAGCTCTATATGATTTGAATGCATCCTCAGTTACTTCTCTTTCACCTTGGGGGTAATTATTTGCTTTAGTGTGATGAAGATTCTTGATCCTGTTTTGACCTGCAGAACTTCTGATAAGGAAAGATTTGCCTTCAGGCTTCAGTCCACAAAAGCCCGATATTCCTTTTTTCCTCATCACATTATGTTTGTTGGAGAAGCTGTAGGAGATGAGAGGCTCATTATTGCTTTGGGGTCATCACTGAGTGACTTTATGCAATGGCCTTCCAGCACTTCCACAAGGGCTTTCATATCATCCCTATTATAATAATCTTGTATACATTGTTTTAATTTCTATATCCTTTTCATCCAGCTACTGAGGGAAGAGTGTTTTACAACTATTAAAGTATTTAGCCTTGAAGCTTGTGAGTTAGAGAAAACTTCATTATGCCCAGGGCAGGGGTGGGAGAATTGAGGAGCAGAGAAAGGAAAGTGGTTGCTAATGCTCCTGGAGCCTCATTCACTCTCTGTGTGACTCAGTGATGAAGAAAATCAGGGCTTCAAGCAGTTCTTTCCTGCAGTATTTTGTTGTGTGATGATATAATTATTGTTTTATTAACCAAGAGTTGTTCTGTGCCTCCTGGCTGGGAGGGGTTGTGTTCTACTAAGCTTGGACAACTTCAAGTTTTCTGATAAAAATTAAAATATACCAAATATTTACATGGAAAACCAAAATTTTGGGGTACTTAAAAGTTCGAGAGTGAAGTTCAGAAGAGCTGCAGTTCAGGCTTTACATTCTCCCATTCCCTTTCCTGTGGGGACCTGCTTTCCCATGACATGCTGTAGTCACACAGTGCATTCCTCATTTTGATGGATTGTGGAAGATGGAACTGGGTTCAGAAAACCTGCCAGGTGAAAAAGGAATAGAGCATGAGACCTGCTCACTGCATTCCCTGCTGACATGTTTTCTTCCCCAGAAATTGGCCCTAAAAGTGAGAAATGTTCAATTAAAACTACATTTCAGTTTAAACTTTTCACTAGCTCTATACACTTGCTTTCCTTTGCAGTTTCATCTAATATGTTGCCCACTGGGCCTCTGTGTGATGAAAAATGCCTCCTAATTCAGAGGTGACTGTTAAACCTGTGTGTTAATGGGGTGGCATCGCTGCCAGGCAGAGCCAGGGCATCCAGACAGAACTGCTCTATGTGTCACCATTAGTGGTTTGCCACAGTGCTGGCTGGGTCAGGATGGGGCATTTAAAATTCAGCCCATGCAGTTTCCATTCCAGAGAGTCTTGTGGTTTGCACAAGAAGGGTTATTGATAGTTTATCCAAATGTTTTTTGACAGAGCCTTTCACACATCCCTCCTAGGTGGCACAGCACGCAGGGCTGCCTTTTATCACTGTTGGTTGGATGTTACCCAAGGCGGCTGTTCTGCCCTTGTTCATCACAAAATGATCCATAAAGTAAATTGGGATATCTAAATGCACCAGGCTGTTCACAGATCCCACAGCAATTATTTTGGAGTGTTGGATGTAGAAATGTTTGCCAGAGGTGGAAAGCAAATTGTACAAAATCTGCTCTCTGCAAGTAGTGGCTGTCTCAGTCCACTCTCACTCCTCAGGGAGAAGGATGGTCTTGGCAAAGCCTCCAGCGCTAAGTAGAAGACATATTTGGAGCTGAAATATTAAGTACAGCCCATAAAGGATGGTCCAGGTTGGAAGTTGGACTAAGAAACAAAAGAATCTCTTTCAGTCTTGCTATTTACGCATTCTTCAGCCCTTGTCACTTAAAACAAGGGCTGCTGGACTCCTTTGGCCTCTGATTATCATTCAGTAATGGGGATATTCTGAACACCCTGTCACTGACTAATGGTTCATGGCTTGGATATTCAGCTGACACCTTCTTTTTTCTTCTTATATAAAGGAATTATGCCAATGATGAGCCAGCTCTCTGCAGACCACAGCGAAGAAATACTTGTCCTGTATGGAACCTCTAGGTTACAGACTGGGAACTGGGGATTAGGAGTCGGTGTCAAAATGGATAGCTGTATGTGCATACAACGTGTGATCAGCTGTATTTGTAGTGTATTTCAGTGGGATGTGTGTTTTTGTGCATGCATTGCATGTAGAGGTGGTTATTTGATAAGTCACTCATGAGCAATGCAGGTGATGGATCTTCCCCGTGTCTCTGCCTGACACACATGTACTCGTGGGCTCAGTGACTGCTCTCTTTGTGTCTGTATATAAAGGCTGGGAAAGCTGTGTGAAATTTGGATCTCTGCTTTCCAGTGCGACATTATCAGATGAACTGGTTGATCTGATTAGAGGTGGCTTAAAAAAGGAAAGTGAAGTGAACAGGTGGCAGACATAAATACACAGCTGTGCATTATTGCTGATTTTATTGTTGCTCTATAACGTTGTCCGCGGTTATTTTACAACAATTTTCTCTATTGGTGACATTGCTGTAAATCTCACTGTAAAATGGCCCTAATGTGCAATGAATTCTATTAAGCAAAATGGAGAAACTTAAGAGAATCACTCTTTTGTGATGAAAAGTGAGATGGGGAGAGAGCTGCAGCTGGGGGAGCGGCAGAAAGCCATGGGGAGAGAATTAGGGGACCAAAGGCATGTTACATAAGGAGGTTAAATCTCTGCGTGCGATGCTGTAAGAGCATCGTGGATGAAGCAATGGCTTGTTGGACCCACTAGATGGAGATGGAAAGAAGCGTTTTCTCCATGATGATATTCCTGTAGCTGCCCGCTCTGTTGGCATATTGAATGGCTTTTACTTACAGTATCTTAAGCCTGTCCTTAAAGCAATTACAAGATTTCTCCAGAGTCACATTTGGCATGTGTGGGCTGTATCCAGGCTTTTAGCACTGGCTAATTTGCCTGGCCTAATTTTGTATATGTTCCCATTTATATTCATGGTCAGTATCTATTGTAGTTACAGGTTTTTTCTTATGAAAAGCACCTCATTCTTTTCTTAGTTTTATGGAGAATTAATACAGCTTCTTGTATGTCAGCAGGATGAGGCTAGAGAACTGGAAATATTTTTCCTTCTGAAAATCAATATCTCATTGGCTCTACCCATCATTAACTTTGCTCACCCTTTAGTGCCTACGAAGTCTTTTGGGGTTGAGTCTTCTGCCTAGGACTGTCTGAAATACAGAATTCCCTCTCCTTTGACAAGTCCAGCACCAGTGCTTGCCCCAAAGCCCAAGGGAAATCTTACAATTGCCCTTGTCGTGAAAAATGTCAAATTCTTTGGAATGCTTTTCGTGGTGATACATTCACCCTCTTTTCCTGAAAGTTGATTTTTATCACAAAACGAAGCCGAAAGTTTAGAAATGCCTCAAACCCAGAAATTTTGGGATTGAGGAAAAAACAACCAGAACTCCTGGCACATGATGTTTCTAAGGGAAAAGGCAGTGGGGTGCCCAGGCTGTGGTATCCTTTGGGCTGCATGGCTCCACTATGGTCACCCCTGGAGCACTCCCAGCTCCTGAGTGCTCCTGCAGCACCAGCAGTGCCTGCTTTTCCAGGTGCTCAGCCTTCCCCCACAGCCTGGGAGCCCAGCTTTGCTAGCAAAGCCTGAGGAAAATAGGATTCCCATCCAGTAGTGCTGTTGAAATCCATGCCCTTGGATGCACCGTGATGGGTTGGAAGTTTACAGGGAATGTCTGACAAATCTTCCACTGAAATGCTGTGTTGCCTGACAATTTCAGACCAGTTCTGCACCAATTGCTCTGGGGAACAGTTTAATGAATACCAGAGAGTCACGGAACATAGTCTGTGTTGGGAGCTCCCTGTCCTGGTCATGCTTGAGAGCTGGAACAGCCTTTTACTGTTTTCTCTTTATTGAGGTTTAGCAAACAGAGATCCCTGTGTGACCAGGGCAGACTGGGAGCCCACAGCTGAGCAGTTGTGGCTGCACTACCTATGGATGGTGGAGCATAAAGCTGCTACAATTTGCTTGTCCTTGACTCTGTGACCGTCTCTTGCCTGGCTCACAGTCCCCTTCAGCTGTGAAATAACCTGTATTGTTGCAATGCTCCTGCTCTATTGCTTGTAAAGAGTCTGATGGTTGAGCAGAGAAAGCATGTTTGAACATGGCCAAGAATGTTATACAGATCATGTAATACCACCCCACAGGGCCATGCCCCAGCCACGAAGGTTCTGTATCTCCATGTACTCTTTGCACCTGAAACATTTGTTCCAGCCTTTTGCAGCCCCCAAAGGACTGGCAGCTCCAGAGCAGCGCTTTATCTTTCATTCTTTGCTTTGCTTTTCTCTCCCTGCATGGGGCAGAGATGTGTGTACAGGTTTCTGCACCTCTCCATTTGGCAATGTGGATCCCAGGGCTCAATGTGCTACAAACCTGCAGCTCCTGGGCTTTGCAGGGCAGAACCTCAGGAACCTGTTAAACTGTTTGTTGTGTTACTGTCACTGCTCTGTCTTCAAAGGAGTGAGAGCAGAACCCACTTCAGCAGACCCTTCTCACTTCCAAGCCTGTCAAATGTCAGCATTGTGAATGGGAATTGTAACATTTGGGGCTGCTCCGGCAGAGGAGCTTTGCCATGCATAAGCTTTGGCCTCCATACAAGATTATGGATGATTTTTAGGAGGTGGTGACATACAGGATGTCAGAGTAAATGCTCTACTGGTCTGCTGTGGGCTTGAATGCATAAAGTCCATGAAGGAGAAAAGTAGTACATTCCTCTAACAGGGAGTGGGGGATTTGTCTTGCCCATGATCAGGGAACCTGCATTAGAAGAAAATTAGGAGTAGGTCTTGATTAGGTGGAGTAGCCTGTAGGTTCAAACTGATGCTGAGCTGCAGGGAGGGCAGGTACCACCCCTGAGTGACCAGCACTTCGTGTGGCTTTGTCACACTGTCTCACGGACCATGACTCCAGGCGATTGCCCTGCTTGCTTGTCCTGAGAACTGCCTCGGGAGGCTCTCTGCAGTTAGCAGTCTGTTTTAATCCCCAGAGAGATTATTTACTCTCGTACTTCAGCTCCTACAGCTGGGCCTGTGCCTGGCCTTCATTTCAGAGCTGCCCAAGTGCTCTCTGCAACAGCTGCCTCGTTGGAGGTGAATTTTCAGCTGTGCCAGAAGAGACTTGAGAAGAAGTTTGTGTTGTACTTAGTCATGCTGCTTGGTTCCAGCAATGTTATTTGTCCCACAAGACCACAAATGCAAAAATCACTTACAAATGTATAAAAGCCCCCAAACCACAGAGCACCAGGCAGAAACACTCTTTTACAAGCCACTGATTGCTCCGAGGGTCTCTCTGGCATTGAAAACACACCATTTGTTGGCCTGTTGTAACCAAATTTATAAACTGTGTCTCTCAGGTGGCAGGGGGAGTTTGTTTCCAAATCTATGTGCTGTCACCAAGAGTGTGTTTGAACAGTAGAAAAGAAGTATTTGTTTAAAGAGGGATTACACCTTCCAACTCAGAAATACGTAGTGTTTTTTCAAACTGATTGTCACTCTCTTTCTCTGGAGGGGACAAGTGTGTTGTCTGGCTGTAAAGTAAAATGGAAGAAAATTGGAGTAAGGGGTTTTTGATGACATTTGAAAGATGTCTTTAGAAGGCCCTCAGATAGGTGGCAAATATGGCCCTGCAAGGGATGGTCAGGGCTCACTGGCTCTGCAAAATCCCACTTCCCCACTGGGAACCCTGGCCCACTGCCTGGTGTGGGGATGTGCCAGGGGATCCACACACCACCTGGTTTGTCTGTGATGGGTGAGGGTGTTTTAACTACAGAAATTAGATTTGCAAAAGGTGGATTGCACAGCTTATTTTATGTGTGTGAAGAGTCATGTACCAAGTATGAATCTAATCTTTCTGTACTCCAGATTCTTGTTAACTAATATTTTATGCCTTTTCTTTCCCTGGTATGGATGATTTCTCACTTTGAGTGTTCTTGCCCCCGTGGTGAGGCACGGCAAAGCAGCGAGGGGGGAGCAGGAAATGAGTGATCCTACAGGACTGGGGTGAGGAGTTGCCGTGTGATGAGAGCAGACCAGGACATTTCTCCTGTGTTGAAATAAGAGGAAGAACTCCAATGGGAAGAGTTTGGAATGGCTGGTGTTACGTGCAGGAAGAAGTGTGAGGGTGGGCAATGTCTTGTGAGAGCACGGAGAGAAGGGCAGTAATCTCTCCCTTGTGAGGAAGTGACAGGGGAGTCGTGTTCAGTTGCCTCTGCCAAAGTAAAGGCATTTGAAAGGGAAACCTGCAGGTCAGCCTGACCTCCAGAAGTGGCACAAACAAACAGCATTTCCATCCCATTCCTGAGAGGTGGCAGCTTTCTGTGCTGGGGGGACACAGCCCTGGACATCTCTAACATCCCCGTGTGCGACAGACACAGGTAACGTGTTTATTGAAGGATCTGTCTTTTGCACGTTGTACACCCGTGTATCTATTTCAGGGTAGAGCAGCTTCATTTAAACTGCCTGGAAAGATTAAATTATATTATTCTCTTAACATGACAAGAGGGTGACAGAGTCTGGTTTCCCCACAAAGTGGTACACAGCGGAGCGGAACTGGGAACATGTTCCTGCTCCCTGCCGGGGAGGAGCGCATCGATCGAGGAGCCGTGTGGTGCGCTAGAAGGATGAGAAAGCAGGGATTAATTTCAACAGTGTGATGTAAAACATCCCCTTCTTGAGCTAAATCACAAAGAGGGGGGGTCTGGGCCTGTCAGGTGTCACAGTACAGGCAGAGCAGGGGACTCCGTGGTGCTGAGGGGGGTGGAAGCCCAGCAGAGGAATGGCTTTAGGTTTTTTAAGCTTCTGACCTTGCAACAAATAAACGTAACTTTGCATAGACAGAACAAAACAATCCATCTTCTTTTCCAGATGGGAGCAGTGACAGTCCCTTGTCTGGGGCCTAGTTGAGGGAACTAACAGAATTTCACTTTCCAGATCTTCTCCCTGTCGTTTGGCAGACCTGCACTGGTAAATTTTGATTTTGATGAAAGTCTGGCAATTATCATCTCTGTGCCTCCTTTTCTTGTTAGCAAAATATAATTTCCCTAGCTTTGAAGAGTGTTGTGACAATTTATGCATTAAAAATTGTAAGATAGTTAGATTTGGAGGTAATTTGTACAGGTGACTTTGACAAGGACTTTGAAGTGCATTAGGCAGGATGGGTCAGGCACATTTGATTAAAAGACAGTGAAGATGGACATTTGGAGTTTGGTAACATAAACATCAAATATTGAATAGAACGGAGTAGAACAGTTTATGTTGGAAACGATCTTTAAGATCATCAAGTCCAACTGTTACTCCAGCACTGCCAAACCCACCACTAAACCATGTCCCCACATGCCACATCTACAAATCCTTCAAATTCCTCCAGGAATGGTGATTCCACCACTGTCTTCTTTGGACACCCTCCAGCACCTCAGTGTCATTCTTGTGGTGAGGGCCCCAAAACCTAACAGAGGATTCCTAGGCTGTTCAGTCTCTGTTGTGCTGTTTGTAAGAAGTCCCCCCTTGAGAACAAGAGCCAGTGATTGTGAAACTTCTTGCAGCTGCTTAAAGAATATTTCATGGGCTTCTTCATCCTGGTTGGGTGGTCCATAACAGACTCCCACCATGACAGCTGCTGTGTTGGCCTTCCTGCTGATTCTTACCCATATATCAACCCTGTTGTCACCACAGTTAAGCTCTAGGCAATCAAACCACTCCCCAACACACAGGGCTATTCCACCAGCTCTCCTTCCTTGCCTGTCCCTTCTGAAGAGTTTATAACCAGCCACTGCAGAGCTCAGCTATGCGAGTCATTCCAGCCTGTGTCTGCGATGGCAGCTATGTCATGGTTTCCCTGCTGCTCCACAGCTTCCAGCTCCTCCTGTTTGCTGCCCATGCTGGTGCATTGGTGGAGATGTGCTTCAGTCGGACTGTTGATCTCATCACCTTCTTTAGGGGAGAAAGCCCTAATTCCTGTGTGACCATTTTCAGGCACTTCTGTGGTTTCTAACACATCAATAATCTTTGTGTCTTTGCTGCCACTTCTATCAAAGCTCTGGGAGAAATATGTATTTGGCTTGAAAATGCTGTCTGTTCTCCTCAGTTTTGGCAGGACCTTTAAGCTCTTCAAGCTCTAACAACATAACAAAGTCTTTCCAGTGCAAGTTTTCACATGTGCTGCAGAAATATTTATTCTGTTATGAAGAAACTGTGGAGCTGTGCTGATGGCTTAAGCTCCTGAAGGCATCCATACAGTGGGAGAATCAGGCTCTAAGTTATCTCTGGCATTAAATCCTGCAGATTCCCATGGCTTATATCAGAGGTTCTGTAGACCTTCTTACATCCCCTGTTGATTACTTCTTACAGCTCTTTATGGAACAGGAACACCAATGGCCAGCTCATACACAGTGACTTTGATGCTGGAATAAGCTCTTGCTCAACACTGAAGGAAGCCAGTTGCTCCGGGATGCTCCCTCAATTAGATGTTTGATTTGCTTTCAGGAGGAGGAGGGGGATTTTTTAAGAGGGAAGAGGGCACACTGGTGCTTTTGTCACACCCAGCTTTAAACAGCTTCATGGGAACACGAGCCCTCTGCATGCTTCCCCCCACGTGAATGCATCAGGGTCTGATTGTTCCGGGCAAAACTGTAACGCTCAGAGCTCGGAGCATGAAGTGTTCAGAACTAATGAGACCTCTTTGTATTTCTTTACATGAGGTCACTTCATGCCATCAGGGGAACTGTGCTTGGAAGGTGACATCTTAACCACCGCTGGCTTGACTGAGGAGCTACCATTGGTACATGTGAAAGCCACTTCGTTTCGGAAGGTTGAATTCCTAAACGCCCAACTCATGCACACAACTGCACACAAAGCATTAGTTATGCTTAGTTCACTAACAAGATTTACGTGTGTGCTGTGCTAGAGGCGGCGAGACCAAACTGTGCAACAAAGGCTGTTCTCTGACAACGGCTCTGGGTTAGACACCAGAAATTTATCACAAAGGCTTGACAAGTTTAACAATACGTCAGGTAGATTTACTCTCACTTTGAGCTTAATGTTCCTCATTCTCTTATGTTCTAGTAATGATCCTTTGGTGAGGTCCAGAGGCTGGGAAGTTGCCTTAGAGGTGTAATGGGACTCACTCGTGGCTATCATCAAATCTAAAATTGCTCCTTTGAATATTGTCTACAGCCTTTAAGATTCAGACTGCAAGACTCTAATGCTGCCAAAGTGTTTTTCTTGGTAGAGAAAAATCTCCCTCTTGATATTCAGCAGTTTCTTTATGGGGTTGTTTGGTCTCTAGACATGAGAAAATCCTGGCAATTTTGATCATTTGAAGAGAATGAGTAATGCATAGTGCTTAGTACAGTGTGTCGCTCTTCACATCGCTGATTATGCTTTATTTTCTATTATGTCGAATGGAGTGATTCTATTATGGACTATCATTTTCTCTTTTTGCTGCAGTTTATTTCAAGGATTCCTGCTGGAGCCCTGTCTACAGAACATTTCTAGATTACAATTGACTATCTAAGACTGTTTCAGGAATACTTAATGGGCCAACTCAAATTAGCCAATCTGAAAAAGTGAATTTTGGCCTTGAGAGCTCTCTGAACACGTGCCATTGTGCAAGCAAAGGGAAAAGGCTTTCAGAGCCTTCAAAAACTGCTGTCAAAGTTTCAGTAGGTGTCAGTGTGGATTTTAAGCTGAATGCTCAGCCTCAGTATCTAAGTTCTTTTCTTTGTGAATTTACCATGGTCCTATTCTCAGTTATCAGCCCTTGGTTCAATTCACCCTCCTCTTTCCACACTCTGATCAAAGACTGATGGTGATAGATAGTCGCTAACTTAGATAACAGAGCCAGGACTCAGAGGGTGAGTGGTCATAAGTCTCCACAAACCCATGACCCAAATATCCTGCTGGTGTGGCTGGAGGCTGTAACAGAGACACACATCTGGGTGAGGCACAGGGCGAGAGGTTTTACATCCATCCTGGTGTGACCTTCACCGTCCTTATCTGGCAGGAATTGCTAAGCCTGAGTGGGAAGATCAAAAGAGCTCATCTTGTTCAGCTCATCAGCATTTGGGCCTAACTCCCACTGCTGTCAGAAGTACATCAAAGGTAAACACAAGAACAAACAGGCAAATAATGGCCCAAAAGAAAGGTGGGCTGCCAGCGAGAGGCCACCTAATCCCCCAGGAATGATATTCCGTAACAGCCTTCAGAGAGGACACTGTGGTGGGTGAGAGCCAACACTGAGCAAAGCAGAATGCAGCAAGTGGCCAGTTTATGGTAGATTATCCCAGTTTTTGGGCAGTGTTTCCAGCACCTTTTTTTTTTCTTTAAATGTAATTGGCTTATCTAATTGCTGCATTTTAGAAACTTGTGCGTCATGTACTTCAGGAAATACACTGCTTGTTGGTGGGACTGAACTCTCGAGCACACTCTTCAAGCTACAGATTTGTCCACTGTATTATATTCTTCTTCTTTAGATTGAGAAAATTATAAAATGGAAAAGAGCAAAATCCCATGCTGGAGGTTTATCTTCTCCCCCCCCGACTCTTCTTTCTTTAGCTATTAAATATTGCAAAGGTTTTAATTTTATGAGCTGAGGTGGATACAGAGACACTGATACAATAAGTTGTCTTTTCAGGGATCGTTATTAAAATATTGAGAAATACTTTAGTTTTCCCTCTGGATGATTTTATTTTTTGTGTGTTTGAGGCAAAATTACTTGTGTGTTTGTAAGTCATGGCTGAAACTGCACTGAGTGTTCAGGGTCTGGGAGAAAAAATCATCAAAGTGGACCCAAGCCTTTCTCAGCTATTTTTTGGGTGGCCTTATTTGAGAGGGTCATTTATCAAGTACAGAGAGCACCAGAGGACTGATAGCCATTACAGGGCAAAGCAGAGGTCCTCAAGAAAATGGGGTGGCAAGTTCAGAAGGGGGGGTTCATCAGGGTCAGGGCGCTTAATATTAAGTTTCTGAGCCCTGCAGAAGAGTGTGAGTTAGGCTGGGGACCAGCAAGGTCCACCTCACAGCTGTCCAACATGAGAGTGTGTCCAGCCCACAGCCTTTGCTCTCCTCACTGCTGGTCAGAGCTGTTGTGCCTTTAACTGTGCCTTTTGCTCCAGAGATGGTGGATTTCAGGGCTGGTTTTGGCACTGGATCCCCTCTTTGGGGAAGAGCATAACTAGCTATTCCAGTAAGAATGTGAAGCAGAGTTTGTTTGTGTGTTTGTTTCCTTGTTTAAATGAAGAAGGAGTTAAGTGCCTGCTTAAGTGATTTCCTGGTGGAGGATCCAAGTTACAACTTTGTGATGATAATGAAGGGTCCATTCGCAAAAGAAAAGTAAAAAGAAAAAAAGAGCAGCCCAGAGAAAGAGAGTGCCCCTCTTACTATTAAAATATTCCAGTGCATTCCCCTGGTCATGCTTTTATTGGGAAACAGCATTTCACAGAGAGGCCTCAATGTGTGTACCTGTAAAATCCCTTGTGTGTTTGATGTTGGCACTTCTCTGAAGATGTATTCTTCCAACACAAGCCTGAGTCAGTAACAGACAGCTCAGAGGAAAGGCTGGGGTCCAGGAACAAACAGAGCTTTCGTCTCCTCTCTTTGAGGGCTTTGGACGGCAAGGGGAAGTGTAACCTGGCTGCTTGGTGTGTTTCTATTCTGTGTTCAAAAGTCTGATGTGGAGGAGACCAGGAGCTGTAATCGGTACTGAGTTAATTCCTGCCTTCATCCCTGCTGCCTTGCACACTTCAAAGCACCAAAGCTCCTCTCTTTACACCCACGAGCATCATTTCCAGAGCTGAACAGGGTAATTTTCACATGCAAATTCAAGAGGTGAGCCAGCCTTATCTGAGAAGGTGGACATGCTGCTTAATGGGACAACAGCACCTCTCCTTTTCTTCCCAGAAGGGGACTAAGGCAGCAGAAATAAAAGATTTTCCTTTGCTGTTGTTTTAGGGGGGAAATGCCACCTTGTACTTTGTTTTTGTGCTTTGAATTGTGTTGAATGCTGGAAAAACGCAGGCAGTTTACCATCTAGAGCTTTGTATTGCATTTTTCATAAGCTATTGGAAGCATAAAGCAGGAATCAAAGACTTGGCAAAGGAACAGGTCAGCTTTACAACTCCCCTCGTTCCCAGGCATTTGAAATACGCAGATTTGTGGACATTAATCTTAACATTATTAATGCAGTGGGAAAAGAGGGAGCAAATTTATGGTATTTGCAGTCCTCACTGTTGGTTTTTGCCATATTCTCTTTGGGACAGTAATTTCTCTCATTTGTTATTTCAAAAGTTGCTGCCTTGGTCTTGAATATTGGTGTGTTGTTGTTTTCTGATTTTGTTTTGTTTTCATTGACTGTAACAGCAGAATTCTGGGGAAAGGAAGTTATTCAAAGCAGAGAAGAGGGAGTGCCAGGGGACCAAGCAGGACAGTAACTGATGTGATGATTTAAGCAGCTCACTTTGCCACAAAGGCACCCCCGCTAAGAAATCTCAGAAATTACCTCAGGGTTTGAGCTGCTCAGCATCTGAAAACACCTGTAGCTCGTGGTTTGGGGTTTTTTTTAGCAACTCCACAAAGCGGGCTGTGGTTTTTCAGTGCAGAAATGTGACTCTCCTGTTCCTCTTCTTGGTGACCATGTTTGACTCTGGCTGGGACATCTGTCAGTGGCACATTGGGCAGGTTTGCAAGTGTGGCCTCGGTGTCCATGGACTCTCCAGCACAAGTCTGAGTGCAGGATGCTCTGTGTAAACACAGAAACTGCTAAAGCTCAGAAACATTTGTGAAGTTTCATTCTCACTGCAGAGATTGCCAGGTGTATGTGCAGCTCTTTAACATTCCCAGGAAAACTCCTGCCCCCAGTGCAGGATGTTTTGGGGTGAGGGCAGTACTTTTCACTGGGGTGGCTATTTCTGAGGCTTGCTCTCCTCAAACAGGATGCAGGGAATGTGGTGCTGTTCCCTGATCCAGGCACACAGGCCAGCACTGGCTGTCGTTTCCCTGCTCCCCACTGTGTCTCACCCAGCTGTCTGGGAGAGGCATGACTGATGACCTCTGCAGAACTGAGGACTTAATTGTTAATTGCTATGAACTCTAGGTCTGATTAAAATCAGCCTTTATTAAATTAAATAAGCTCCATCTGTTAATAGTGTGTGTGCCCTTCCACTGGAGACAGGGAAAGCAATTCAAAGGGGCATCGTTCAGATGATATTCTTGTTTCAGTTAAGGTGCAGCACAGAGAGGCTTCTCAGTCCTTACGGTCTAAACCAGAGCACCCCAAGTCTCCTGTCTCTAACAAATCAAACCCAGCTCCAGCACATGTGTGAAATGGGGATAAAACTCCAGATTTAATGGAGTGAATCTCAATGTTTTGCGTCTCACTCTTCAGTGCTGACAATAAATGAGAGCCAAGAACTGGCCTGGAATCAGACTATGGGTGAAACAGATTTACAGTTCTATTCTCATTTTTCTCATAAAGATTAAATGTGTTGGGGTGACATTTCTCCTGGGGTTTTCAGGTACCTCTATGGGAATCTTAGTGTGAAGACAGATGTTATTTGGCTGGATGCTTTACTGCCCTGGATTTGTTCTGCTTTTTCATGCTCCTCAGATCCCAAAGTCAACGAAGTACAGAGGACTTGACATTTGTGTTTGCACGTATGCACCTCCCTTCCCACGGGTTCCCATTTTGCTTGCAGGTTTTAACTCACCCTTTGATATGCAAGCAAAATGATGCAGGACTGAGGTCTAAGCATGGAGAAACCCTTAGTAAAATAAACCCTAAGAAGGGAAGCTTGGCAGAATTACAACAGAGCTGATAAGATAATGATGCCTGTGCTCCACGTCTCCCTTCCCTTCCAAAAACAGCCTCTTGGTACTTGGATTCTGGGTGTGAAAGGGTTGTTTGGCGTCATTTATAAATCAGCCCAGATGACTTGCTGATGAGTGACCCCTGAGCAGCTTTCTGATAGACCTGATATGCTAAACAACCTTTGGATGGATAAAAGAGAGCTCTGGAGAGAAGAGGCATCTCTGGGTGGTGATGCTGTCACCTACATTCTGTCACCTGCATTTCTGTGGTAGTGAGGAAACAACATGGGAACTATGCTTGGGTGTTGGCAGACAGGCTGTGTCTGCCAGGGAAGCTGTGGCTGACCCATCCATGGAAGTGTTCAAGGCCAGGTTGGATGAGGTTTGGAGCAACCTGGCATAGTGGAAGGTGTCCTTGCCCATGGCAGGGGGTTGGAATGAGATGGAATCATAGAATAGAATCAGCGAATCAACTAGGTTGGAAAAGACCTCTGAGATCATCAAGTCCAACCTTTGACCCAACACCACCCTGTCTCTTCTTAAATACCTCCAGGGATGGTGACTCGATGACCTCTCTGGGCAGCCCATTCCAATGCCCTATCGCTCTTTCTGTAAAGAACTTCTTTGAATGTCTAAAATGTTCTGTCAGATGTTCTCTAAAGTCCCTTCCAGCCCAAACGAGTCGATGATTCTATAAGACACCAGAAGCAGTGGGGTTTGGGGAGAAAACGGGGAAGCTAATCCTAGTTTTCTTTGAGCCAGGTTTGACCAGTAGTTGGCTTTGGATAGATGGGCAAACTATATTTCTGAGGAGTTTGGGAAGGGTAATTTGTCCCAAGGAGGCTTTGGCTGTTTGCTTGCAATTACATTTATTTTAGCAAAGTGAACAAAATTTGCTCTTTGGATTTTCATTTCCATGCCCAGAGTTTAGAGTTGCAGGTACCACCTGTTAACACTATGCAAACAAAATATAATTGACTCCCGCAGGAATCCCTCTGAAAGGCAGCACCTTGGGATTAAAGTTGCAGAGCCATCTATCTAAAATGATGTGGCAGATTTAATTAACGTGTCTAAAAATACACAGGCTGCAATCAAGCCTTTGCTTCTGCCCGTGTCTGTTCCCTGAAGGGGAATGCACATAATTTTCAAAATCTTGGGTTCTGTCAGCCACCTGTGAGTTGAATTTATTGATGCATGAGATTATCATAAAATTAATTTGGACACTGCTGAATTATGAGGTTGAAAACAGGTTGAGAAGTAGCTTCTCACCCAGTTTAAGCAATATGCTGTCAATAATGTTCTTTCAAGCCCATATGTAGAGCATTACGAGACAGCTACAGTTCCAAACTGTAAATGCATGGAGATTGGATGCACATAGCCCCTCGTGGCAGCGAGAGAGCTCGGGAGTGTGGGACTGGGAGTGATTTGGAATGCCTTGAGTCTGAGTGGCAGATAACTACAGCCATCAAATCCATTTCACTCCTTGCCACTCAGGAGACAGATCTTTGCTACAGAGTCAGAAAATGGCACAGGACCAAAACAGAGGAACCTTCAGTCACAGTGTCTGTCTGTCCATCACTTGGGGTTTCAGGCTTTAGAGCCACTTTTTAATTAAAAGAGCTTGTTTTTGTTAACAGCAGTAGCAGGCAGCGATGAAATGCAGTTTGCTAAGCCTGCAGTAAAGATGTTAAGGGAAAAGAACAAATAACATTTGTTATAGGGCTAACGTGGTCTGCATAGGAGTTGCTCCCAGTGAGCCTTCTTGTGCTGGCAGGTTTTGGCATGGCTTTTTGTCAACCTTCACAAAGGTCCCTGCAGCCTTTAGGGTGCCATAGAGGGCCTGGAGTTAGATGCCTGTGGTCTGGCTGAATTAATGGCTTCACTCACAAGCCCAAATGGGTGATTTCAGGTCAGATTTTTCTCTGGTAGAGCTCACAGTTCAGTGAAACTCTCTCTGAGCATTGACCTATCTAACCCAACCAGCAGTAATACTCCTTGGAACTGAAATGATACTCTTCATCCAGAAATTTCAGACCCTGTAGAAACAGCCCTATCGGAATGGAGTGGGCAAAGAGTGGGCACTGACGTTCCTGGTGGTGCTGCACACGCAGTCCTGTGTGACAGGATGCAGCTCTGCTGAGAAGGGGCTTAAGGGAATTCAGGGTGTGGAGCTTGTCATTCAGGCTCTTGGCAGTGCCAAGGAGATATTTCCTGATATGCTTAATTCATGTTTCAAGGTTGTCTCACAGCCTAACAAATTGATAAAACCCCTTTAGATAAACTGAAAATTGGAGGTGTGCTGAGTGCCAGCGCCTGTGACTCTTGGAAGATGGGCTGTGGTGCACAGAGCTTGTCTTTGAGCCTGGTTGGGATGGCTGCCTCACTGCCCACTGATTATGTGCCCTCCTTAGCACAGCAGTGTCACAGGCTGTCAGTGTCCTGGTAGCTCAAGTGGCCTCCCCAGCCATTTTTATAACTACACTTCAGGCAACGGAGGTGGGGGCCAAGGTGACTGTCCCAGCTTTAAAGCCCAGGGAGATAAGATGATTGAGAAAGCTTTAAATAAAAGCTAACCTGTGGCAATCCCTTCGCAAATCATCCGTTTGTGAACTTTTACTTCCTCTGGCATTGCCTTAATCTCCTCCATCAGACAGGCTAAAGAAAGTCCAAGGGTGAAAGAGAACTATTCTAATTTAGACCATCATACTCATCCACATTAATGGCTGGGGCTGCTTGCAAAGGCCTTCTGCATGTGGGATAATGTGTCAGAGGGCTGAAGCCTGGGGTTCCTTCAAAATGGGGTTAAAATATAAAATAAAAATGAAAAACTGAATTATTTCCTCTGGATAAAGGAAGGAGTAGAGAACTGTTGTGTCATGAAAATACAAATTCCTGTCTCTGCCACTGGATTCTTTGCCATCACCAGAAGCCTGTGCTAAACTTTAAGGGTATATGTATGCCTGAATTATAGTTGGCAATTGTTTTGTTCTGTGTTCAGGATCACAGTGGGATTTCACAGGTATTTTAGGGTGCCTGCAAGTATGTGAACTAATCTAATGAAGTCTGGGGAGGAGCTGCCATCCCTATTACAGACAAGGGCTGTACAGTTGGTGTTGTGAGGCTTAATGACTTTGCACAATGTTAAATTGTGCATCCTCTTGGAGAGAGGGTTCTGGCTCTTTTTCAAAACCTATAAATACTCTGGAAGTTGGCCTGATTTCTTGTGGAGGACTGTGGGCAGGCTGGGTGTGTGTACACGTGTGCTCTGCAGGGAGCTCCTCCCTGGTCCAGAGCCTGCAGTCAGCCAGGCTGCTTTGCTCCAGAGACACTGGAAACCACCACAGGGAGAAACAGCCACTTCCCTCAGGCAGGATGGTTTTATTTGCTTTTTCACCTTTCAAATTATCTTACAAAAATGTCAGGAGGCCATTACATCGCTCATCTGTCACCCAGTGGGGTGTCCTTCACGCTGGTGGGGAGGAAAAAGTCCAGACCGGGGTTGGATGTGAACAAGCTGAGTCCTTTGGAGGAGGGCTGGAGATGTGAAGATGAGGAAAATATCCAGGATTGTGACTAACAGATAGGGTGAGCTGTGAGATGTAACAGCCCTTGTGTCAGTGGATCTGCCTGGGGGAGTGCACAGAGAACACACAGAGGGGGACTGTGAAGCTCTGCAGGGTGATGTGATAAGGCAGAAGCAGCCCTTGAACGTGGGATTTACCTACCACAATCCTGAGGAAAAGAAATTATTACTGAAGCCTCCAGGAAATGCACTTTATTAATTTATTCTACTGCCTTTTTCCCCCACAAGCAGGGGATGGAGAGCAGGCACACAGCTAATGGCTGGGAACCACGGGCTGGGCAGCCATCCATGGCTGTGGGTCTGCCTGCAGCAGCAGGAGGCACTGGGAGGTGCACCAGGGCGACCACCAGCTCCCATAAATAAGTCCTCAAAATTAGTTTTATAGCAGACACTGAATAAGTCTTTTGGACTCCAAAGTAAATCCTGCTTCTGGAACTCCTCAGTGGATTTTTATTAGAGCTGGCTGAGGCTGGAGGAAACAGCCCCTCTGACGTCAGAGGTTTTATATCAGGCTGTTTCCATTTCTGTACTGTGCTCCTCTGGGCATTGAAGGCATTTCTGCTGCACAGCAGATCCTCCTGGAACTGCTTCGTTCCTTCCTGCCCTGATTTACAGCAGATAAAAGTTCTTGCCTGTTGCCAATTTCTTGAACGTGTTTCAGTCCATTTTCAGGTATCACTTGGGGTTTATCAGTGGATATTTCATTCTTTGGAGCATGAAGCCTGGGCAGAGCAGGTTTCCCATAAATAAGAGAGCTGAGATGCTGAGCCAGGTCTGTTGCTGGAGATCCACGCTCCGTCTCCCAGTAAAATGTGTGGTGTTGCATCTGCTGGCTCCCAGCCAGGTGTCAGAGTCTGTTTAGCAGCCAGACTTGTTGCATGTGTTCTTCATTCACCACAAGCCATGTCTGGGCTTGGCAAGGGCTGCCTTGGCCCTGGGTGGCAGCTCTGCCAGGTGAGCCATTAGCGGCTGGTCCCGGCTGGACATCTCCCTCCTGCAGGTCTGGAGCACGGCTCAGGCACACGGAACAGCACTGGAAACGCTTTGACACACAAATCAGGAATGTCACCTCATTTAGCCAATGACTCTTGGCTGAGAAAGACCTGGGCTTGTGCTTGGACCTGTGAGAGGCCAGATGGCTAATGTGGTCATCAGCCATTGCACCGTAATCCCACATCCAAACTTGGCTTTCCACGGGAGCGGGAGTGAAATGTAGAGTGTTAAATACAAAGCAAAGCAGAACCACTCCAGTATAACCTGCAGTGATGGGAATTCAGTGCTGCTTTTAAGCAGCAGGGTTCTTAACTAGAGGCGTTTTCTATTTGGTTTTATTTCCCAAACCCTGCATTATCTTGTGTTGTGGTTTAATACAGGACATCTTGTTAGGAGAGACATTATTTCCCTTTAGTAATTTCTCTTCTCTTCCTCAACTCTCCCACATTTTTTAAGCTCGCAGTGGGGAGGTTAAAATTTACACTTGTTGGAGCTCTGTCTGTCTTTATTCTCTCCCTTTCCTCATCATGTTCAAATAGCACTAATTAAATCTGTTCCCACTTACAATGCAGTCCTGCCTTCAGAAGGCAAAAGTGCACCTGGACTCTTCTGAAGCAGTCTGACCTTGGCAGTGTTTCAGCAGAAATCAGTGGCACTTCACTGGGGCAGGGTTGGTGTGGATGGCTCCGAGTCAGGCCCCTGATTATTTGAGTTATGTGCAGTCAGTGCTGCTGCCTGTCAGGGTTTGTTGGCTCACATGGGAGATTATGTGAGCACAAGTACATGGCTCTTCTGGCTCAGCTCAGGCTCCACACCAGATCAGCCAGCCGGGTGGGGAATCCATTTGATTGAGGGTGCCATTTGTCTCCTCTGCACTTCTCTGCTGGTTTGGAAAAGATTTATTAGCCTGGGAGTAATGTCCAGCCCACATGAGGGTCTGTGGGAGTGACTGAGGGAAGACACAGGCAGAGCTGGCAGCCAGGGTCCCTCTGCCACTGCTTTTTGCTGTCAGGTTTGTCCCAACCTTTCGGTACCCACAGAGTGAGAAATTGCAGGTCAGTTCCTGTGCAAGCCTTTGGCTAGTGTGTCCAGGCCAGTGGGGTCACTCCTTGGCTCAGCCTCTGGTGTGGATGTCTGCTTGGAAGGAGGTCCTTCCCCAGCCACCTGAACTCAACACGTGCTTCCAGCTGGCTGGGGCACTTTCTCATGATCTCTCCTGGACTCCCATGTTGCTGTGCACAGCTGTCTTTCACAAGTGGCTGCATTTAATGGCATGGGATTTTATTTCCTCTTGCCAGAGGTTTTGGTACCAGTCACTGCATTCCTTTCCAAAGAAGAGCCAGACACTCTGCAAAGTCCACGTGAGACTTTGCTGTTGCAATCGACCCGTGATAGAGCAGCAACCTCAAATGCTAAAATAGATATGTCGGTAGTTAATAGCTTTGAGAATTCTTTGGAATAAAAGATACACATCCCATAGAAATGTAAGAGAACTAATTATTTTTATTGCTAGGACTGTGTTATTGTATTTCTCTTTAGAATAGGTGGTTTGCTTAGACCCAAGAAAAGCTGCTGGTGCTTCTGTGCCTGCCTCAGAATTCTGCTGCACAGATAAATGCCATGGGAAAGCACTTGTAATACAAACACTTGTTTATAGGCAGACATTTAATTATCATATTACAGAATTCTGGGGACCAGCTGCCACATGAGATTTCTGGCTAGGACACTGAACATAAAATTAAAACACAGCGTCACATGCCCGTGTAGCTGAAAACCTCAGCATCGTATTTGCACATTCCCGTTCTCTGTAAAGAGCTTCCTGGATGATATTTCTGGGCAGATTATTCCCGAGAAGTCGGCGTGCTGTGAGCTTGGTGACGTCTTTGTGACAGGATCAGAGAGCAAATATTGTGATCTGTTCAGCACTGGCTCCCTGTGAGTGATTAAATTTCTTCTCCAAGGAATCTGGGTCATTTGCTAGGATCGGAGCACTGGGCATCTATGGAAAGGAAAGCCATGGTGGATTGTTTCCATGCTTTGGAATCCAAAATTTTATTTATAGTCCTGGATGCTTGGGGAAAATGCATAATAGTCTCAGTACAACATGGAAAACAATGCTGCATGTAAATACCTCTGTGTAAAGGAAAGTGTGGAAGCCTGCTTCTAATCCTCATATGGTTTGCAAGACTGAATCATTTTCTCAGGCAAGTAAGGATTGTATTTATGAGTAAAAGTGTGCAGGGCTGTGTTTTCTCTCCTCACCCATCTCTGCTTTTTCCTGCACCCATCACAACTGCCTCCGAGTCCCATTCCTGCACCCTTTCCCTTCCCCTTCCTCTTCTGTCCCAGTGTCCAGGTAGAGATGTGCTTCCATCAAGGGCTCACTAATCATGGGGAAACTCACCAAGGGCAATTCATAAACTTCCGAATACACCAGATTTCTGAAGCAGTCACTCAGTCTCAGTCCCCTTCTGGTGCTCACCTGTCACAGTGGCTACACGAGAGAGTGATGGCCACAAAGAAATCCCTTTCCTACAGGTGGAACCAAAAGGAGACATCTGCTGGTTTACTGGTCTGATTTAGTGTGCATTGTCAGGAAATCAGCCTACGACATCTTCCTACACCAAGAGCAGGAGATGAACTAGCGGAAATGTTTCACTGATGTATTTTTGGAACACAAAATCCCATTTGTCTTGTAGGAAAAGTGTGCCTTAAATGCCATCTAAAAATTGCTGAGTGGCACTGCCTTGCCACCATGCTGTGCTGTAGGATGGATGAGAGTCCATGGCTCCAGCTTAAGACGTGTACATCCCCCAGAATCTGCCCTCCTGTTTTTACTTCTCACTTCTGTCCTGTCTCTGAGCCTGGTATCGCCTATGAAGCCATAAACAAACCAAAACGCTCTTTTCTTCTATGTATTTTCTTCCCTGTAGCTGTGGGACTCCCAGGAGTAGGTATGGAGATAGCTTTGCATGCTTTCTGGGGCCATGGCTCATGAGCCAGCTCTCCTGTAAGAAACCTGGAGCTATCTGGGCTTGGGCACTGCTGTTCCAAAGTCATGCGAGGCACAAAATGTGCTGTAACCTTCCAGCTCTGGCTCAGGGCTTCCCAGCAGTGCTGGCAAAATGTGGTCAGAGCCTCACAGCCTGGATGAGAGCCCTGAGGAGCTGCTCTGCCGAGAAGCTTCTGCTTCTGCTAAGCAGTGTCTCCTCTCAGAAAACAAGTCATATTTTAATGTGCCTCTGTCTTGTTTGGTGCCAGGAAGCAGGAAGAGGCGGATCGCTTCTGGCTTTGCAGTAGTAGAGCTGGTTTCTTTTCTCAGTTCAGTGTGTGGAAAGCAGCCTGTTCCCAGGGTCAGTGGCCATCCTGGGCAATGGTCTTCATGCCCACTGAGAGCTGGGTCAATATCCAGGCTGCAAATGGGGCTTTAACAAGCTCCTCATCTGGTGCTGCAACCTCTGAGCTCGCCTGGGCACCTGAGACTTGAGCACATCCAAACGCAAATACGGAAAGTGAAAAAGGGAACAGGGGAAGGAGGATCCTAATGCATATGGGAAAGGTCATATAATCTGTTTATTGTAGTATTTGAACCCCCTTCCCCCTTTATCCTGAGGTCATGAAATGTTTTTATTCCAGTAGTGTCATAGTATGAAGAAATACAAAACCACACAGTCCTGTTGCAATGTAATCTGTTGGTGAAAACCATGTGAATGTTTTGAAAGACCAGGAGTTTCTTCACAGATTCTACTGATTATTATGTCTGAACTGGAACTCACTGAGTATCTGCCCTGTATTGCTACACTAGATATGATGGAAAATGACCCATTGTCCACCAAGAACATGATTCGTTCTTTGACACACTGGGCAAGGGTCTTGGGACAGGGAAGGAAGATAAATTAAAGCTAGAAAATGAAAGAAGTAGTCCAGGGGCAGTTTTTCACAGCTGCTCTTTGGTCATCTTAGAGTTGCAATAACCCTGACAGCATCTTGGCAGAGAAGAAAACCCTGCACTGGAAGCAGAAGCCTCATTTCCACTGTGCTGCCCAGGGAAGGCTGAAGCCTCTGTGAGTGTCTTACACAGATGAGGTGAAGAGACTGAACGAGAGATGTGGCTTCACAGGCTGTATCAGAAGGATGATGTGCAGCCTGCGAAGGAGTGCTGAGATTGCCATTCCTGCTGGGAGCAGGAGCCCCAGCAAGGGCTGAGTGTACCTGGGGCAGCTGGTGGGATTGGACCTGCAGGTTTCCCAGGGACAGTTCCTTCTGTGCCTTTGATCTGCTTTATTTGAGCAAGGAAGGAGCCACTGCTTACTCATGTTAGTGATTATGGGCTCAGATGGGTGTATCTCCAAGTGGCCAGTGGGCTTGGAAAGGATGCTGCTGTGGATGTCTTACATGTCCTTTCCAGCAGTGAAAACACTGTATTTCCCAGAAGCCAGGCTCTTACTTACAGCTAGCTGTTTGAGACACCACCAGGAAATCTTTTCCATGAGGTCACCCAAACCTCACAGATGGCCCTCTTGAGAAGGAAATGCATTTCTCCAAGACCCATCCCTGGTTCCCCTTTTTGCTATGGGCACCCACAGTGCTGAGTCACTGCTGTAGGCACTGTGTGAAATCCACCAAGGCTCTCAGGAGCCCTGTGACCATCTGGGTGGCAGCTGCTGGTCCCAGGCCAGCCCACTGGTGGGTCCTGTCCTCGTGTCCGTGAGCACGGCTGGGATCCGGCCCCACACACGGGCTGTGTCAGTGAACCAGCATCCCTGACATGTGAAGCTGATGTAAACGCTTGTGGGTTTCTACATCCCTGAGCCTCATTGTGGGTTTTGCTGTTGGTTTTGGGTTTTTTTTCCTCTTTTTATATGAGATTTTTTCCTCCACAAAGTCTCGAGTTCCTGCAGCCTCACACATGAGATTGGTAAGAAAAGCCATGTGAGACTGGGACCAAGTGGCACAGGGCCAGGGATTCAAATTCTTCTTCCAGGAGAATTTCATAAAATTGCTCAAAATCAGAAGCTCATTTTTTCTTTAACACATTATTTAACATAGAAAGTGTTGTGAGTTTTTTTAATGTTTTTTAAAACAATAATTAAAACTGCTAAAGAGACTTTAAAACACAATTAAGGCTGGCTTTAGGATTATATTTGATAAATCTTATACTATTTTAAAAATGTTCTGTAAAAGATTTTTCTGTTAAATTGTATTTAAATTCCAAACTACTTTTGCACCAAGCAGTATTATTTTGAAATTTCACATGGTTTCAAATAATGTCATCTGAGTATTTCCAGACAGTTGGAAAAGGCTTCCCATGGAACCCTGTCAAATCTGGGAGACTTGCAGTTCCTTTCACTGCTCTGTCAGGCCCTTGTGATTGCAGCTGACTGCAATTATCAATGGTAATATTTGGTTTTAAGGGCTTGTTAATTTCTACTTTTCCAAGGTGTGTTTGGCATTTGGGAGGATTATTCCTGCTGGGGCCATACTCGGAGCTCTGTGGGACCAAAAGAGGCTGGAGCGCTTTGCTCAGCACAGAGCCATGAAATCTCAGCCTGTGAAATGTTTATGTCTTGTCAGCTGGCCTGTGTGACTCTCAAAGCATTAACACAGCAGAGAGTGAAATGATATTTAAAGTACCTTAGGGTTCAGATGAGTGCAGAACCGAAACCTCTGTGGGCTCCCTTTGGCTTCCCCATGTTTGCAGCAATCTGTGAAACAGCCCATTGTGGTGGAAACGCAAACAAGGGCTGTCAGAAAATTGCTGTTCAAAGGTCACTGGTAAATGACAGACACTTAAATGTTGTTTTGTCTCTGTTCCGCAAGCTGGAAAATAATAGGATTGGATTTTGATCAAGAACTTTTGTTTTATTCCCTCCAGTCATCAGCTTTGTGGTCTCCTGGACCCTAAGACAAAGCACAGCTGATAGTAAAGGGAGGAGAGCTTTGATGGTTCATTCGTTTTTTGGATTATTTTGGACTTCAGCTGTTTATACACAGTGAGCACCACTGTCTTTGATGGGACTCTTTCTCCTGATGTTTTCCAACCTGGCTGGTTGCTGAGCCAGCCCCTCTGACCCCTCAGCTCCCTGGGTGCCCCAGTGCTGTGATCAACACACAACCAGTGAGCATCTGGGTGTTCTGCTTCGTTGATCCAAGGGCATAGCAAAGCCCTTCTGTAGGGAGGCTGTTTCTCTTCAGAGAGCCTGGGTGATCCTCACAGCTTGGAGATGGGGAGAGGAGTCTCCTGGCCAGCAGGTTGAACCTGAGGGAGTGTGATCCCTCAGTTGTTCCAGAGTCTTTAAAATGAGTATCTTCGGAGCCTTTAAGCAGCAGAGTATCCAGCCTTGCCTGCTGCAGTAGCTGGAGTGAACCGTGGAGCTGTGGTGTTCAGAGGCTGCCGCTCTCAGTCCCCACCCAGCAATGTGCCCTTTGCTCAGTGTGCCTCAGTGGATGGAGACTTCACCCTGTGTTTTAGCATCGTTTGGTCATTTCACTCCTAATAGTCCTGCCACTTCCATTATACCTCCTGAGTAATACCTGCTTGGAGGACAGTGCAGTGACTTCTCCCTAATCTGATTTCTGATTCTTAGTGGCCTGGATAGACCAGCATTAGTTTGCTATTTCAATCTGATCCATCAGAGTCCTCTGCTGCACAGGGTTGCTCTTTTGTATCACTTAGATGGCAAAACCACAGCTTGATGCAGCTGGTCGCCAAAGCAGAGCCAAATAGGTCACATGCATGCAGAGAACAGAGGATTTTCAGCCTCCCCCTGTGCCAAACCCAGTGCAGGGGCTGGGCAAAGAGGTCTGGTGTTGGCCAGAGCTGCTGGGGAGGAAAGGGGTCTCTGCAGGCTGGGAACAGGTTGTGTGATGCAATGCTGTGATTGATAACTTTATGCATTAAATTAATACTTTGTCATCTGGGTGCTGGCAGGATTCACTCAATCCCTTTATCACCAGTTCTGCAAATAATGGACTGGTCAGTCTTCAGACAGGGCTGAACAAGGTGAACAGAGTGTCAAGGTGGAGATTGACATGGGTTTTGGGATGGAAGATCACAACACTTTCCTTTATGAAGTGCTATACTTCTTGCTGTCTCAGCCCTTACTGGTGGATTCTAGTTTGGAAAGAGAGAAAACAGAAAGGAGGGAGGTACAGTGGTCTTCTCCTGAATTAAGGGAGCTGAGTGTGGTGGAAAGAAGCTGCATCTGGCATTCTGTTGGAAAATCCTTGCTGGGAATTAGGTGAGGTTGGTAATGCTTTGGGGATATGCCAGGCTTGTGGGCTGGAAGGATGTTGCAGTCAGACATAGTCATGACCACCCACCCTTGTTTCAGAGCACCTGGCTCAGGAAAAGGACAGCAGGGCAAATCCCAGCCCTGACAGTGTAGTGAGGCGAGGGTCAGGGTGGGAAGAGCTTTGGGACCAGTGACTATTGGATTCTGGAAAAGAACTGCTTGAGTTTGGATGTGTTCCCCAAACCCTTGGGGTTTCCCTTTCTCATGGCACTCTGTCAGATGTGTTCATTGCTCAAAGCCAATGAGATTTCTTTCTTTGGCATTGCTAGGCTGCATGTCCAAACCTAATCAGAAATTCCACCATCCTCCCTCACTCTGTCCACCAGCCCCAACCTGCAGGAAAGCACGTGATCCTCCTCACATCTGTCAGGCTGTGGTTAACAGGGCAGGAAGATGGAGAAAACAGCGTAATTCTTCTGCAGTTCAACACGTGACAGAGGTGATGTTCTGTTTTACTGGCAGCAAGCAACAGGGCCATGGCTGAGCTGATTTCTCCAGGGCTGCAGTCTCAGAGGCCTCTTGCTGCTCTGCCAACTCTTCTGCAAAATCCAAGAGCTTTGAAAACTCGTGGATATGATTGCACAAATCTCAGAGCAGCATGTGCCAAAGCCAGTCACTCTGCTGCCTGTGCCACCTGTTTAGATAAGGGAGCAGCTCCCTGCCTGCCTGCCCAGCCTGGGGCTGGGCTAAGGGAGAGGCAGGAATGGGGAAAGCTACAGGCTGGGAGAGGGTGGATTTTCCCATGAACTGCTGACTGTCTCTCTCTGTCATGCACCAGCATCGAAGGTTTCTGCTGGCACCTTTTGTCCTGGCGTAGCCCCAGGTGGCAATGAAGTACCACTCAGCCACTTGCTCATTCTCTCCTGGTGGGGAGAAGGATCAGAAATGAAAGTAAAACTTGTGGGTTGAGATAAAAGCAATTTATTAATTGAAATAAAATTTAATATACTAATGATAATAATAGTAACTGTAAGGAAAAGGAGACAGGGAGAGAGAGAGAGGAATAAAACCTAAGAAAAACAAGTGATGCCCAGTACAATTGCTCACCACCTGCTGATTGATGCCCAGCCTGTCCCTGAGCAACTCCCAGCCAACTCCCCCCTGTTTATATGCTGAGCATGATATTCTGTGCTACGGAATATACCTTTGGCCAGTTCAGATCAGTTCTCATGGCTGTGCTTACCTCCAGATTCTTGCTGCAGAGCATGGGAAACTGGAAAGTCCTTGATTTAGAGTAAGCACGTGTGAGTAACAACTAAAACATCAGTGTGTTATCAGCATTATTCTCATGCTGAATTCAAAACATGGCACTGTACAGGCTAATAAGAAGAAAATTAACTCTATTCCAGGACAGCTTTGAGATTGACTGAACTTAGCACGAGGATGAAACTATCGCTGTGAGAAATATCCCTGTGAACTGCATCCTTTAGCTCTGGTGGGATCTTGACTTTGGTCTGCGTGTGCTAAGGGGTGGTTGCCTTTCCAGCAGAGTTGGGAACAAGTTGGTTTAAGTCACAGGCTTTCTGAGAACCTCCNGACACCACCAGGAAATCTTTTCCATGAGGTCACCCAAACCTCACAGATGGCCCTCTTGAGAAGGAAATGCATTTCTCCAAGACCCATCCCTGGTTCCCCTTTTTGCTATGGGCACCCACAGTGCTGAGTCACTGCTGTAGGCACTGTGTGAAATCCACCAAGGCTCTCAGGAGCCCTGTGACCATCTGGGTGGCAGCTGCTGGTCCCAGGCCAGCCCACTGGTGGGTCCTGTCCTCGTGTCCGTGAGCACGGCTGGGATCCGGCCCCACACACGGGCTGTGTCAGTGAACCAGCATCCCTGACATGTGAAGCTGATGTAAACGCTTGTGGGTTTCTACATCCCTGAGTCTCATTGTGGGTTTTGCTGTTGGTTTTGGGTTTTTTTTCCTCTTTTTATATGAGATTTTTTCCTCCACAAAGTCTCGAGTTCCTGCAGCCTCACACATGAGATTGGTAAGAAAAGCCATGTGAGACTGGGACCAAGTGGCACAGGGCCAGGGATTCAAATTCTTCTTCCAGGAGAATTTCATAAAATTGCTCAAAATCAGAAGCTCATTTTTTCTTTAACACATTATTTAACATAGAAAGTGTTGTGAGTTTTTTTAATGTTTTTTAAAACAATAATTAAAACTGCTAAAGAGACTTTAAAACACAATTAAGGCTGGCTTTAGGATTATATTTGATAAATCTTATACTATTTTAAAAATGTTCTGTAAAAGATTTTTCTGTTAAATTGTATTTAAATTCCAAACTACTTTTGCACCAAGCAGTATTATTTTGAAATTTCACATGGTTTCAAATAATGTCATCTGAGTATTTCCAGACAGTTGGAAAAGGCTTCCCATGGAACCCTGTCAAATCTGGGAGACTTGCAGTTCCTTTCACTGCTCTGTCAGGCCCTTGTGATTGCAGCTGACTGCAATTATCAATGGTAATATTTGGTTTTAAGGGCTTGTTAATTTCTACTTTTCCAAGGTGTGTTTGGCATTTGGGAGGATTATTCCTGCTGGGGCCATACTCGGAGCTCTGTGGGACCAAAAGAGGCTGGAGCGCTTTGCTCAGCACAGAGCCATGAAATCTCAGCCTGTGAAATGTTTATGTCTTGTCAGCTGGCCTGTGTGACTCTCAAAGCATTAACACAGCAGAGAGTGAAATGATATTTAAAGTACCTTAGGGTTCAGATGAGTGCAGAACCGAAACCTCTGTGGGCTCCCTTTGGCTTCCCCATGTTTGCAGCAATCTGTGAAACAGCCCATTGTGGTGGAAACGCAAACAAGGGCTGTCAGAAAATTGCTGTTCAAAGGTCACTGGTAAATGACAGACACTTAAATGTTGTTTTGTCTCTGTTCCGCAAGCTGGAAAATAATAGGATTGGATTTTGATCAAGAACTTTTGTTTTATTCCCTCCAGTCATCAGCTTTGTGGTCTCCTGGACCCTAAGACAAAGCACAGCTGATAGTAAAGGGAGGAGAGCTTTGATGGTTCATTCGTTTTTTGGATTATTTTGGACTTCAGCTGTTTATACACAGTGAGCACCACTGTCTTTGATGGGACTCTTTCTCCTGATGTTTTCCAACCTGGCTGGTTGCTGAGCCAGCCCCTCTGACCCCTCAGCTCCCTGGGTGCCCCAGTGCTGTGATCAACACACAACCAGTGAGCATCTGGGTGTTCTGCTTCGTTGATCCAAGGGCATAGCAAAGCCCTTCTGTAGGGAGGCTGTTTCTCTTCAGAGAGCCTGGGTGATCCTCACAGCTTGGAGATGGGGAGAGGAGTCTCCTGGCCAGCAGGTTGAACCTGAGGGAGTGTGATCCCTCAGTTGTTCCAGAGTCTTTAAAATGAGTATCTTCGGAGCCTTTAAGCAGCAGAGTATCCAGCCTTGCCTGCTGCAGTAGCTGGAGTGAACCGTGGAGCTGTGGTGTTCAGAGGCTGCCGCTCTCAGTCCCCACCCAGCAATGTGCCCTTTGCTCAGTGTGCCTCAGTGGATGGAGACTTCACCCTGTGTTTTAGCATCGTTTGGTCATTTCACTCCTAATAGTCCTGCCACTTCCATTATACCTCCTGAGTAATACCTGCTTGGAGGACAGTGCAGTGACTTCTCCCTAATCTGATTTCTGATTCTTAGTGGCCTGGATAGACCAGCATTAGTTTGCTATTTCAATCTGATCCATCAGAGTCCTCTGCTGCACAGGGTTGCTCTTTTGTATCACTTAGATGGCAAAACCACAGCTTGATGCAGCTGGTCGCCAAAGCAGAGCCAAATAGGTCACATGCATGCAGAGAACAGAGGATTTTCAGCCTCCCCCTGTGCCAAACCCAGTGCAGGGGCTGGGCAAAGAGGTCTGGTGTTGGCCAGAGCTGCTGGGGAGGAAAGGGGTCTCTGCAGGCTGGGAACAGGTTGTGTGATGCAATGCTGTGATTGATAACTTTATGCATTAAATTAATACTTTGTCATCTGGGTGCTGGCAGGATTCACTCAATCCCTTTATCACCAGTTCTGCAAATAATGGACTGGTCAGTCTTCAGACAGGGCTGAACAAGGTGAACAGAGTGTCAAGGTGGAGATTGACATGGGTTTTGGGATGGAAGATCACAACACTTTCCTTTATGAAGTGCTATACTTCTTGCTGTCTCAGCCCTTACTGGTGGATTCTAGTTTGGAAAGAGAGAAAACAGAAAGGAGGGAGGTACAGTGGTCTTCTCCTGAATTAAGGGAGCTGAGTGTGGTGGAAAGAAGCTGCATCTGGCATTCTGTTGGAAAATCCTTGCTGGGAATTAGGTGAGGTTGGTAATGCTTTGGGGATATGCCAGGCTTGTGGGCTGGAAGGATGTTGCAGTCAGACATAGTCATGACCACCCACCCTTGTTTCAGAGCACCTGGCTCAGGAAAAGGACAGCAGGGCAAATCCCAGCCCTGACAGTGTAGTGAGGCGAGGGTCAGGGTGGGAAGAGCTTTGGGACCAGTGACTATTGGATTCTGGAAAAGAACTGCTTGAGTTTGGATGTGTTCCCCAAACCCTTGGGGTTTCCCTTTCTCATGGCACTCTGTCAGATGTGTTCATTGCTCAAAGCCAATGAGATTTCTTTCTTTGGCATTGCTAGGCTGCATGTCCAAACCTAATCAGAAATTCCACCATCCTCCCTCACTCTGTCCACCAGCCCCAACCTGCAGGAAAGCACGTGATCCTCCTCACATCTGTCAGGCTGTGGTTAACAGGGCAGGAAGATGGAGAAAACAGCGTAATTCTTCTGCAGTTCAACACGTGACAGAGGTGATGTTCTGTTTTACTGGCAGCAAGCAACAGGGCCATGGCTGAGCTGATTTCTCCAGGGCTGCAGTCTCAGAGGCCTCTTGCTGCTCTGCCAACTCTTCTGCAAAATCCAAGAGCTTTGAAAACTCGTGGATATGATTGCACAAATCTCAGAGCAGCATGTGCCAAAGCCAGTCACTCTGCTGCCTGTGCCACCTGTTTAGATAAGGGAGCAGCTCCCTGCCTGCCTGCCCAGCCTGGGGCTGGGCTAAGGGAGAGGCAGGGATGGGGGAAGCTAAAGGCTGGGGGGGGGGGGGTTTTNACAGGCTGGGAGAGGGTGGATTTTCCCCTGAACTGCTGACTGTCTCTCTCTGTCATGCACCAGCATCGAAGGTTTCTGCTGGCACCTTTTGTCCTGGCGTAGCCCCAGGTGGCAATGAAGTACCACTCAGCCACTTGCTCATTCTCTCCTGGTGGGGAGAAGGATCAGAAATGAAAGTAAAACTTGTGGGTTGAGATAAAAGCAATTTATTAATTGAAATAAAATTTAATATACTAATGATAATAATAGTAACTGTAAGGAAAAGGAGACAGGGAGAGAGAGAGAGGAATAAAACCTAAGAAAAACAAGTGATGCCCAGTACAATTGCTCACCACCTGCTGATTGATGCCCAGCCTGTCCCTGAGCAACTCCCAGCCAACTCCCCCCTGTTTATATGCTGAGCATGATATTCTGTGCTACGGAATATACCTTTGGCCAGTTCAGATCAGTTCTCATGGCTGTGCTTACCTCCAGATTCTTGCTGCAGAGCATGGGAAACTGGAAAGTCCTTGATTTAGAGTAAGCACGTGTGAGTAACAACTAAAACATCAGTGTGTTATCAGCATTATTCTCATGCTGAATTCAAAACATGGCACTGTACAGGCTAATAAGAAGAAAATTAACTCTATTCCAGGACAGCTTTGAGATTGACTGAACTTAGCACGAGGATGAAACTATCGCTGTGAGAAATATCCCTGTGAACTGCATCCTTTAGCTCTGGTGGGATCTTGACTTTGGTCTGCGTGTGCTAAGGGGTGGTTGCCTTTCCAGCAGAGTTGGGAACAAGTTGGTTTAAGTCACAGGCTTTCTGAGAACCTCCTTCACTGAGATTTTTCTCTACACTGCTGGCTTCCAGTGCTCCTGAAATGCAGGCACAGAAACTAGTGCAGCTCCTGGCCTGTCCCCTGTGCTAGGGAGTAAGGCAGGGATTTAGAAGTCCACCCTGCATCCCCCAGGAAAATGTCTCTGATATGTACAGATTGTAGGCTGACTCTAGGACTGATGGATATGTATTATGGAGATTACTGTAGTGCCTATTGAGTGTTTGGAGATTTTGGTATAAAAGCTTAAATTTTTTATTCTTTTAAAGGGTTTGAGCTTGGGTGTTTGAAGCTAAAAGCAGAAGTTTCTGCTATCTGAAATTCACAACTGTGAGGTAGGTCAAGGCGGTAGCAGGTTTGTGTACTTGGTGAATTCAGCACAAAAAGCAGGATGCAGTAAAGACTGGTCAGTAAGCAATATTTGGAGAGTTTTCCAGGATGGGTTTATTAGAAGTACAGAGGGATTGGTAACTACTGCCTTGACTCTGCCTGGTGGGACACGTTTTCACATGCTGGTTGTGGGAACAGAGGTGGGCGACCCTCTGTCCTTTCCAGATCATGTTGAATCCAGCTCCAGGGACACCAGCTCTCATTCTAGACCCAAGAGGCTGAATTCCAGACAGATGTTAAAAATCCTTGTCTCCTTTTTGTGTCTGTCCCTGACTCCAGAAGTTTTAGGGTAGGGTGAAATTGTGCATGCATCGTGTGGTGCTCACTAAGTCCGGAGCCAAGGTCTAAGCAGGATGTATTCACCCATCATATCCCACCTTTCTTCCCCAAAACTCCTGTATTTGTTGCCTCCAGTCAGAGGTAATGAGAAGAGTATCCAGTAGCATGGTCTTATGTCTGTTCTCCATTTCCAAACCTTTGCCTCTGTTTTTCTACTTATGGGTGGATCACAAAAATAATTACCTAAATGAGCCAGGCGCCAAAACACCATAAGTGATCGTGTACTCCGAAGAATAACAATGATTAGGTCATCCTCCTTGCTTATCTCAGGTTCCCACCCTTAAAATAAGGGCAGCAATATTCTTGCTTTTAAAAGAGCAGGATTAACTTGTTCATGTCTGAAGTATTAATTGTTGTTATTATTATTACTTATATGGATGACAGGGAAGCACCTAATGAATTCTGGTGATGTTACAATAGGCCGTGGCTGCATTTGGCATGACTAAGGCTGGATAGATTTACTAGGCTGCCTGTTTATCCGCATGCAAACTGCACCACGTACTTGTGGTCCCTCACTGGCAGATCATTGTGGCCAGAAGGTCCTTGTGGTGCTGATTGTTTTGTGTTATACCTCCATCCTCTCAAGGGGCAACAGCCTTGCTCCTTCAGTACAGTATCTCATATGTGCCTCTCCAAAGAGGAGCTGCCCAGTGTGTTTCCTTACTGGCCAGCAGTGGTAGGGTCTCTCTGGAGCCATTCCTTCTTTTCTGGAGCCATTCCTTCTTTTCTGCTTTAAAAGACAGAGAAAGATTTCCAGCTGGAGATTTCAGATGCTTTCTGTAGCACAGGTCCTTTCAGCTATTAGAGAATTGATGCAGAAAAACGAGTTCCATCCAAGTGTATCTTTGCTCAAGACTGTATTACAAATCACAGAATATTCTGAGTTAGAAGGAACCCACAAGGATCTTCATGTTCAGCTCTTAAGTGACTAGCCCACACTGGGATCAAACCCTCAACCCTGGCATTAGTAGTAATACCATGCTCTAACCATTAACTGAGCTAATCTTACGGTCACTGAGCTAATCTCAAGGTCAAAAATTAACCAGCTGAAGATGGCTCTGGATATGCTCACAGAATTACAGGATATTCTGAGCTGAAAGGGACCCAGAAGGATCATCAAGTCCAACTCTTAAATGAATGGCCCATATGAGGATCAAAGCCCCGTCCTTAGCATTATTAGCACATTAAAGCACTTATTAGTGCTTTAACCAACTGAACTAAGATCAAATGTTATTCACCCTTTTCCTTCACAGAGAGTGTTTCTAATTACATTCCTTAATAATCTGCCAGCAGTGACGTGGGGTGTGTGGGGTGATAGAACGGGACATTACACCTGTGTGTTTGGGTAGGTAGGAGTGGGTGTTGTCTTTGATGTTGACTCTCAGGCAGATGTGACGGCGTTTACCCCCTCCACAGCCATCTCACAGGGAAGGAGCAGCATTCCAAGTGAGCTGTCCTGCCTGGGAGCTCTGCCCAATCCTCCACGGAGCCTCACGAGCCACACACCCCTTCCTGGTTAGGGCCACCTCTTCCCGGCTGCCGCTGGCCCGTGTCCCACACCTCCTCCCTGTGCCCCACGGATGTTTTCGGTGCTCACCTCTCTCTCCTCCCAGTGGATTTTCAGCCAAAGGCCACCTCTGGAAGTTGACTGCACAGTGTGTGTTGCGTCAGTCCCTGCACAGCTCATGATTCAGCAGTTGTACAAGTTTCGTACCTGTCAGGGACATGCCAGAAACCACAAATGTTCCTAAGCCAACAGCAAAAGGATCTGGGAGTTTCCACTCAGCTGAAGACAACAATGTCTGCAGTAGATTTTCTTGCAAATTGGTTTCATTTCATTGCCAAGAGAGAGGGAAAAGGATGCCAAGGGATGAGGGCAGGAAAAGCAGCATCTGAATTTCTAGAGTGGAGAAATGATCTCCTGAGATCATCAGGAGAACAAGTGACACGTTCCTGTGCACTGCAGTCTGCTGAAAAAAATCCTCCTGGAAGCAAGGCTGTGAAACCATTAAGTATTTTAGGAAGACCTCAGGCTGTGAGATCAATTAAAAGAAAACACTGCTGAGGTGCATGAGAGCAAAATGTGAAAACTCTGCAGGTGTCAGCCTGAAAATATCATTATTCCAACAAGTGCTGGAACCAGAGCGGTCACCGCTGTGTGTGAGCTGTGTCCTGGTGCCAGACCCTGGGCAGGAGGGCTGCCCTGCTGCTGAAGGAATGGTGGGTCACCCAAGAAAGGCTATCTCCTGGCATCCTGCGATGCCTCCTGCAGCTCTGCCTGTCAGAGAGCCAGGAACATGTGCCAGCCATGGCAAGATTGCATCTCACTCAGCGTGGCAGAGACTGGGACACAGCCTTGCTGGTTTCATTCAGCTGTTGGCTCACAGCAGTTGTGTTGGCAAGAAGAGCTGTGACAGCAAGAGCTCAGGAAACTTTGTTCCCTGCCTTCCTCTGCCCCTCTGCCACCCCCTGCCCTGGGCAGGGATTTTAACATGCATTTGATAGAGGTGTGAGGGGGAAGGGAAGGTTCGGACTGCTGAGGTCTGGCAATAGAATAGCCCGTCTTTGCACAGGGATTGGAGTAATGATGCAGCCAAGATAACAGTGATTGGCGTGCCCTTGTCTGGGAAGAAGGGAGTAGTTAGGGTGCAGTTGAGGGAGTGGGAGGAATCGCTGCCTGCTCAGGCCTGTGGGTGACGCTTCTGCCTGGGAAAAGTGGCATCACTGTAAATGGATGCAGGGTGTGGGTGGGGGAGAGAGGGGGATGGTAAACAACCAAGCCTGGTCCATCCTGGGTTGCCATCCTGCTTTACATTAAACATGCCAAGGCTGATGTTGTTGAGCTTTGTGTCAGGGCGTTCTGTCCTCTGCTTCTGCCTTCCCAAAGGAAAATTTTTGGGCAGCATGTGGTGTAACAGTGAGTGTTGCAGGCAGAGATGGGGATCCTCTTGAACTGTGAGCTGTAGTAGGCACAGGAGTCCTTTCCAAAGAGCCTTGAAGTCCTTTTCCCAACATACCTGGATCCTAAGTGGGTGCCACATCCCCATAAGGGCTGCATGGCTGGGATTGGGCAGGAGGCTCAATGACAGGAGATGCAAATAATTGTTGTGGTTGCTGGTTGAAGATGATCAGAGCAGAAGTGGGAGGCTGAGTTCTCATGGAGCTGCTCTGCTTTGGACTGGCACAAGGTGGGGGTTGGAGTGGGGTTAGAGGGGTTCAGTCTGTGATGTGCCAAATCTGGGGGCGACATAATGTGGCATAAGGACTCCGAGCTCTGCCAGTGTTAGGTATGGCTTGCAGGAAGTTGGATTTCATAAATAATTTAAAGCATACATTAAGTGCAAGAGGGAAGGATGGTGCTCTTAGCACTGCCTGGGCTTTCCTACAAACTCCCAGTGTACAACCAACAGATCCCCTCCCTGTGCCCATTCCATGTTCCAGTACATTCTGTGGTGTGCTGTGTTTGATAGTCAGGTGTTTCACTGCTTGGTTTGGGCTTCTGCCTGGAAAAAATACATGCCTGGCACCTACCCAAGAGCTATTTATAGCAGTAGTTCCTAGAAGAAAGTGTGACAACTGCAGAAAACAAGGAATTGCCAAATCATCCTGCAGAGAGCAGCAAATTAACCCCTCACCACACACACCCGTGGGAGCCACACACCCCCACAGCCCCAAATCCTGGTGAGAATTGATACCAAGTGACTTCATGAAGGAAATGCCACTAAAAATCAACACAAACAGCTTAAGATTGCTGCACTAAATGCCATGTCATGAGCAACAGCCCATGAGCTTTTTGTCCTTCTGACAGGTCCTTTGGAAACAAAGCCTGATGACGTGAGGAGTCAGTTCTGTGGCACACACGGTGTCTTGGAAGGTGCCTCCTCTTCATAAATACTGATCTCTGCTTCAGACTCTGCCAGTCCTCAAGGCATTCTTGGTTTTGCTGCATTCAGAAAAGGATCTGCTGAAGAAGGTAACAAGTTTCTAGAGTGACCACTGATGTGGGTACCTGCACAGCTCTGGGACGGGTTCTTTCAATCAGGTAGATGTAATTTTTGCATCAAATGTTGTTTCCCCTTTGGTAACTCACTGGCAGCAGATGTTCTTCTTGCCTTGTCAGGAGCAGGTGGGCAGAGGGTCTTCAGGCAAACCCAGGCATTTTTCCCCTCTGCTTGGGTGGCCATTGCAATGGGGTGACCTTGACCCTTCCTGGGTAAAGGATGTTCAGTGTGTAATTGAGCACTGAACCCAAATACATGAGAAACAGCAACAGTAACATCAAAAGCCCCAAGCAGACATTACCTAACTTCTGTGTGGAGCAGAGTGTCCTGTCCAATGCATCATCCTTTCTCCTTCCTGGTACTTCTCTGTAAACACCCTTTACGTGTGTGTTTATACAATCCATATGTTCCCTGCAGTTCTGTCATCCCTTCACTTGTTCCACCCACTGGGCTAGTTGTAACAGGCACTAAATTATGGGGGTTTTGTTGTTTGCTTAGTTTATACACCTGCAATTTCCTGGTTTATACATTCAGAGGTTTTAGTCTTTAATATTATTCATAAACTTTATTGAGTATTAGTTAACTTTGTTATGCACTTTAATGGGCAGCATCTTTTTAATTATATGTGGCAAAACCTACATAGAAACAAAGGAAAATTGACCTAATTTGTTATTAGCTGGTTTGCAAAGATTCCCTGAGGTGACTGAGCATCACTTTTTGTTTTTATTGTACTTCACACATTTCCTAACTCACGTCAGTTCAGTTCCCATTTAACCTCTCTCTGAAGCAGCCTCTGCACATGACGTGGCTGCCTCTTCTCCCTCCAGCACTGAGCCCAAACCCAACATCTTGTCAATTATTTTAGGGGGGGGGAAGACGACTGACATAGTCTTGTGAGTTGCTTTTTTGCTACTGGAAACATGCAAAAATGTCAATCACATCTCTCGTGGCAATGACCAATAAGCATTTCTCTACAACTAAACGATGGCTAAATGGCTCTGTATTGGTTAAAGTGTCTCCTTTCTGCAGCAAAAGCTGCCACAAGCTCTGAGATAATCCCTGCCCTGGTCGATGTACCCACCCCACACTGTGTGGTGTGTGGGTGACGTGTGAGGTGCAGCTCTGGGTGGCATGGCTGGGTAGGTTTGAGTCTCAGCTATGCCATGTCCTGGATGCAGCATTAATTAAACAGCATGGCCCGGCTCCAGGCCCCAGTGGACAGCCATCCACATGGCAACTGTGAGCCCTGTTGGCAGCAAGAGATTAAGGAATTAATTGGCAGGGTTAATCTTCGTGTCAGGGTTGGAAATGAATTGTTAATTTGTTTGGATGAGTGTAAAGTCCTCTCCCAGCGATGGCAGGTGGGATCACACGAGGAAAAGTCTGCGAAGCTGCCCTTTCCTGGGGACCTTTCTATTTAACACCTCCTGCAAACAGACGTCTCCAGTTCTTTGCCCCCGAAGTGTGAGACTCCTGTGCAGGGTCAGAGGAGCTGATGGTGTCACTCATGTCCTTGCAGGTGACAGCACAGCTGCTCCAGGCCATGAGATGGAAGTCTGGCTGCATCCTGGCGGAGCCCCTTTGCATTCCAGCATTTCTGATCTTGCTGCCTCAGGCCAAGTTAATCTGAGTGTTGCACGGCAGGTACTGGATTGGACCAACCTGCTCCAGGATCCCACAATGAAAGGGAGAGGTGCTGACACCGAAATGCCACTGCTGGGACGAGGGGACCAACCTTGCACACAGCAAGCAAAACACCTCCAGGACACTGTGGTGGGAGAATCTGTCAGATCAGTTAATGCTTTTCCCTTTCTGCTCCCATTTTACACTCAGAACAGCAGATTATTTTCATTTTTAGTATCTTGCTAATTTGTTAAGGCTAATGCATTGGTCACGTCACATTAAGACATTGGATAAAAGCACTCCAGGCCTTCAATTATTTAAATGAAATTATAACTTTTGTCCCTTGGGCCCTGTTTTGTGCATTGATTAACCTAATTAGTTCAGCAATAAGAATCACTTTCTCCTCATGCTGCGGTCTGATACGTTGTGACCAGCACAACCTGATTTTTGATATGACATCAAGTAGGACTGGCCTATACAGTAGCCTGGAATCTTTTTGGGTGTGCAGCAATCCTGTTTAAGACCTTGCAGTCAAAACCCTACCCTTTTCCCATGCTCCAGTTCTCACCTCTCTCTGTGCACAGCACCTCATTTGTGGGGAGGCTGATGCTGTTCCAAGGCACTATAAAATAATGAGAGTTTCTAATTGCCAAAGGTATTTGGCTGAGTTTAGCCTTCATATCTACATTGTGTGTCACCACGTCTGACAGCGAGTCCTGAAGGTAGGAGAGTCAGGGGCAAGGGGTTAATTTTGGTGTTCAGGTTAATTCCCCCCTCAAGGAGAGCTCACTGCTGTGTCTCTGTTCTCTTTTCCATGCCCACCCCATTTCTCTACAATTCTCTCTATGCAATTACTTGAAAGGAAGTTGTAGACAAGTGAGGGTCAGTCTCTTCTCCCAGGTAACAAGAGACAGGATAAGAGGACTCAGCATCCCTGAAGGCATTTAAAAGTCATATTTATGCTTAGGAAAACAGTTTAATGTTGGCCTTGGCAGTGCTGGATTAATGGTTGGATGTGGTGATCTTGGAGGTCTTTTCTAACCTTAATGATTTTATGATTTCCCCACTCATTCAGCTTCCATCCCCTACTAGATGAATGCCTACCATTTCTACCTCTGTCCTTATATTTACTGACTAGAAATGTGTTTATGCAGCTCTCCCCATCTGTGTGAGCCTTCAGAGACTTCCATCTGAGCCTTGCACAATAAGCAAATTATCAATGAGCAGTTTTGCTGGAGAGGGGAGAGCAGGGCAGGGTCTGGGACACAGAGCAGAGACAGAAGCAAAGCAGGGGAGGAGTGGTGTTTGGGTGGTGCTGTTTGTTAGGCTGCCACAGTTGCTGAGTGACAAGTAAAAATAAGCCTGACATGATATCCCTTAATTTGGTCACAGTCACTTGTTATTTGAGACCACAAATAGTAATAAGAAACTCTGCCATCAATTAACAGAACAAATACCTTGTGCATTTCTATAAAACTGGTTTGGGGCTGCTCTGCATTCTTTGGGTTATTTGAGGCAGCCTGTCTGGAGGTGTCTGTGGAGCAGCAGCACTTGCTCCTACTTTCACCTGTCACTTTTCTCCTCACCCCACGGGCAGCCACGTGGCTGAATGCAAGCCAAAACTGAGGATTTCCTCTTTTCTTTTGAAGGGATGGGTGTTTGGATATTTATCAGTAATACAGTTGTACTTAAGCAGATAGAATCTGTCCTGTGTGACTAAGAAGGCCCACTGCATGTTGCTGGCATAAGCAGCTACTCAAGTGAGGTCCCACTCGAGTTGCCATTTTGCACTCCACAGTCCTTTATGGTTTTTTTGACTTAAAATTGTCACTTGTCCTAAAATGTCAGTAATGCAGTGATGTTCCAGTAGAGCTTTTCTGTGCTGCCATTTCCTATTAATTGTTTAGAAATTATGGCCACTACATGATTTGGAAGAGGAGTGTCACCCTACCTATGCCTTATGTAAAATTTTAATATTAAAAGTGGACGGAGTTCAGTGGAGACCTAATTAGTTCTTTGGAGAATCTACGTCCTGCAGCAGCCTGTGCTGTCCATATTGATGTTAACGTATTACATAATCAGCTTTAGAAAATGCAGCAGTCTGAAGGCCGGGTTCTGTGTCCCTGTGCTCTGTCACTACCCTCAGGAGAGTGCTAAAAATCAGCCAAATTTGACTAGAAAACAGGCATTTCTGCTGTGGGTTTTTTTGGGGGGCGAGCTTAGAACAGTTGGTTATCTTTAAACCAACATTGTTTGCAAACTGTGCTCTCCAAACATGTTTTTATTGATATATATAGTAGAGATTTTACAAAATGAGTTACATGTTCCCTTTTGTTGTCCAAATTGGGTGGTGAAGTCATGGAACATGCTATTTTGATAATTTGGAACATGCCCCAGGAGTTGATTAAATGATCTCCCTTGCTCTGTTCATAAACTGCATGCAAACGTCAGAGCGGTCAGAGCTGCAAACACAAGCCTCTGCAGGATCTGCTCTGTCCCTGCATGCCTTTTTACTGCTTAACACTAAACATATTTTAATAGACAATTACAGCTTGTTAACAGAAATACACCCCTATAAAACTGAATGGGGAAGTGGAATTGCTACTGTGAACTTAGTGATCAGACATTTAAGTTTCCTTTAGTGAGATAGCTTTTAGAAATTTAAGACCAGAATTTGAGGTTTTGCATTTTCCTTTTGATGAGTCATGACCCCTCTGCAAGTTCCTGTGCTTGGACAGGCCATCAAGGTACAGGGAAGAAATTCCTCCCTGGGAGGGTGGGCAGGACCTGGCACAGGGTGCCCAGAGAAGCTGTGGCTGCCCCTGGATCCCTGGGAGTGTCCAAGGCCAGGCTGGACAGGACTTGGAGCAGCCTGGGCTGGTGGCAGGTGTCCCTGCCCATGGCAGGGGGATGGAACTGGGTCATCTTTAAGGTCTGTCTCACCCCAACCCATTCTTTGATTCGAGGATCCTGAGCAGCGTCTTTACCTCCATTTTCCAAGGACAAGTTTGTGGTCTTCCCTCAAAAGTGGGAACAGGAAGAGGAAATGAACTGTTGTTTGTTGTTCCTCATATTTTTGGGAGGCAGGACCCTGATGGAGATTCATCATCTCACTCCTGGCTCAGGTGAGTGATGTTGGTACAATTTGTCACCTCTTTCCACAGGGTAGCAGGTTATGCTTTAGTCGCTCTGTACCATGGTTACAAGGTTGTTCTGATCTATTTAGACCAACAAACTACACAGTAAAGATAACCTTGTCTAAAGGAAACACAATAAAATATCCTCTAAGATTAATACACAAGATGAGAAATCCAATTAGGGCACATATCTTTCAATCCCTATGGTCAGGAGACCCACAGTTAAGTCTTGTATGTTATGTAACAATTATAGGTGGGAGCAGGCCCTGTTTGATCAATTTATTCCAATTCTTGGTTTTGGGTAGTTCAGGGAACTAAACCAGTGATGAATGAAGGCAAAATTCCCAGATCAGAGGAGAATTATTGACCTGTATGTGTTCAGAGGTGGTAAAGTACAGGTATTTCTTGACATTGCAGCCCTTTATCTTAGACACACCAAACCAAAGAAGAACAGCACAATGTAGATTTGACACTTTTATTAACAAAGAACCCATGGGGCTCATTCATTAGTACAAAATACAATCATGTTCCTGTATGTTAAACAGCTTTTTTATTTTGTCTCTTTTAAACTGTTTCACAGTTATCAAAACAAAGCCCCTGCATATTGAACTTATTATTGTGCAAACAGTAATTATTTTTAAGGATCAATTTCTGCACTAAGCCATGTGCCAGAGAGCAGAATTTAATCTTGTTTTCACCCCTCCTTTGAAGGGCTGTATGTGCTTCCTAAGAAACACATAATAGTAGACTTTTTTTTGCAGCAAACAATCTAAGGCCACAGTTTATCTGCAAAGAATAAAGTCTAAAGATTTTAAAGAAAAAAAAAAGCACATCTTTACCCTTCATACTCTTGTTTGCTTGACCGTGATTATACCAGGTAGCACACATCACCTATCAGGTATTACAGTCCAAAGAAGCACCTAATGTTCTTTAAGCTAATATTTTGAATTATTAACATGCAAGTTAATACACAGCAACATTACCTTTCAAGTAACTATAATGGTATCTGTTTAAGGAAAAGATGCTTGTTCCCTTTCCAGGTGATGCAAATGAAAATCCTGCATTGATTGTATGGGCAGGCCCTCACTTTAAAAGGCATGAGAGCTACATCTTGAGACTTAAATACTTATTTTTAGAATGTCCTTTCTGAAACATGCACTCCAATTTTGGTTAAAGCTGCATTTGCTATAGAAGACAATACTTAATGTTGCCAATGAAAAAAAAATAACTGCAGTTTGGAAACGTGAATCTCCATCAGTCTGTCTTTCACAATGATGCAGAAGTGATTTGAGGTGAAGGACTAGAAATTAGACAATGTAAGGAAGTCATACTAAAAGAAGACTAAAAATATATATCCGTGTATGCCTGTAGAAAAATCCCTGCTTCTTAAATGAAGACAGATTTCATAAAAAAAACCCATTGAAACTTTCTTTAAACTGCAGTTATTGATGAAATGAAGGAAACTCAATTACTCTTTTTGTAGGTATCAGAAAGTACAATGTTTTACCACATGAAGCACCGGGGTTTAACCCCAAACCCTTCTGTAAGACATAAGGAGTAGTTCTCGTAGTCCAGAATCCCCTGTATTTAAAGACAGGACTGTAAACGTGCGTGCTGACAATGCTGTGTTTCTGCTCCTGTAAGTGATCTGTGGGTGGTGGTTTACTTATCCCAATTGATGCTTGGCAGAAAGCAAACATTCTACTTTGAAGGAAGGCAGCAGAAGGGCAAGTAAATGCTGTGCCTTCACTCTTAGCAGCAACAAACTCTCACTCTTCTAAATGACCTGAGGAAGAAAACATCAAAATATTGCACCAAAACAAAATTGAACAGCAAAAACAAACAAGGAAACACACCAACATATATAGTATGGATAGCAAATGACCAGTGCAGCCCCTGACAATAGATCTTTAGACAAAAATGCAGGAGTAATGAAAAGCTTTGTGCCATTACCAGAGGACTTTGTTCCCCTGACGTCTGCTTTCACTTCAGTTATAAGCTATGTCTATTCTGGGTATATTTACACCTCTCCCTACGCCTCTTATCTCGTTCACTAACCACAGAAACCATTTAGGGTCCCTTTTAGAACCTTGAAGTACACTGGAGCTTTAACAAGACTTTTTTTGGTCTCAAATCTGACCGTAAGTAAATATCCAAAACAGAGGTAGGCTTATAAAGGCTTTTGAATAAATAAGTATTGTCCATTTTGCTAAGTATACCTGCTGTTGGCAAAAGGATCCTCCCTTGCCATGCTTCCCCTTATCATGCTATCCATAGGCTTAAGATGCAGAAGAACTCACAGTAGAAGAGGCTAGAATAATTCCCTTAAGAAATCCCTTGAAAGAAAGCATAGTGCATAAGCTTGTCTCAAAGTTCACTGTTCTTTTACATACTTGTGTCTTGCACTCAGTAAATGGTTGCCTTCATAGTATTGCGTAATAGCTATTCTGTCATCCATGATGTCTTTAGGATCATTATGAATGATGAAATAGTACCACTTGGCAGTTGTGAGAAGGGCAGGTTCTCATGAAATACAAAGTCAGGCTGGAGTTAAGACTTCACCTTTCAGTAGTGTTCCTTTCCTGGATGCAGACAGTGCAAAGCTGAAGCCCCTTGAACACTGGACTCTTTTGGAAATGTTTTCTTACCCCACATTCTGTTCTACTATGCAAGTTCTACTACAAGAAGTTCTCAACATCATTATGTACATTCTTCCAGAGTGTTCCAAACAAAAGATAAATTCTTTTCTCTTCAGAAGATCCATATATCTCCTCCTCGTACTTTGTGTAGTGTATCCACTTTTTGGAAAACATTCAGTATTTCATTCATTCATTTTCTTTTCAGGGTTTTTTCAGGTGCTTCTCAAGTATCCCAAGCTTAGCTGCTCCCACGTTCTCCTCTGTGCAGACTAATCCAGCAGATTCTCTTTTATCACCAAACGTGCTCATACCTCCTTCTCCATTTTCTTTTGCCTTTCTCGTACACAAACCGAAGTTTTGAAAAAGAAAACTGTCTCCTTTTTAGCTGCACTACCAGCTTAAGCAGCAGAAAGATTAAGACATTCATCACAATGATGCTCGACAAATCCTCTTCAGAGCATGAATGAAACGGGCTGAATTTCTTCTACATCAGCTGGATGTGGATCAATCTAGGGAGAGAAGAAAGGCAACAATTACTGCCTGCAATTCCTGCATTTAGGTCTGTGTTTTGGTTTGCCATCTGACAATAAAAACACCATCTGCTATTTATTTTTTTACCTCTGAATAAAGAGGTGGAGGCTGAAACCGGAACTCTTGTATGTAAGCAAAGACAGGACAACACAACTGTTCCTCACAGTCAATGGGTGGTGGATAAGCAGGAACATGTCTGGAAAACTCTTCCTCAGACACTACATCAGCATAATTTGGTGGTGCTGAAACACAAGAGATGCTACTGTCAAATTTCAAACTATTCACTCACAGCAAGGCAACATCTGTTTTACAGTATATCCAAGGCCATGAAACTGTATTTATAAAATATTGTCAGATTGTTGAAAATGCACGATACTCATACATATTGTAACTAAAATTATGTTTGCAGTAAGTCTAGGTGATTCAGCAGGAATACAGATGCTCTTAGGGCAACTCCAGCAACAAACCTGTGTTGTAGCAAGATATATTCAGTAATGATTACATTCCTAAGCAGAATTCCCACTATCAGAAGTTACTTATTTCAGTCAGGTGGCATAAAGATAAACTTAAGGAAGGCTGGAGTTAGCATAACCTCCCCAATCCTTTTGGATCTGAGACTTCTCCTGAGTCATACTTCTGTGGACTACAGTGCCCTTAAACTGGCACTACACCAGTGCTGCAGATAGTGCTGTGCTGGGTTAGAAAGAGTTCAATGTGTGTTACCTTCAGGGTGTTCAGGCATGGTCAATGCCAGCCAGCTCATATCCATACTAAACTGGCTGGTAATGCTGGAGTTTCTGCTTGAAAATCCAATACATGGAATAGTGCCAATCACCAGAGGCATTTCAATCATCAATTTCTTAGCACCAGGAATATGGATATACACCTATGTGACAACCCCCAAACAAAAGAAAAAAACATCATGAGACCCCACTGAGTGCTGCTCCTAGAGGCTGCCCCACTCCCTACACTGCAAATTGCTTACAAATTAAGCTTTCTCATCCCAGCTATGTTGAGCTAATTCCCTGGCAGAATTCTTTATTTTTCAGCAACTTACTTCCTTCTGTAACTTTCTCTCTAGGTGACATTAAATAAATAAAGAAAATCTTGACAAACATAATTATGCACTTGGTTTTCAGTCTTATCTTCCCACTTCTGAAAAGAATCACTAGAGGAACCCATTCAGCTTGGACTACTTTCCCATAACAACCTTTGCAAGGTCTCAAGTTAAACTGCTTCTGCCTCAGAACCATTTTTCCATTTTCCCCATTATTCCTATCTTTCCAGCTCAGAATCTATTCATGATCTTCAGTTTCTCATCTATATGGTATATTTATTCATCATAGAACGGTTTGGGTTGGAAGGGGCCTTAAAGATGCAGTTCCAACCCCTCTGCCATGACAGCTTTCCCTGAATTTGTAGTTTTTGTTGTCCCCCAAATTAAAAAACTCAATGCAGTATCCAAAGTCTGTACATTTGAAAAACCAATACTTACAGCTAATGAATATTCTACTCTAATAATGCAGCAGTCAAGTATAGAAGGGGATACAGGTGGGATTTTCAGAGTTTTCCCATTCCAGGTATCTGTACTCCCAGAGGCAATGTGGTTTCCTCGGACATTGGCAACCATCTGACGGAAGGTTTTGGTCTTCCCACTGGCCAGGTAAGTTTGTGTTTGGAAAATGGCAGCTTTTGGAACAATCAAACGAGAAGAGCAGTTCTCAATTTCTGCATAGATTGGTATGGCTTCCCCTTAGAGACAGAAAAAGTCCAATGAATAATTTGTATTTACCAACTTTCCTCTGGGAGTATCAAAGCATGTTACACAGCACGTACATCATCTGCAGTGTTTGGAGAACAATACTTGGTAAGTTTCCTCAAGCTAGTTTATTTTTTTCAGAGTGGTATCCAGGCAGAATTATAGCCACCTACTACATTTTACACATAAACAATGATTCATTTTGAAACATTTAAGTATAATATGAACAAGCTGTAAAAGCTTTATTTGCAAATTATGCCCCACTCTTCCTTTTATAAAGTGCTAAATGAGTTTGAGGATGTTTTATTTGATTTCCTCAACGTATCAGGATGACAAATAAGCTGCTAAAGCTCATTCTTACAAAAGTGTAAAGCTACACAAATGACATAAAAATCTAATTACATCCCCAATTAAATATTTTATCCCAAATAAAAGCATTTTATTATTCTTTACACTCCAGTGTACATGGCTTTTTCCATAAGATTATTAAGAGGGCTTCCTTTCAATTTATATTCCCAAGGGGAAAGGCAAGATGATTTTTGTTCAACCAAGTTTATATAGATATTAATTTACCGCTACTAAACACAATTATTCTTTGAACTACAAAGTGTTGGCTTCACAGAGATAAAAAAACCCCACCTTATTAGATGTTTAATATTTACATTTTTAGGATAACTACTCTTACCATTACAGTATCCCTTCCTCTCAATTTTGGCACTGAGAGACACTGGCCCAGAGGTGAAAAACCAGCAGCCAACCATCTTCTCCTGACTTCTTAGAACAGGTGTCTATAAAATACAGAGTATTTTTCATTTTATGGGATAAATCTCTCAACCACTTGCAGTTTAGTGTTATGCTTGCCAGTCACTGCAATCCAGTTCTAAAATCCACTTGATCTGAATCACTGAATTGCTCTGTGCAAAAACCTGGAGTTTTGCCACCATGTGAAATGGAACCAAGGTTTGGCAATCTGAGCATTTCTGTTCCAAAATCCCAGTCTGCATTTAGACTTTATCAGCTAGCTAAGACAGAGACCAGTGTAACTTTGATTGTGATTTGTCTTCAAGAAGAAGAACCTTTTAAAGGTCTCATGGAATGCTGTGGTATTTATCCCCATGTTCCTCAGTGCAGAAAAATTCAGAATTAATTTAATAGTTAAGCCGGTAGACTGTTTTTACCTTTATATCTTTAAGAAAGGATAAATGTATACACACTGGGCTAAGAGGATGCAACCTCATTACTTGCGTGCCACACAACCCCCCCCCCCAAATTTAGGCCCATGACAAAAACCCATCTGAATTATTCAAAGATTGTTACATTAGATGATATTTTATGAAGTTCTCATTAGAATAAACTTTACAAACACACATATCAAGGGCCCAAGCCATCAAGCCACTTAAAATTATTTACTGGGCAATAGCACCCATTCAATATAATAATGAAAATTGGGTTTGTATTTACTGTCATTAAAAAAATTGGTTATTTTGCACTTTTGGAGGTAGCCTTGGAATCCACTGACTGGCATTATCTACTTTATATGCCTCACAGCCCTCTCCTGTGCAATTACCAATGGCCTGCTCTGTCCTTACAGAGTCTGGATATGATGCTTTTCAACTCCTAATAGACAGTGTTGAACATAAGGCCTATTCTGCTTAAAGATGTCACTGCCAAAAGACTCTTCTCTAGAAAAGATTAAAATGTAAGCATATAAAGAGGAAAAACACCCTGCTCAAAACATCTCTTAGCTACGTTCACATCATGATGTTAAAATTATCCTATAATTTTAAATAAAATAGAAATTACTCATTCATATTTAAATGAATAACCATTTAGATCCAGTTGCTATCATGAAAGAGCAAGGTATAATTTTATATTATTTTCATAATATGGGTTGAGATAAAAGAATCCAGTTCATTAGCTTCCATCTTGCCTATTTTCTCATTACTTAATGCCTGATCTTTCGTATTACTCTACAGTATTTCCAGTGATTATAAAAAACTCCATGCTTTCATGTGGCCAAATCTGTCATAAGGAAATAACTGACAGGATCTCTGAGCAGCTGTGTGCACACACTTCATGCTGGAGAACGACATGCAAAATGGAGGGATACGTAACATAATGGCCACAGCACAAATGACAGGCTGGGCATGATTAATACTCTTCTCTAATTACTGTTCCTCAACCTACTATTATTGGAGAGTTTAGGACACTGCAGCCCTGTGAATGTAGTTGCTCTGGTAAGAGTAAACTACTCTACGCTCGTGCATTATTATTATTAAGCCTTATTTATACATCTGAAGCCTGCCTGACTTTTTGGCAGGAGCATCTCTGCCAGCAGGGATGTAATCAATGGTATTAAAAAAGCCACTCTGTTTGCTATTCACACAACCTAAGATCATCTATTTATAGAGAAAAGCTTAGGGAGCTTAATATGCTTTCAGAAGTCAGAAAATGACACTCCAGAATAACATGGAAATGGTTATGGCTGGATGTGAAGGCTGCTTGGAAATGTTTTTTTTTGTTTTCCTTTCTGCAGCTGGCTTGGAAGGGGGGAGGAGGAGTGGAGGACCCTCTTACCAAGAGAGCTGGTGAGCTGACGTCGATATGGCTGATGACCTGGAGCTCTGTCTGTACACTCTGATCAGGAGCTGCAGGCCTCTCCAGGATGGCTTTCACATAGTACTGAATACTGCCATACTTCCCAGTAAAAGAGGTCACCAGAGGTCTGAAACAAGCAGTCACAAAAGCATTACCCTTAATTAATAACTCAGTTTCAAACGTGAACACTGCCCAGGCACATAAACATTCGCCAATTTACAGCTTGTACTTTTAGGGCCTTGGGGAAACTAAAGCCAACACGGCATGTCTGTGGGGTGCTTGATTAAGACAAACATATAAAGCTGATACTAAAAAAAAAACACAAGTCAAATTACATTAAGTTAATGTTCCACTACAAGCAGCATCCAGCACAATCCCTTCAGGTTGGATTATTTCACTTACTCTTGAGGGAGCTGAAAGCTGAATGGAAATTCGTGTCTTCCATCTAGAAGAATTAAGTTTTCCTCACCTGTAGGATAAAAATTAATAGTATGTTTTAGTTATTCCAGAAATAGAACAAAGCAGATGCTTTTACAAATTATTTATGTCTCAAAAACACCCAGATACAAGAAGTTTTTATTGATCCCAGTGGGTTCTGGACTGCAGCCCATGCTTTATTTATGCTGTGATGTGATTTCAATGAGAAACAAAAATCAAGGAAACATGGGAGACCTTGAGATTCAGTTCAGGACTCTGGCCAATTTCTAATCCAAAATGGCTTCTGCAAAGCATAAAGTAAGTTTTTCTCTTCCCTTTCAGCAAGACAGCAATTGATCTGCTTTTCCATCTAATAACTAACTTTATTAGATAGAAAATAAAAAAGCTAAAAAAGCTGCAGTTTAAGGTCAGCATGATGAAATACTATTAATACACGAGCTCCCAGTATACTCATAGCGGGCCTGCTGTTACACAATTTCCAAGGCCTAAATTTACTTTCCCTGCAGATCAGCCCGAGCGCCGCATTTCACCCTTTACAGAACAAAATGTCGTAGCCCTGTGTTTGATCTTAAAGATGCAGTGCAGAGCCCGAGTGACAGAGCCCTGCAACAGCGAGCTGCCTGCGCTTCCCCAGCGCACCGGAGGGGCCCGGCTGCTCCCGGGGGGAATTCCCAGCTCCTGCTCCCACGGGGCATTCCCAGGGGGGCATTCCCGGCTCCTGCTCCCAAGGGGAATTCCCATCTCCTGCTCCCAGAGCAGCCCCACGGGATCCACAGGCGGGCTGAATCTCTGCAGCAACAGGGAACCGGCCTGCGGGCTTTCTACCACCACCATTCCACCGCTTTTATTTATTTTTTAAAAGCCAACGTGCTAAGAATGAGTGGGCGGCCGCTGATGAGCCTGATGAGGCTGTGGCAGCGTCGCTGGGTGAGGGATGTGGCAGCGATGTGCTGAGGGGCCCTCAGCGCCCGGGGCCCATCTGATCTCCCCGAGTCCTGGGGCCCATCTCCCCCCGCACCCTTCCCTCTCCCCCTCCC